>CM069441.1:71629419-71662934 GCA_035610835.1 Ophiura sarsii | reverse complement strand
GATACCTTAGTTTATAATCGTCTCAGGATGCTATAAGGTTGGCGGTTGCCCCGCCAACCAAAAAGGTGTCTTGAAATATGGCACTTTTACACGAAAGTTTTTGGTTTCGTGTTAGATAGTTTTAGATGTAGACTTTTAGATAGATTTGATGTTTTTTAACCAAATTGCCCCCATACCCTACCCTGTTTAATAGCAGGGGTGCGCCTATTTTAAGGCGGGATTTCACAACTACTACAGGAACTACAGGGAACTACTACTACTACTACTGCGCCCTCAGGGACAGCAACTGCAGCAACCACACGGTCTTTTTTAATATACGTCACAGCGCGTCACCCAAAACAAAACCCACAAAAAAAACCCAAAACAAAATGGCGAATCACGGAATAAATTCTAGTTTATTACTCTAATTGTCAAAGCGCAACTTGAGCGGAAAGCAATAGTTGCGAGCGTAATGGCAACATAGCCGGAAAGCGTAGAAGATGATGATGATGATGAGAGTGCTTTTATTTCGAGCCAGATTTCTCATGAATTAGAGCCTTAGAGGTCACTTTTTAAGCCTGGCCCGACATGCCCGAGCAATTTGCTTGAGTCTGGTCCCTTCAGGACCCAAGCGTGTGTCTGTACGGACCGACCGTGTAAACAACAAACAAACAAACAAACAACAAACTGAAGTCAAAACAGTATTCAAACAGATCCAAGCATTGTTTAGTACAAGTTGTTATCATCAAAACAGGTAATTTTGACCAAATTTTGACATTAATTTTGAAATCAATCCTGGCAGTAGCAGGTGGCCAAATTGTCCCACCGAGTAAGTTGGTAAATATGGCCACCAAGACAAAATGCGTAATAAATTCACTATTTTTCATGTTTGAAACCCAAAATAATTGTTCCAATGGAGTAAAAATCTGCTGGGGAAGGTTCCTGTTTGAATTATAAGCAAATTCTGATAGGCCTAGCATATAAGCCTATTCGCCATACAACCGCGCTTGCTCAGAAGTTTTACTTCCGGAAATAAATGGAGATAAACAAGACAAACTCGACCGTAGACGGCCATGTGATGAACTGCGACTCTTGGGGAATCCCCTGTGATTTGTTTGTGCCATCAGTAATCATTTCATTTATTTTCAGCCGCATGATAATCAATACTCCAAGGTGCAATTTTCATGAAAAATGGAGGTGTTACGGTAATAAAAACTGCAAGTACAGTCATTTTAAAGATAATTACGAAGTTCGCCACATAGGGAAAGCACGCGCAACCTCGGCATGTTTATCTCCCATAAATTTGGCGAATATTACCCAGAATGCACTTCGGGCGGCTAATGGCGAATAGGCTTATTGAAAACTTTAGGGGTATTAAACGCAAAAAGTCCCATATGAAATCAACCTACGCTTCGTGATCCTAATTTACCACACACTGTGTACTATCGGGACTCTGGGACTCTTCCAGTGCACTCAATGGGGTGAAGTAAACAATACACATACTAATGCCGCTTGAACATTTTACCATAAACATTTATTTGTAAGCAATAAAACAATTCAGTAATATTGCAACATCAAATGTTAATACAACAATTAACGTGAGGTATTGTGACCATTTTTAAATGACGAACTACAGCTGAATAGATAATGTACAGGGCCGTCAGAAGGGGGGGGGGGGGGGGGTGCGTTGGGTGCGGACGCACCCCCCTTGAAAATCTCTTCTCTTTTTTAAAATTTCTTTTTTTAGGGTAACATGTTGTTTTATGAATGGAAAATGGGGTCAACGATGGCAAGATACATGAAAATTGTGTCTAAATTCGCTGTAATGCTCAGAGCTTCCGGTGGCTTCGCCCCCTGGACCCCCACCAGGGGCCCTAAGGCGGGCCCCTGGACCCCACCCGTTATTGGCTTCGCGCCAGAGGCGCTCGCATCGTCAGCGTGCTGCAGCACTAACACTCTGACGTCATACTACTACTTCCGGTAAAAAATCGTGAAAACGCACCCCCCTTTTCGGTAAAAAATCGTGAAAACGCACCCCCCTTTCCGGTAAAAAATCGTGAAAACGCACCCCCCTTGGGCAAAAGTTGCTGACGGCCCTGATGTAATATACTGTTACACCCCTGTAGCGATAGTTCCGCGACCCAACATGTGGATCGATGTCGTATTGTATAGGGTGACCAGACTAAGTATAGCCTAGCGCTCTGGAAGGTATGTCAGCCCTGAGGCATAAGCTTGAGGCATGATGTAGCTTGTTTCAAGTGACCTTTTTAATAGGAAGATGGCGGCTTCCAATGGTAGTTTTCTCATGTAATTCGGTGGAGGATTTAGTTTTTTACAGTGATTCTACGAATTGGGTTTAAATAACTTCCGGGTACAGTCTCGATTCAAAGGGCCAGGACAACAACAACAACATTATGACGAGGAATAAGGGTCTGCTGCTAAAACATTCATTACAAAAAAAGCGTTGCTGGAAAGTAATCGAAAACCAAGGAGGTGAAAGTTCATAAACAAAAGGGAAATTACCTGAAATTTCAACTAATTTGATCATATTTAACATGTTTAAAAATATTTTTTAATACAAGTCGGCTATAGGTAGGCTATTCTTATCCTGGTCACCCTATGTGTATTGTGTTGTATTGATTCACTGACCAAAACATCCGCTGAGCCAAGATTTTGCCTAAAATAGTCCTGATTGGTGGGGGAAAACGCGGGTAGTTCCCTTTAACCAATCATATTATATTTTACATCAATCTCTGAGGAATTTTGTCTAGTATTCTGACGTAAGCGTTATTTTCGATCAGACGCTTCCATAAATTTTGCCATAGAATTTAGTACACCGACCCACGTAAAATCATAGACGGTAAAATGGACCTAAATCAGGCTACTTTGTCAATGCGTGGCATTCTTTTTTGCTAAAAGTGTAATTTTTATTAGGGAAAACGCGGGTTTATCTCAAATTTTAAATTGTAAGTGTTTGGTATTTTATTGAAGCCTATACTATTTACTGCACTATACCGAGCGTAATTGTAAGTTAAGTTGTCCCACTTGGCGGTGATGATCAAAGAAGTTTCGATGCGGCAAGGGACAAGCTCAAAATTACGTGCTTAGTGAGGTAATTAGGTTTGCGTTGAGCAGATGCACCGAAGTTTTCAATATGGGCCTACTTGTTGAAGAGATGAAGAACATTTTGTGATTTTGGGTTTGAGAGGCTTGACAATCGCGTGGCCAAGGGGGGGGGGGGGGGGGGGCTTTGGGAGCTCAAGCCCCCCCCCCCCCCGGGTCCCCAGAGGTAGGGATGTTCATAATTTTGTTTAATATGTTGAATTTAAATGTTATTAGTATTGATGGAAAGATCATGTACATGTAATCATCTTTAAAATGAGTGCTTGATGAGATCACTAGGTCAAGTATAAGTGAAGTTATGGTCAAAATGTGCTGTAAAATTGATGGTTTTTATAACACAGGTTTCAATGCAAAAACTGTGATTCAATAGGCCGTATTCATAAAAATAAGTAATTGCTTTTACTAAAGTAACAACCCCCTTTTACTATCCTTTTACTTAAATGTTTATTCATAGAAATAAGCAATGACTTTGAAGTAAAAGCTGCACATTTTAAGCATTAGTAATCAGAAATTATTGAGCCGTCGAAAAGAATTTCCACTTTACCGCCAGGGCTAGAATGGTCGGGTCTGGTGTCGTCATTTCCGTTGGATCAATTGGCCAATCATGCGGCAGCGCCGGTTGTTGACGTCCCTCCCCCTGTTGTTTTTGTAGTCGCCACGTTCAAATTCTTGAATCATATTATTTTGTGTCTTCAAAGCGAGAAGTCATCTTCTCACTTTCTCAAAATTAAAATTAATATTTGAGTTTGAAAGAAATTGTTTCGTGCGTTTTTTATTTTAATTTTATTTATGCTTTCTTTATTGAGGGTAATATGCTTCAGTGACTTGCACTGCTTTCCAAGCAGGCCCTCATTTCGATACATAAGTACATACAAATAACAAATGTTAGTGTTTATATATAATATAAATTATAATACAAATTATGATACAGTGGAAATATATGATTTGAATTGACCGAGTGACAAATTTTCTAAATCAATGCGAATAGATGGTGATAAATTGTTCCACAGATGGCTAGATCTGAAAAGAAAAGTGCGCATACCAGAATTTGAGTTGATTTTAGGAATGATTAAAGTATTACTTGAATGATTCCTGGTAGTATGATTGTGATAGTTATGTACAAATTCAAAATTGGATGATAAATAGGTTGGACTTATATCTTTTAAACATTTGAATAAGATGATAAGTATTTGAATTTTCCACCTATCATTTAGTTTTGTCCAATGAAGCAAGTTCATCATATCATTTATTGGTGTTCTGATATCAGCAGATAATATTGTTCTGGCTAAACGGTTGTGTAAGACTTGAAGTCTTGCTTGATATGTATTTGAACAGTTGGACCATACTGGGCTGGCATAATCAAAATGAGGAATCACAAGAGCATTGGATAACATCACAAGAGTTGGATGTGGAAGAAAATGCTTTACACGACGAATAACACCGATTCTCTTGGAAACATTATTTGCCAAGTAATCTATATGTGATGACCAAGACATGGTACTATCAAATTTGACACCAAGATATTTAAATTCTCTAACCATTTCAATCATATTATCGTTATATGTGAGTGAAATATCATTAAACCTATCTAACATATGTCTGGTACCAAATAGCATAACTTTAGTCTTATTGATATTCAATGTAAGTTTGTTTGCCTTCAACCAATTAGCAACTATCATTCACACTTCATCAAAATGCCAAAACGTGGGGCAAAGCGATCAGCGGCTGCTGCTGGTCTCGCCAACAGAGCTGGGGCAAGTACATCTGGCGGCGGGCACGTACGTGAAACAAGATCTCGGGCGCGTGCTATTGCACAATTAACCGAGGCTGTGGGGGTTACTGGTGTTGGTATCCAGGGAAATGAGCCACAGGCGGTCCAAAATGCCCGCCAGAATGCAAGCCGTCCAGGTACGTCAAACCATGGACTTATCGGACCAATTCAGCAACAACCAGGACCCGCGACATCGCTTGGTAGCATGCCACGCGTGCAGCAGCAAGTCCAACAGAACTTTGCTCCGGTTTACGGAGGTGGACACAATAACAATAATAACAATGTGACGGCGGCAAGTTTGTTGACTGGAAATGCAGTAGGAGGATAAGTAGCAGGTGGTGAGAATTTGTTGAATAATGTTGTAAATTCTTTCCCACTATCATTTAATCCTAGTCAGAACTATGCTCAAAATCCCCTAGTTTCTGTATGCAGCCCGCTAGGGGCTGATTTGCCAATTTCAATTATCGGGAAAATGATAAATTCAGACTACGTCGAATTTGGCAACTTGTTGGATAAAAGTGGGGGTGGCGAGGGGGATGGGACGGGTATGTCGTTGTCGGTTAATAACACGGGCCAATTTGTATGGGTGGACAACAAGTCAAAACGTGCCGTCAATTCAATTCAGGCATGGACGGACGCATTCCTAGTTTTTTTGTCTGTTTATTTGGGAGCCCGCGCGCAGGAGTTGCTCAAATATGCGAATTTAATTCGCACTGCTGCCGCACGTTATGCAGGGTGGGGTTGGAAGACCTATGACATTCAATTTGGAATGCAGGACAGGGAAAGAATCAGTCCGGGAATGGCAAGCGGGGGGGGGGGGGGGGGAAGAGCTTGTTTTGACTTCAACAAGTCAGGGGGGTGTTCAAGGCACCCATGTAAATTTGCTCACAAGTGTACAAAATGCCACATCATTGGACACGGTGCCCATTCCTGTAAGAAATAAGTTTAACTATTGCTGTAAGGAGGGTTCTTGTACCCTAGGACAATTTTGCATTTCATGTAAATATACATCCCCCGTTAATGTGAAGGCCATAGAGCCTTGGTTAAACAAATATCCCGATAAAACAGCGGCGGGGGTGTTATTAAATGGTTTTTCTCATGGGTTTAGGTTGGGGTATGAGGGTGTAAGGGCTCCACGGGATTCACCTAATTTGAAATCTGTCAAATTAGATCCCGAGGCGGTCTTGAAAAAATTGGACAAGGAAATTGGGTTGGGCCGTATCGCGGGGCCATTCAAATCCAGACCTCTGGATAGGCTAATAGTCTCCCCTATTGGTTTAATTCCAAAACCTCAACCGGGTAAATTTAGGTTAATCCAACACCTATCTTATCCCTTTCCCTTTCATCGCTGCACCGAAGGAATGGAATGCTCTTCCCGAACATGTCCGACGTGCTGCATCAGTGCAGTCCTTCAAAACGTCATTGAAGACATATCTTTTTAATTTATAAATTGTGCATAGTAGACTGCATTGTACATTATATTTAATATCCTTGCTGGTCATGTTTGCAGATCAAGCTTAAGAATGTGATTTTCATTGTGTTAATGTACTGTAGTTTTAATGATTACTCATTTATATTGTATCATAAGTTGTTGTTGTTGTATTTGTACTTTATGTAATTTCTGATGTGTAATCTATGATGTATAGCTTCTTTATTATGTTCTTATATTTTTTCATTTATGTATGTTATGCGCCTCGGGGTTGTGTTCACAATGTGAGGCGCATTATAAATGCCCTTTTATTATTATTATTATTATCCGGAGGGGTCATCGATAAACGATGGCATTGGCCCCAATATGTGTTATGTCAAATATGCCAGTTTTGATACAGCCGTAGGTTTAGTGGCGAGTGCCGGGCCTCATTCGTTAATGGCCAAAGCAGATATCGAATCTGCGTTCAGGTTATTACCGGTACATCCCACGGACTTTGAATTGTTAGGAATTAGGGTGGGGGATCAGTTTTTCGTGGACAAGGCGCTTCCGATGGGGGCATCTTGTTCACCGGCATTATTTGAGAAATTTTCGACATTTGTGGAATGGGTCGTCAAACAGGTCTCGGGGTCAGGGATGGTGTCTCACTACGCGGATGATTATATTTTCGTAGGGGTCAAGGGTCAATCCAAGGGGTCATGTAGCATGCTGTTTGATTGTTTTTCTAAGTTATGCAAAGACTTAGGGGTTCCATTATCCTCAGAAAAGTCAGTCGGCCCTACGTCAAAATTAATTAATTTGGGTCTGGAAATTGACTCCGCCTGTCAAGTGGTGTCCATCCCGATGGAGAAGGTTAAATCCATATCTGCCAAAATTGAGAAGGCTTTACAGTCTGATAAGATATCGCTAAGGGTTTACAGTCAATGATCGGGTCATTATCCTTTGTGTGCAGGGCGGTTTCACCGGGGAGAACGTTCCTCCGCAGGCTCATCAACCTAACGTGTGGGGTGAAGAAACACTGGCACTTAGTTAGGTTGACAAAAGGGGCAATTGCAGATTTAAAAATGTGGTTATTATTTCTGCAGAAGTTTAATGGGGTCGCGATAATCCCAGATCAAATGTGGGTGGGGGATGCGGATTTAGAATTATTTACGGATGCTAGTGCGAGGCTGGGTTGTGGAGGTTTTTTCAAGGGACGGTGGTTTCAGAGTAGTTGGCCAGGGACGTTAGGGCGCACTCAATCCATAACTTGGTTAGAATTTTTTCCTATTGTTATCGCGATTGTACTTTGGGGCCATCTGTTACGGGGCAAACGTATCATACTTCGCTGCGATAATGAGGCAGTAGTTGCCATCATTAATAAGCAAACGTCAAAATGTCCTCATGTCATGAAGTTATTGCGTTTCATGGTTTTACAATGCCTGAAACAAAACATTATTCTGCGCAAAACACATCCCGGGAGAACGCAATGTTATCGCTGACGCTCTTTCTCGATTTCAGATGGAGCGTTTCCGGGATGTGGCACCCCATGCGTCACCAGTTGGGACACCGTGCCGCCGTTTCTTTGGACGCTCTAAATGCAGAATCGCAGCGTTTACTAAGTGCGTCATTAGCACCAAGCACCCAGGTGACGTACACAGGTTGCGTCAATAAGTTTATAGATTTTAGACACCAGTATAACTTGCAGCCCATGTGGCCTGGGTCATACAGGGATATTATGGCATACATTGCTTTTATGTCGCTTGGTGGGTGGGCTCCCTCATCAATCTTCACGCATTTAGCCGCCCTGTCGTTTGTCCACAAAATAAATTTGTGGACAGACCCAACAGAGTGTTTTATTATCAAGAAAATGAAGAAGGGTTGTAAGCGTCAGGGTTACCGCACAGATAACAGACGCCCAATCACATACAAGCTTTTGTGTAAACTAATAGGGGTCTTACCTTCAGTTTGTTGGTCTGCATTTGAAATCACACTTTTCAAAGCCGCATTTATGCTGTCATTTTTTGGATTTTTGAGAGTGGTGGAACTCACCAGTCCTAGTAAGTCTGCGGACACGTCACGTATAATCGCAGTCTCAGATATCACTTTCAAAAACGGGGGTATGGAGGTGAGAATAAGGTTTTCTAAAACAGATCAGAGGGGGGTTTCAGTACCGTTGTTTTTTCAACGGGCACAGAACCCCATGTTATGCCCGGTGGTTGCAATCACTGATTTTTTGCAAATACGGGGTAACCAACCAGGCCCACTCTTTGTCCATTTCAACGGGGGTCCACTAACTAGGGGCCAATTTTCTCACATCTTAAAAAAAGGGATAAGTGTACTGGGCCTCCATCCGGCAGGTTTCAGTCCCCATAGCTTCAGAATTGGGGCAGCCACGTCGGCAGCGATGTGTGGGTTGTCCGACGAAAAAATTCAGGCTCTGGGTAGGTGGAAAAGTACAGCATTCCAGCTTTATATTAGGCCAGGGCAGCTGGATTCTATATTTTAAGGGTTGACATGGGATGGCACCACACACAAATAAGCCACAATGTTTGGTTTTAAATATTATCAATTTATTTATTTTTAATTTTTAATCTGTCGTTCTGCAGGTATGATGCGCACATTGGTCATAGGGGATAGTATGGTGGGCCGGGTATCAGGCAGAAAGGTGCAGTTAAGGGGTGGTGGCCAGGTGATTTGGTATGGTTTCGGGGGTGGTAAACTAACAGAGCTCCAGGGTAAACTGACCAGTTTTCTACGTAGGACACGTTTTCCTACAACCATCATCATCCATGTAGGTACAAATGATATCTTCCATGGCAAGACATGGCAAACACGCTATCTAGTGACCGAAACCTTGCAGGCTATGAGACAGTTGTACCCGAACACTAGGATCATATGGTCTGATATACTGCCTAGAGCCTTTTACTTGTTTGAAAGTAAACAAGGGGCAGGAAAGAGGGCCACTAGTAATGTGAACGAGCACGCTCATAGAGTGTGTCAAAGTTTGGATAATGCATGCTTTATTAGTCATTCTCATAATATTAGCCCAGGTGATCACACACTCTATTGCTGGGACTCTGTACATTTTTCCCCAAAGGGGAATGAATGTCTCTTGAGCAACTGGGCCGATGGCTTATGTTACTTCAATAACAACCCGGGAGCAAAGCGCTTTCCTCCTGCAGCACTTTAACTGCATGGTCACAGTTGCAAGTCAGAAATCGGGGAGGGGGGGGGGGGGGGGGGGGGGGGGGCTGGGCAAGTATTTGGCTTTGGACGTGAGGCCAAAGTCAAGTACTTGTTTGGCAGTGTTTTTTGGTTTGGCAAAGTAAAATGAGTAAACGACACGTTCAGAAAAAAAGTTGAAATTATTAATGTGTTGGTCAAGGTGCATCAAATAAACAATAATTTTCAATTGTTACATGTTTTCACCCACAAATTACATTGTAAATTTGTGTGTGGAAAAAAAGAATACTTTGTCAAGGTCTTCAGAAATAGTGAAATGCTTGGATAATCCACTCCAATATAATAATCATATGATAAAATAGTAGTGGTTCCAAAATGATCACAATTATGTGTTAGGCCAGGTTTTGGCTAAACAAAGAAAATGTTAAGGACTAGTCGCAACTTTCAATTCCAGTCAGGTTTGACATTATTATTTTGCAAGGGGTTCATTGGGTGGACTGCCCACGAACAGGGGGAAAGAGGAGGAGGGCTTATTCTGAGCACTCTTGCCTCTCTCCCTTGCTATTTACTGTGTTTATGAATAAACATGTGGTGTTGAATTGAGCATGGGTTGGCAGTCCTTAATGAAATAAATGAAATGTTATATACATGTATCTCGCTTAACACGAGGCAACTGCAAAAACAACTGTTTGTGTGTTAATTCTAGCGTCTGGTGGTAATTGCTTTTTACTTATAAGTAAATGCCAGAGAAATTAGCACCTACTTCAATTTGTATTCATAAAAATGACTTTTGACTAGCATTTACTAGTGATTGTACAAGCACCTCATTTGTGGCTTGCTGTTTAGCCAGTACAGACATATCACATCTTCTGCCATGTTTTTACCTCGAAGACCACAACCTAAGGTGTATAATATCAGGCTTAATCGTGATGAAGTCAACCCTACCACTTACAGAACTTTATTAAGGTTTGACAAACAATGTGGAATGGCTTGCAGACACCTTCATACCACCAAATACTGAGACTCGTGGTGGACGTTTGACACCAGTGGCACAAATGGAGACGACTTTGGCATATTTGTCAGATCCAGGGTACCAAATATCCGTTGGCGAAATAAGAGATACTAATGAGTAACTTATATTAGCTAGGGATGAGCAAGACTACAAAATGTCCCAAAAAGTGAACCATTTTGCCACCCCCTTTTGTGGATGGTACTGTAGTACAATAGCAACTACTTGAACTTACTAGCTGTGGCAAGTAACACCTGTAATCATTTAGCAAATGGTTATGAATAACATTTTTAGCAATTACTTAGACTAGACCTTTTACTTACCTAGCTGTTGCTTTTACTAGTTAGTAAATAACTATTTTTATAAATACGGCCTATTATGTATGCCATGCCATGTTTAACAATGAACCATTTTTCAGCCCAAAAGGGCTTAATATTTGTTTTAGCCCAAAGTAGCCCAAAAGACTCCCAAACCAAACCTTGCTATTCACTAATAGTTTAATACACAAATACATTGTACAGTAATCTTATAAATATATTTACAATTTATTATAACATATCGTCAGCCTGCTTCGATAATTGCCTAACTCACTTTTCAGCAAAATTGAATTTTTTTGCATAAATCATGACTTCATTACATTATGCTCATGTTGTTATAATACCTAAGTCATTGACCAATCAAAAGTGTTGATAAATGAAGAGATTTGTTGCAAAAGGGCCACCAGACCACTCCAACATGTTACTCATTTTGCATTTTTGATTTTGCATTGACAAATCCATGGAATTAATCAAATTATTGTATGGCTGTGTTCATCGTTTCTATATGACTTGGATTAGTGCATCCATGCACGCCAATCCTCAATTGGCGTGCATGGATGCACTAATCCAAGTCACATCACAACCGGCTGCTCCTCAAGTTGGATCACTATGGCGTCAGAAACAAAACCCAAAACTGGATCCATTCATTCCTGACTAAGCGTTCCCAGAGAGTAGTGGTAAATGGCAAGACATCAAACTGGCAACCTGTACTCAGCGGTGCCCCACAAGGCACAGTATTGGGCCCCCACCTGTTCCTTGTACTAATAAATGATATCCATAAAAATGTCAAGAGCTGCACAAGATTATTTGCAGACGACTGCCTGCTTTACAACACCGTCAAATCACCTGATGATGAAACTGTGCTTCAAAAAGAGGTTAGCTGGGCCCAAGTGTGGGGCATGAGATTTAACCCAGCCAAATGCAGCATGATGCGTCTAACTAGAGACAGTCATCCAGGACAGACAAACTACGAGATGTTGGGCACAGTCCTCGAAGAAACAGACAAGACAAAATATCTTGGGATCTTTATTCAGAAAGACCTCCGGTGGACCAGACAAACTGAGTTCGCAACGGGTAAAGCAACTAGAGTACTAAACTTTGTACGAAGGAACTTCTACCACGCAAAGCCAGATGTGATGGAGAAATTATATCAAACACTAGTCGGACCACACCTAGACTATGCAACGGCAGCCTGGGATCCCCACACAATTAAAAACATAAATTCGATTGAGCGAGTCCAAAAACGTGCGGCAAGGTTCGTGACAAACATCTACATGTATGGTAAGGACACTAGCATCACAAATATCCTCACCTCACTGGGCTGGCCATCATTACAAGACAGGCGCAAACAACATCGTCTCACTTTTCTCCACAAGATGATAAACGGTCACCTGGACATAAAACACGAACACTACACGGGGGGGGGGGGGGGGGGGGGGGTACTCGGATTTGGTTTGGTCGGGGGTGTGCCGCTGGAGATTCAAAACCCATACCCATTTCTAAGGGTGATTTTGGAAAAATCGGTACCCATTTTTAGGGGTTTTGCTTCATTTTAGACCAAATTTTCGCAAATTTTCGCGAAAATAGACACACATTTCGCGAAAATAGACCCATTTGTAATAACAGGACCCATGTCTAAGAATTTTTCAGTTGAAAAGCCTACCCATGGCTAAGGATGTCTCATGAAAAAAACGACCCACTGGAGTGGCACGTCCCCGTATGCCTTACATACGTGAGTGCCCCCCCCCTCCCCCGGGACTACACCTAACCTAAACCAACCAGAGCATGAAAAGGACATAACAACCAATTCCAACAAACCCACTCTAGGACAGACACATTTGCAAACTCCTACTTCATGAGAACAGTGCGTGACTGGAACCAGCTTCAACCAGAGCCTGTCATCCACACTGACCCTGCCCAATTCAAAACTGCCCTGACATCCCCCCATATCTACAAATTAGTCCACCCTATCCGCACCTCCAGTTAAAACTCAGATGAGTGTTTTGGAGGACCAACCTACCAAGTACCAAGTAGTTAGTCCTGTATCCTCTGATAAAAGCTTGATTCTTTCGTGGTGGTCCTCTAGCCTTGTGTCCATGCTTGGGTTGCCACAGAAGAACTTTGGAGACTGCTTCCTCTTCCCTTCTGGCACAGTGGCCGGCAAATTTTAATCTCCTCCGTCTTAGCCTCCCTGATATTGGTAGCAGGTTCCCATAGATCTTTGTTGGTGGTGTGAGATTGCCATGATACATTAAGTGCTTTTCTTAAGAGGTGAATGTAGCAACTATCCAGCGCTTTTCTCATTTTAGCTGTTAGTGTCCAAGTCTCGGCTCCATAGGTCAAAACAGATTCAACAGTGGTGGTAAACAGCTTTATTTTCAGTTTTCTTGGGAGTTTACTGTTCCATATTTTTGTCATGCTGTTACAGGCTTTCCAGGCTTGAGCCTTTCTTTTGTTGAAATCTTGCTCACTACCAGCAATCCAGGCACCAAGGTATTTGAAGTCTTGGACAATTTCAAGATCATTACCATCCAGTGTTTTAATTGGTGTTGGAGCTTCTTTGTACAGCATTGCCTTTGTTTTTTTGGCGTTCATCCCAAGACCAGCGCAGCTGCTTCCACCAGATGTAGTAGTTCCTCTGCATTCTGTAGATTGTCAGCAAGGAGAGCAATGTCGTCTGCGAAGTCAAGGTCTGTAATTGTCTGCGGCCCTATTCTCCTACTTTGCCTGGGAACAAGTGTGAAGCCTAGTTGCTCTTCTTTTCCTGCTAATGCCTTCCTCAGTACATAGTCTAGGATGATTATGAACAAAAACGGTGCTAGTGTATCACTCTGAAGAACCCCTGCTTGAATTTCGAAGTCCTTAGTCCTTCACGCAATGTACGCAATATGCTGTTTCAATGTGTTCGTTCAATTATAAATTCGACTATAGTAACAGTATTCAGTAATGCACAATCATCCACTTGGGGCGGGACGTACAAATTGCCAATGTGACGTCCCTATTCCCAGCCACCCTTAGCCGGGACAAAGTATACGCCCTGGCTACAGTCCCGGCCCCCAATAGCCGGGACATAGTGTGTCACGCCCGACTTCAGCCAATATTAAAGGGGCACTAAGAGATCCTTCATGGGGGGAGCCCTCAATTTTTTCAGAAGTTGGGTTTTCACATACGTAATGCTTGAATACGTACTATAGTTGATTCGCAGACATTGGCCGATTTACCATTTCAGTCAGAGGTAACAGAAGCAAAAGAGGGGGAGGCACTCGAATTTAATCGTAATATGCAAGGTTAGTACCGTGTCATCATGTGCCTGTACTACTGTGATGCAGTCACCACTATGTACTAGTGACAGGGAACTTGCGGCTGAATTATCTGCATAACTTTGCCTGCAAACAGTTGTTGTCAATTGCCCGCGTATTTTCGATAAAGAAATGCATTGTTATTCAGATAAATTGATAAAGGTATTCAGGTGGTCTCATAGCCAGAAATACCTAAAGTAATGTTTATAATTCGTATCTTGGTTGATATAACTGTATTAATGTCCTAATGGTTTTGTTCCTAGGTTTATATAAAAATGATGATTGAATTATTTCGTTCTTTCTCGCAAATAAATATTTAAAACTGTTATTTTTATTTTAATGTTTTCTTTATTCCATGTGCATAATAAAAATGGAAAATAATAAAAAAGTATCCACTAAATTATGAATAGGTAAAATGACAAACATAATATTTGTCTTTCGAAACTACGGTCGATGATGGTCGGATTTATTTTTATTGTGGTGACCGCTTCCAAAGGAATAACATATTTCAAGCTGTTGGAAGCATTTGGTTGTCGTGATTGTAAAGCTACATGATCAGCTCTATTCATAAAGCCACACTATCATGAATAGCATTTGATTATGGAGCGCAAATAATAACATCTGTAAAAGTACCGCTGTTTCATCATTGGTCAAAATGGGTTCCTCTAACGCCCAATGGACGGGGTCCAAAATTGAAACCAATACGCCAGAGTTTATGAATCTACTATAACTACCACCTAAAAATAGTAAAATAATAGAGCTTAATTTGCAGTATTTCATGTGAAATTCATGGATTTGATGGCGTTTTGAGACCCAAATTTATCTAAAAGGCCACAGATGGCTTCTTAATACTTATTTGTTTCATGTTTATTCAAAATGCCTTGAATCCCTGATTCAATTGGTGGGGATTTTTAACCAAAATACATTTAGAAATCGGAAAGAACCAAGTCTTACATCTTTGGATTAATCAGTGGTTATAACCTTTGTACTCATTTGAACATAAATCCACTAAGTGCTAACTCACACTAGTCGCCAGGGTAAAAAGTAACTTCCCGGCTTGTTTTTTCAGTGATGTACGCCCCGGCTACACGCCCCGCTCTGGCTAGCATGGGCACAATTTGTACATGTCCCGGTTAGGGTCCCGGTCAGTGTTGGAGTCGAGTCCTCATCATCCGAGTCCGAGTCCGAGTCCGAGTCCTTGAGGAAAGGACTCGAGTCCGAGTCCGAGTCTTTGCCAATTTTTATGTCCGAGTCCGAGTCCGAGTCCGAGTCCTCAATATCCGAGTCCGAGTCCGAGTCCGAGTCCTTACACAGATAGCAATACTACGTTGGGCCAACATATGCACTTACGTTGGGCCAACGTCAACAAATGACGTTGGGCCAACGTCCGGCAAGCCAACGTTGGCACAACGTCAATTGATTGACGTTGGCACACCGTTGGCACACCGTTGGCACAACGTGACTACAATAGAGAGTGTTGGTATATAATTGACCTGCTTTTAATAGTGTTTCTAGAACTTGGATTCGAGACCTATAACACGGGGTGGGCAAATAATTTTGTCCGGCAAGTCAACGTTGGCACAACGTCAACTGATTGACGTTGGCAAAACGTTAGCACAACGTGACTACAATAGAGAGTATTGGTATATAATTGACCTGCGTTTAAAAGTGTTTCTAGAACTTGGATTCGAGATCTATAACACGGGGTGGGCAAATAATGGGAATTCTGGGCGATGCAGCAGAGCTACATCACTTCTTCTCGGTTGTGAATCGGTAACTTGTATAAACATGTTATTTAATTGCCCGGATTGGTCTTGTTAGTAATCTTCGGACACATAGATCAAATTCAACTAGCTAATCTTTGTTGTCATTGTCATCTTTGCTTTGCGATGGACGAACAACAACAGATCAAGCTAAAGAAGTAAATTATTGCTAAAGGCGAATAATTCTGATAAAAGCCAGGATACAATTAAATATTCTTTGCAATTCACTGTTTTTAGCGCTATACTAAATTGACGATATCTTTGCAACTGGGAGTACTTAATAATGGAAATAAGCATGTCAGTAAAATAAGGCTATGAAAATGAAACAGGGAAGAAAATTGAATTTCAGTGCTTGACAACACCTGAGTTTTGACCTCATCAATCATCAAAAGCAGTTTTGAGTTGGCCTAATGTTATATGTTGAATTTAAAGAAGATGCTCATTGCACTTCAGGAACATCAGCATCTATCTGCACCATTTTGGGGGACAATCTGGTGCATGATCAACCCCTCTGCTGAATGTGCGTTGCACGGGAGCGCTACTTGCTGGGTGATATTGGGCGCACCCGCATGCACTAAATAGGTGTGAATTTGAGCTCAATCGTATGGCGTTTATTTCCATGCGGCTGTTGTCAAGTTGTCATTGTGTCAACCAATGGTAAAATTGTATTACACAAAGTATCGCACCTCGGCAGGTAAAATAACGGATGAATCGATTTATTTGTTGGGCATTTGTCTTGGTTCATTCGATCATTCAATCATTATATCGGCAAGTTATTTTTTGCTAGCGGCGGACTGCGGAATTCAGTCCCTCAGCAAAACAAAATTCAGGTAAATTAATGAAAATAAAACACTGAAAAACCCCAATTTTGCCGGACTCGTTGAGGACTCGAAGCCGAGTCCTCGAGTCCTTGGGGTCCGAGTCCGAGTCCGAGTCCGAGTCTTTGAGTACTGGGACCGAGTCCGAGTCCGAGTCCTTGAAAAAAAGGACTCGAGTCGGACTCGAGTCCGAGTCCGAGTCCCGAGTCCTACAACACTGGTCCCGGTACACTCCCTAGCATAGCCGGGCAACATGTCGGGGGTTGCAATTGATAAGTGCATACATGTAACACTAAGCTTAGTCCCCCCCCCCAAAAGTTGATTGCTTGGCCATTCAAATAACCTGTCGGTTGGTCAGATTTATTTTTTTGCTCTTCCAAATTAGTACCTGAATACCAGAAATAAATATTTAAACAAAAAGATTTTTTGTAAGGCCACTTAATTTTTTTTTAAATTCTCGTAGCACATGTCTTCGAAAAGTGAGGAGGGAGGGAGGCTTTTTTTCCTGTTCGAAATGAACTATGCTATTTTCAATGGTAACCAACTGCTTAGATGATCATATTGAAGGTTCAGTTGCCAACGATACCCATTCCATGTAAAGTAAAGACTTGTGCCGAGCTAAGCTCGCGCATGGAGTGCCCATCTCTCTCTTTCCTTAGCGTTTGGGCCAGACTCCTCCATATAATTTTGGCTGTGGGGGGTTCGCCACTCCTAAAGTACCATTTTACACCATTTTTTGACTAAAAAAAGAAAGTAAAAAAGATGCGGCGGCCAAAAGTGAGGCGGGCGTGCTACGGCGCCTAAACATTTTTTTTGGGACTGTAATACACGGTCGGTCGGACGAGGGCAAGCAAACATTTTTTTCCCCCTTATTGGGTATCATTTACCATACATGTCGGCCCGGTCATCCGGGTATTTTTTGCTGTTTGCCGTTGAATATGGGTCAACTAGACGTTTGGTCAAGTCGCCTGTTAAGTACTCGACGGTTGACCGACTCGACGGACGGACCAACTTGACAGATGGTTGAATGCGCGCGACGTGAGGACTGATGTAGGGGCATGCATGATGAAATGGGTGAATGAGCATGGGGTGACAGCGGGAAATCTGGGGTAAAATAAGTCCAAATACATGGATGGTAGAATGCTCGCTACGTGTATGACTGATGTAGGGGTGTCCAAAAATGGGTGACTGAGCATGGAGTGACAGCAGGGGAATCCTGGGTGAAATAACTCCATGTAGGCCGTAGGGTAGTTGAATATTCATTGAATGCATAAATTATTTAACCTACGTTTTTAGGTATTTTGTGATGCCTATATGCACAAAGAGTATTATAAAATATGTGATAAATACATGATCAACATTCCTAACTACCCTACTCGACGTTGCCTTTGTATTTAAATAAGACTTAAAATGAGTCTTTGTATTTCTTTCAATATAACCATACAGCACCATGACTGCCAGTATACAGAAGATTGCAGACGACTTGCATCTAGACCCACAACAAGTAAAGGATGGGGGTGCAGATGATATTGCTATTGTGGTAAGACGACTATACTATACTATAGCATGTATGCAGTTGATCCAATACTAAAATCATGGTTTAAACAGTGAAAATAAACCTAGCAGGACAGTTTATTTTCACTCTAAATTCACTCTAAAACCATTATTTGGAAGTACTAATCGTATCGCTCTGTAACTCAGAATATATGATTTATGATCAGAAATGTAAATCTGCAAGAAAATCTACTTTCTAAAAAAAAATCATGATTAGAGGGCGCCCCCTGGAACAGATCACATAATATGCCTGCAGCCATCCCTGTAAAAAATGGACTGAGTCTCTTTGCTTTGCATAATCGTTATGTAAGGCTAACAAAAATGTTGTGTTGCCCGACCTTAAAATCTCAAAATGAGGGTTGCCTTTTTTATTTTTAAGATTTAAATGTATTACATTATAATTATTCCCAATCCACATCAGTTAACAATTAGCAATAATCTCCTAAGTAGATTACCTAACCAAGCAAAGTCTAACAGCTCGCAAATTGGCCCCAATACCCTCTGATACAATCATAATACCATTCTTCCCACAGTCTCCGTTTGGGCTACCGCTCTGAGAGTGTGGCATCTCAGGCCTGTAAACAGGCAATACTGCCTCTTTTTGATTCAATATTATGAGCATAGTAAGTAATGCTCAGTTACTCTAGACAAGTATATGTTTAACACATAGATCGCTAAATCATAAATGATGATTTACTGTAATTCGTATTTTCAGAATACGTTGTTACAGCCCCTTTTTCAATTTCAATATGGCGACATTGCGTCGCACCCCAGAATTTTCATTTACATCATGGCGGCACACAGTCACAAATTCGGCAGCTCACTAAATGAGTCCTACCGAATCTATCACTATGTACATTCTATGCCTCTTTAAAGGTATATTATGTGATCTTTTACAGGAACGCCCTCAACATCAAAACAAAAATTGAAAGCAGATTTTCTTGCAGATTTACATTTCTGATCATAAATCGTACATACATTCCAAGTTACAGGGCAATACGATTCTTAATTACTTCAAAATCATGGTTTTAGAGTGAAAATAAACTGTCGGATATCCGACAACTTATTTTACTCTAGTCTAAAGTCACTCTAAAACCATGATTTTGAGGTAATTAGGAATCGTATCCCTCTGTAACTTGGAATGTATGTACGATTTATGATCAGAAATGTAAATCTGCAAGAAAATCTACTTTCTAAAAAGAAATCATGAATAGAGGGCGCTCCCTGGAAAAGATCACATAATATGCCTTTAACATCACTAGCTAGAAACCTACCGTTAGGCCGCCTCCATTGCCATTTCCCCTCCCAAGGCTAAAACACAAAACATAGAAGTAAGTCTGTTGATACTCAACATAAGGTTACTAATATTAATAACAGCGACTCTCTTGAGCATGTCGCAGGTGATTCGGTCTTGGCTATTTCGACCTCTAAAGCCGATCGATCATCAGAGGGGCCTCACCGCCCACGTAAAGGTGACATAGGTGCAAAACGAATCGAGAGCAGGTCAGGGAGGTATTAAAAAACCCTCTCTGATGGCTCCAAGACACGCAAGCAATAGCAGCGTGCAGATTCAGACCCCCTGTTCTAATAAAACTAACAAACAGGGGTGTCGAGATTCCGTGCTGGTAGCCTCGGGAGGTTCTCCCTTCCAGTACGATGATTGCTAGTGGAGTAGTGACTATTGAAGATGGTACCTGAGCAATCAATAGTCGCAGTGTCGTCCCCCTGGACAGTACTGGTGAGGCCACTAGCAATGAGGGGAGCGCCGGGGTGGGGGGGGGGGGGGGGGGGGGGGGGGTAGGGTTAGGGGTGGTGCCTGTTTTGCAGGTACTCCTCCTTCCATTCCGACCAGTGATTCACAACCATCTAACTTGCACCCGAATCACGGTCCGGCTCCACAGGGTGGTGTAATTTCCTCCAGGGGTTAGTATACCACTCCTATTAATACTCTTGACGAGCACCCCTCTTTACAGGGGGGATTCGGTTCGCAATTGCAGAGTAGGGAACCTACCTCACCGGCCCGATGCGGGTACACTATTTTATAGTGCGTCCCAAATGAGACCCCCCGAGACCTACCGTACGGTACCTTCAGGCCCCCTCCCCCTGGAGTCGGTCCGATATACCCAGGTGGGTGCCCCTGTTGGTTTCACATCAGTTAATCCCCCGGGGAGATATTGATTACCAATCAAGGGAGAAGTGACAATAATTATGATCAAACTAACTCATCACGCACTGATCGCCAGGGGGATTATAGCTCAAGGCTTCCTAATCCCTCTTTAGCCGATTACAGTTGTTATAGCAATTCACACAGGAGTATTCAAAGAGACTCACACTTGAGAACGTGCAACTATGACTACCATAATCCAAGCTATAATCGCCAGACTATAGATGAGGTGACCTATGATGTCATGTATTTACAAATGGGACACCCTTTGTTGTTTCCCTCCAGGCAGAATATACAGTAAAGTTAATGAAGACAAACATGAAATTTCTTTCTAATGAATTGTAAAACTCATTTAGTTTTAGTTTTTTTGTGTGAAATGCGATAGCTTATAGCATTCCTAAGCAAGTTTAAAGACAGTTTTGATAACAATTTGCTGTGACACCACAATCTAGTTAGAAAACCTGATCTGGCCTATGTAAACTATAGGAACTCTTGCCCGGTGTGTTTTGTCTCAAACCAACAGAGGGAGTCCTAAATGTCAACAAATGTCACCTCATCTATACAACCTAATGTTCAACGAATAGTTGCCTCACCAAGGGTCAACGACTGTTCAGGCATAGGGCCTTCGGATGAGAATGATGCATTTTACCAATGGCAGCAATTTAGGGCTTTCCGAGCAAAGAAGGAATGATATCAATGATATTCAATCAGCCCCTACCCAGCCACTCAATAGGGCGACTCAACCAACCGTAGCGCCCGTTGCTGCTCTGACTGGTACAGCTAGTGCTGGTTCAACCACTTCAACTTCTGCTACCACTCCGGCTGTCGTCACAGACTTAGTCAGCGAGAACGATGAGGACGATGATGATGATTATGTGGACGATAATCAATCGCAGTGCTCAGAGGATGAACGATACGATCAGGGATCGGAGGACGAGGTGGACAACTCTTCGGATATTTTTCCATCTAACGTCCTTAGAAACAATATTATGTGCCGGTCTGAAGTACGATTGTTCCTGGTGCTAAATAGTACCCACATTTAAGATGTAAGTGAGATGACCTTTCCTTCAGTGTTTTCTTTTTTGTATATAAAAAGCAAATATGTCCAATAGCCCAACAGACATAACAAAGTTAATGAACTGAGTGATTATAAATCAAACTGGTAACTCTCTACAGAGAGCTCTGATGGGCCAGTCAATTGGTTCACTGCAATTCAGAAAATATTCATAATACAAGTATGGACAGGGTTAAAAAAAAGCCAATGAAAGTGGCGTGGCACATGAATAAGATAAGAGCCCAAACATATAGAGAACAACATCAAAAGACAAATATCTGGAAGTCATTGACATCAAGAGAGCTTAGCAAACAAACTCTGAAGAGTTGGAGAGAAAGTGTCTGTTCACACAACACTTTAAAAGACTGGATTCCTTCCTCTATAGGGTGTTACCAACAACAATGTCTGGAAGACTCTGTGAATGAAGCTTCTGTCTGAGTAGCAAGTTCTGGCAGTCGGCAATGAAAGTGTGTGATATGGCAGTGTAACACTTGAATGCGTAGCCTGATGTCGAATGTATGGTGTGGGTGGGGAGCAATGCTACTAAATCTTGTGGACAGTGGTTGGTGTGCATTTTGTTCAAGACTGTGGCTGCTGCTACCTGTCGCCTGTAAAGTAGACTGGTGATCGTGAGATGCAATAGATCAGTAGCTTCATGAGCTCCAATGATTTTGAGTGCCTTCCTGTAGATGTTCTAAAATGGATGGTTTTCTAAACAATTCGAGAAAGAAAATCGAACTGCACACCTCAGAATTGCAAAAAAGCATAAAACAAGTCAACTTTGTTGTGCCTTTGAACAGAGTGGCGGCCGGGAAGCGTGGGAATGAGAATTTAACACAGTTTTTAAACTTGATGGTAGATTAATGTAACATCATTGTTATGTCAATTTTTATCAATTATAAAGGCCGCCCATGCGTTTAGTTTTCTTTTTATTTATTCATCTATCATAAATTTATCTCTTGATTTATTGAACTTTGTATCTAAACAATTAAAATGCGTAAACAAATTATATTATGCTCGGTAAATAAGTTATTTAAGGGCATATTATGTGATCTTTTCCCGAGAGCGCCCACTATTCATTATTTTTTTAGAAAGTAGATTTTCTTGCAGATTTACATTTCTGATCATAAATCATACATACATACATAGGCTTACATTTCAAGTTACAGAGCGATACGATTCCTAATTACCTCAAAATCATGGTTTTAGAGTGAATTTAGAGTGAAAATATAAACTGTCGGTGTTATCCGACAGTTTATTTTCACTCTAAAATCATGATTTGAAGTAATTAAGAATCAAATCGCCCTGTAACTTGGAATGTATGAACGATTTATTATCAGAAATGTAAATCTGCAAGAAAATCTTCTTTACCTTAATTTTTTTCCAAAAATCGAGGTTCTGTATCTGTGCCGTTTCTTACCTTAGTCGAAAATCGACTTAGGTTCTGTTTTCTATGTGTTTCTTTCTTCTTACCTTGATTTTTTCAAAAATCGAGGTACTCTATCTCTGCCGTTTCTTTCATCTGCATCTTCTTCTTCCAATATTTCTACAAAATGCTTCTTCTCCTACAGTTTACATGCTACAATCACTAGATTTGGTCAGTAGGACCCCCTACCTGACCTACATATAGGGTCTTCACAGTTTGGGGTCAAAGGTCACACAGGGGTCATAAGGGGTCAAAACGTGATTTTCACTTAAAACGCCGTTTCAATTTAGTGAAATGACCTAGGATCGTCAAAATTGGTCAGCATATTCCTTATGACCGTACGCATATATAATAGTTCGGTTTTTAAAATCAAAAAATATTTGGGGTCACTAGGGGTCAAAATGTTAATTTTCACTTCTATTACTTAAAATGCTTCTCCTCGTACAGTTTACATGCTACAACCACCAGATTTGGTCAGTAGAACCCCCAACCTGACCTACATATAGGGTCTTCTCAATTTGGGGTCAAAGGTCACACAGGGGTCAATAGGGGTCATTGAACTTTACAGGGGTAAAAGTTAAGACATGCTCCGATTTGGACCGGATTTGTTGCATCTTGTTTGGTTTGATGAGCCAAGAAAATAAGTCAATCATATTGACCAGGTCAAAGGTCAAGAAGGGGTCACTAGGGGTCAAAATGTTAATTTTCACTTCTACTACTTAAAATGCTTCTCCTCCTACAGTTTACATGCTATAATCACCATATTTGGTAAGTAGGACCCCCTTCCTGACTCACATATAGTGTCTTCCACAGTTTGGGGTCAAAGGCCACACAGGCGTCATAAGGGGTCAAAACGTGATTTTCACTTAAAACGCCGTTGCAATTTAGTGAAGTGACCTAGGATCGTTAGAATTGGTCAACATATTCCTGTTGACCGTACGCATGTACAATAGTTCGGTTTTTAAAATCAAAAAATATTTGGGGTCACTAGGGGTCAAAATGTAAATTTGTCTTCATTCACTCAAAATGCTACTTGTCCGAGAGGAAATGACCTATGATTGTCAGAATTAGTCAAAAGATTTCTCTCATCCATGTTCATATAGGGTCCTTCTCCACTAAAAGTGACATGTCACACGGGGTCACTAGAGGTCATTGAACTATACAGGTGAAAATCTTAAGACATGCTCCGATTTTGACAGGACTACTTTTTTCTTGTGCGCATTGATCAGCCAAGCAAAAAAGTCAATTACAAGTTTTGGGTCAGAGGTCAAAAAAAGGTCACTAGGGGTCAAAATGTAAATGTCCCTAAATCTAGAATGATTGCCGTGTCCAGCACTGGCATGTCGTGTTGATATCTGAATAATGTCATAATCGGCATTCCATCAACAAATTTGTAATAGAAATTATGAATTAATGCAAAAAAATTAATATCACACATGTCTCGGCACGATCTTGAGGAGCTATACCAGTCTGCTTATAAGACACATAACAGTACAGAAACGGCGCTTTTAAAGGTTAAAGACGATGTACTCATGGCGATGGACAAGTCGCATATAGTTTTTCTTGTTTTATTGGATCTGTCTGCAGCCTTTGACACTATCGACCATACTGTTTTACTTAGGAGAATGAACACAGAGCTAGGTGTATCAGGTACTGCCCTACAATGGTTTAAGTCATACCTCTCTGGTAGACAGAGCCGCGTGTCCATTGGCAATAGCTACTCAGATCCTGTGGATCTAAAATATGGTCTACCGCAAGGATCCATTCTTGGTCCTTTAAAGTTTTTAATCTATACGCTCCCTCTCGGAAACATCATTCGCCGCCATGGCTTAGACTTTCACCTTTATGCAGACGACACGCAGTTATACTGTTCCTTTAACCCCAAAATACCTGGTGCTATGCAACACGCAATCAAGAGGCTACAACTGTGTATTTGTGAAATCCAAAATTGGATGACCATTAACATGTTGAAATTAAATGAGAGCAAAACAGAGTTTATTGTGTTTGGATCACCCCATTTTCTCCAGAGCTTGCCACCTGTGTCCCTGGCAATTGGTGATGCACATATTGAACCAACGCTGTCTGTTCGGAACCTGGGTGTAAAATTTGATGCAAATATGACCATGACCAAACAAATATCTAGCCTCTGTCAATCTACACATTACCAGTTAAGAAACATCCGTAGAATAAAGCGATACCTCGATAAAGACACTCTTCATCATGTCGTTAGAGCTTTAGTTATCTCTCGTCTTGACTATGGTAATCTTCTTCTCTTTGGTGCTACGGAACATGAATTGAACAGAGTTCAAAGATTGCAGAACAATGCCGCTCGGTTGATATGTTCCATATCCATGCGTGACCATATTACTCCCACGCTTAAAGAACTCCACTGGCTGCCCATACGGGAAAGGATTCAATTCAAACTCTGTCTTTTTGTCTTCAAAAGCATGAACAATACTGCACCTGGATATTTATGCAATTTACTGTCACCATATGTTCCTCGAAGAGCTCTTCGTTCTGCAAATGACATTACTCGCCTAAATGTTCCTAGGACAAATAAGGTCTTGGGTCAGAAATCTTTCAGTGTAGCTGGTCCACGGGCATGGAACAATCTCCCTCGTACCATAAGAGAAACTGACAATATCTCTCATTTTCGTTGTAGTCTAAAGACTCACCTTTTTCCATGCTAAATGTATTTTGTGTACTGATGTGTTACATGCGCTATGATCTAGATGGAATAGCGCTATATAAATATTAATTGTTATGTTGTTATGTTATGGAGTTAGATTTCCATTCAAACATCTTCGGACTCAGTACTACAAAAGACATAAAGTAGTGACAGAATCAACAAATCATATAAAGGATTAACAGATTATTTGAGAAAAAAGGGATGCACATATAATCTTTTCTTATCATAAAATCGTGCCAAACTATGGCACGCCCCAGAGGACAAAAACGTGTTGAGACTAATTTCTTCTTCTTCTGTCATGGGACCTATAGCTCCGTAACCATTGACCCGATTTTGACCATATTTAGTCATAAGAACCCTGATGTGCACCACTACTCAGGTTGTAAAGCATAAGGGGTCAAAGGTCACACAGGGGTCACTAGGGGTCAAAACGTGATTTTCACTTAAAACGCATTTGCAATTTAGTGAAATGACCTAGGATCGTCAGAATTGGTCAACATATTCCTTTTGACCGTACGCATGTACAAAAGTTCGGTTTTTAAAATCAAAAAATATTTGGGGTCACTAGGGGTCAAAATGTTAATTTTCACTTCTATTACTTAAAATGCTTCCCCTCATACAGTTTACATGCTATAATCACCAGATTTGGTCAGTAGGACCCCCTACCTGACGTATAGGGTCTTCATAGTTTGGGTCAAAGGTCACACAGGGGTCATAAGGGGTCAAAACGTGATTTTCACTTAAAACGCTGTTTCAATTTAGTGAAATGACCTAGGATCGTCAACATTAGTCAACATATTCCTTATGACCGTACGCATATACAATAGTTCGGTTTTTAAAAAAATGTGAAGTCACTAGGGGTCAAAATGTTAAATTTTACTTCTATTACCTAAAATGCTTCTCCTCATACAGTTTACATGCTATAATCACAAGATTTGGTCAGTAGGACCCCCTAACTGACTTACATATAGGGTCTTCTCAGTTTGGGGTCAAAGGTCACACAAAGGTCGTAAGGGGTCATTGAACTTTACAGAGGTAAAAGTTAAGACATGCTCCGATTTGGACCGGGTTTGTTGCATCTTGTTTGGTTTGATGAGCCAAGAAAATAAGTTATTCATATTGACCAGGTCAAAGGTCACGAAGGGGTCACTAGGGGTCAAAATGTTAATTTTCACTTATATTACTTAAAATGCTTCTCCTCCTACAGTTTACATGCTATAATCACCAGATTTGGTCAGTAGGACCCCCTACCTGACTTACATATAGGGTCTTCACAGTTCGGGGTCAAAGGTCACACGGGTCATAAGGCGTCAAAAGGTGATTTCCCCTTTAAACGCCCTTGCAATTTAGTGAAATGACATAGGATCGTCAAAATTGGTCAACATATTCCCTATGACCGTACGCATATAAAATAGTTCGGTTTTTAAATATTTGGGGTCACTAGGGGTCAAAATGTGAATTTTCACTTCTATAACTTAAAATGCTTCTTCTCCTACAGTGTACATGCTACAATCACCAGGCTCGGTCAGTACAACCTAACCTTCATATAGGGTCTTCGCAGTTTGGGGTCAAAGGTCACACAGGGGTCACTAGGGGTTAAAACGTGATTTTCACATAAAACGCCCTTGCAGTTTATAGAAATGACCTAGGATCGTCAGTATCAATCAACATATGCCTTTTGACCGTATGCATATATAATAGTTCGGTTTTCAATTAAATCATGACCTTGGGGTCAAACGGTCAGGAACAAGACAAAAATCAAGGTCCCCTGGTCTTAGACCGGAGTCATATCTAGTGCTTCTTCTTCTTGCAATATTTCTACAAAATGCTTCTTCTCCTACAGTTTACATGCTACAATCACCAGATTTGGTCAGTAGGACCCCCTACCTGACCTACATATAGGGTCTTCACAGTTTGGGGTCAAAGGTCACACAGGGGTCACTAGGGGTCAAAACGTGATTTTCACTTAAAACGCATTTCCAATTTAGTGAAATGACCTAGGATCATCAAAATTGGTCCACATATTCCTTATGACCGTACGCATATAATAGTTCGGTTTTTTAAATTATCAATCATTTGGGGTCACTAGGGGTCAAAATGTAAATTTTCAATTCGATCACTTAAAATGCATCTTGTCTCAGAGGAAATGACTCATGACCTTGATAATTGGTCAAATGATTCCTTGGGTCCATGCCCATATAGGGTCTTCAGCGATTAAAAGTGACATGTCATATGGGGTCACTAGGGGTCATTGAACTTTACCAAGGTAAAGATTAAGACATGCTCCGATTTGAACCGGGTTTGTTGCATCTTGTTTTAATTGATGAGCCAAGAAAATAAGTCAATCGTATTGACCAAATCAAAGGTCAAGAAGAGGTCACTAGGGGTCATTGAACTTTACTGGGGTAAACGTTAAGACATACTCCGATTTGGACCGGGTTTGTTGCATCTTGTTTGAATTGATGAGCCAAGAAAACCTCTAACAGTGACTAAAGACAGCCCGTCGTACAAATTATGCAAATTTTGTGAATATTTGAATAAATTAGCATAATTAATTAATTTATGTAAATGAATGTTATTGTTAGTTAATCTCATGTACTTATTCCCCTTAAGGTTAGTGTTATCATCATTATTATTATTATTATTATTATTATTATTATTATTATTATTATTATTATTATTTATATTATATTTATTATGAAACGTTAATTTATTGTTGTTAAAATGCGAGTAACAAAAAATAAAACAACACGTGGAACTAATAAATAAATGTATGATTTAATATACCGTTCTTAAACCCAACCATATTGCCTTATAGCGAAGATAAAGCCTATATATTAGATAGGGCTGTTTATTTTCATTTGAGACACACTATATAATAACCAGTCTATCAGAACTAACCGGCCAGGCCTAATCCATATTGAATTGTATTGTGCTCTATTGAGGTAGTATTATCTCTATGAATAGCAAGGCATGAATTTAATGTGATGGCTGATGAACTATTGAGTGTCCCAGCAGAAATAAGGTCCGACTGAAATTTGCAAAGATCGTATTTTTTTTTCTTTCCCCCTCACGGTCCCAACTTTAACCTCTTATAAAAAGAGTTCTCCAATAGTACATTTTTGTGCATTTTTTTTGGTGATTATTAAATACTTCATTAGTATTTCAAAACAAAAAACCAGCGTATAGGCGCAGTGTCCGGGTATCGTCAAATAAATGGCAATTTTGACAGGCCTACTATTTTACCTGTGGCCAACAATTTCTCCTTTGCACACTTTATATACCTACATTCAGAGAGTCACTTTTAGCTTGTTATAGCTAGGCTAATGATTATATAATATACAATTATAAGCAAGTTTGCGACCTCTTTGATTTAGGCTGGTAACACAATCCCACAGTGCATTTCGTTAAAAAAGTGTAAATTATTTGTCACGATACGTATCACGTGATAACCACCATCGTTTTAGCAAAATATCGCAAAATGGAGCGGTAACCCCAACCCCCCCACCCATAATCGGTAGCGTACAAGGTCTTACTTAGGCCTAAATGTAGATTTTGAAATAACATGGTGTCACTTTGCAAGAGATAGAGAGTTCAAAAATGATTCAGGAAAGGTGATTCCTCTTTTTTCCATGGGTTTATAGTTTACAGCTGTATGAACAATTGACCTGATCATCTTGTTGTTTAAAAACAAATGAGCGAATAGATATATTGGACACGTGACTCATGTCATGCATGTGGTGATCCTGATATGGATGCTAACTTTGTACAACAGCATAGACTATTTGTAAGACATACTTTCACCAACGGAAATTAATGTTTCGCTGACGGAAACTGAATCGAGAGTCGGTTAAAGATGCGACCTTAATCCCATTTTGGCGATGTGGTGGAGTTATTTTTGTTTTTAATTTGTTATCGTGTGGACAAAAAACGCCTTCCAAAAAAAAAGCCATTGCTACAGCATTGGAAAGGTGGTCACAACATGGCGGCATCCAGTTAGTCACGTGTCACGTGTCCAATCAATTTATTCTCAATTTTTCTCCGTATACCTGACGTGTTATGGTTTGAATCCACATATAGTTCATAGTTTATGATTTTTAATATTCATGGACTCACCACTTGATTCAGAGACATAGAGTCTGAAGGTAAGAATACCATCGTCAATAACAAAAATCAAGGTGTGCAGCCCCGTGTGCAGCAATAATATTTTTTGTTCCATCTTGTTCCATCTCATTCATTTCATAATAATGAGAATACTATTCATTTGGTAAAATATCACCATGACGGCACATTTCACATGTACAGATTATAGATCATATATCAGTAACTAAATATATTTGTATTTCTTACCAGAATATTGCATTTATTATGTATGTGTTATAAATGCATTTACAATTTATATAATCTTTAAATCAATAGGTACAAGTGTGAGTAAAATATCGAATGAAAAAGATTTAGGCATCATTCGGCCCATGTTTTAATACAATATCGGGTTGATTTCTGGCCTAATTCAAGGTTATAAATTCTTGAAAACGTATTTATTTATTTTGTTAATAAATAAATCCACACGCAGTTTTAATTGGCGTCCTGATAATTATGAAAGATCACCTGAACTAAAAATGTTACTCTCGTATTATGCAAACAGGGTAATGCTCATATACGAGTTGCCATACTAACTAAGAATGAGACTGACTTCCAAGCTACCAACTGTAAACCACGGACGCTTTCTGCCGGTATGGCTATACAGGGTGTATCAAAAAAATTAGGACTCTGTTTCATGACGTTATAATTCTTATTATAATCATTGGACCATGACCAATTTAGTCTCATTGTAAAGCCCAATTAATTATTATGATATCCTGAAAATATGAGATCAATCTGATAAAAAATAAGAAAACTAGCGTACTTTGTGAAAACCATGTCATTTACTGGTTTGTACAATGGGATCTACATGTACAGACCACCAGTAAATAACATGGTTTACGTTTCAATACGTTTTAATAATTGTCAACATAGTAAATAATCTATCAGGCAATAGGAAAGTTTAGTTTTGTAATCCATTTAATTCTAGCACAAATCAATACTGGCTAAAAAAATCCACAAAAAAGATGCATGCATATTCAGTGCAAATTAAAAAAGTTTTGTTAAATAGTTCTCGAACCCACTGTGGATGGTTCATTGAGTTACAAATCGAGCACTTTCATGTTACTCGACTGTTTAATACTGAGTGAATTCCCATTGTACAAACCAGTAAATGACATGGTTTACACAAAGTACTCTAGTTTTCTTATTTTTCATCGGATTGATCTCATATTTTCAGGATATCATAATAATTAATTGGGCTTTACATTGAGACTAAATTGGTCATGGTCCAATGATTATAATAAGTATTACACCGTCATGAAACAGAGTCCTAATTTTTTTGATACACCCTGTAGTACTGCTCATTCTCCGACGTCACAAACATAATACAACATGCCTGATTAGCTTCACAGGCTAAAAAATTGGAGACCATAATATACCCGTAGTTTAGTGCTACATGAGATAGAACTTGTGCGCGCGCAAGTTCAGTGGTGCTGGCTGTGAGGTTTCTGTGAGACGTAATAGGGTTAGGGTTATAGGTGGGTTCTTTTCAGTTTGGAGATTTTATAAAGATGAACTTGAAAAAAATGACTTAACTTCGCTTTGGGAAGTTAGAAAAAAGGAAACAATTGTACAGCTTAAGATCTCTACTTAATAATCAATTACTAACTCAATTTTGATATCTTGCACAATTGTGTCTGGTTTCGGTAGAATACGCCACATATTACCGAGGGCACTGTTGCGTTATCTTTCTACCTGTGTGGGCGGAGTTTACTCTGCAGTTATTTTGCTCAAGGATCAAGACTTATTATTCGGACTGACGGGCCTTCGGACTGATGGGTAAACCCCCACACACACAACTTCTGTGACCGTCAAATGCACAACTTGCTGTCTACAGATTGCTTGTTTATGAGAGAGGTTTTGGAGTCCTATCAACAATTGTTAAAGTTAAAGTATGGCGAATTTATATTCTAATTCAATGTATTCATTTTGTTTTGGCTTTTAGGTCTTGGAAGAATGGTTATTGCATTTATTACAGCATGAGATAATTCCCCTTAAAGGGAATGTGACTACTCTACATGATATGATAAACCCATCAAGTGTGTTCTGTGGTGGTAAGGTAGAGGCCCCTTGGAGAAAACTAACTGTGCAGGTTATACACAAACCAGAAGATGGCACACTACTCAGGTAATTATCACTTTTTGCTTGACTTGATATTATTTAGTACATTTTAGTTAATGATCATAGAAGAAGATGTTACAAAGCTGCCAACACTCCCTGATCCTGCAATAGACTCCTTGAAAATAAACCAATCTGGGCACACAAATTTGATAACCTCCATATTTGATCTATTATACTTCCTTTTGTCTCCCTGGTTGATGAAGAAAATCTCCCTGAATGTGAAGAGCAATATATGGTCCATATTATGCGGATAATCATGAATAATTATAAATAATGATTGATTATTCATGAGCTATTTTCAATGGGAAATTTGTATGGGGATTCAATGACGGCACATTTTCTTCGATTTTGTGGAATGTAATTAGCAGATGTTGCAGGATCCATGAATTAATTAATGAGAAGAGATACAGCAGGAGGCCTTATCGCGGTAGGCAAATCAGAATAGTTTAGATCCTCAAAATCATTCTTTATATTATTTTTAACACATTTTTAAGTGTTACGTTTTTATTTATTTATTTTAATCAAATGAAGAGTGATCGGTTGATGATATACAGTCACAACGTTTATTGATCCCATTCCAATTGTTTTACGTGTATGGTGGCAATTGAAATTGAAATTCATATGTAGCTTGTTTTAGGGGGGGGGGGGATCTTGGTTGTTTTGTAGTAAGTGACCTGAAAACTGCCACGAGTCATTTGTATTGACGGTGAATCAATAGCAATAATTTAAATTATCTTAAAGACAAGTTAAACATCTTTAAAAAGGGCCATCTAGATTTTGGCATAAATTTCATGCATTATTTTGTCTTAAAATATAATTTCAGGTGGCTTTTCTTCAGGATCTTCACCGTCAGTAAGATCGAATAAAAAATAAGATTTTTTAATTCTTGCAGCATATTACTGAAATTCACTGCAACCAATAAAAAACTATACTCGCTCTAGATACTTAACTGTGTACAAACGGGACACTGGTATACTATAAAATCAAAACGGGCAGTCCCCAGTAGTCGGACACAAATTTAACAAATGCTTATTTTTTAATTCAATCTTACTGGCTGTTCACTACCGAGAAAACAACCCGAAACCCTAAACAAACAAATAAAATGTAGCTAAAAAGATTGCTAAGAAATGTGGGTGGCCTATGGGAAACAAATTATTTATATACCAAAATGATGTTGTATCTCCTAAGCTTATAAATACACAAATTTCAATTTGATAAATGATGAGGTGTTAAGGCAATTGAAATTGATTCTGTGTTATAGACCTACTGTTTCCTGCCCGCTTGCATCCAAAATTGAGAATTGCAAAATATTTAATTATTTGATTTTTATTTAGGATTTTCTCCCTTTTAAAATGATTACTGGGTCTACCAGTATTGAAAACGAAGGTTGCTCAACCTACCAAACCAAACCATACCAAACCAAGAATGGGTGGTTGCCGTTAGTATATCAGGTATATTTACACAAGCATGACTTGGCTATTTGGCCTGGAACCTAACAGCAACATGGAATTGATGTTTACTTTTAGTGCAGATTGATGTTTACTTTTAGTGCAGATTTTCAGTAGGATTTTTGGTAGGATTTTGGTTTGGTTGGATTTGCCTCTGTCAAACTTATATAGGAATATGGATTACCAATGTAACGGCTATCGCGGAATCGGGCTTATTTTTAGAAGTCAGACTACATGTATTTT
>CM069441.1:71600894-71629319 GCA_035610835.1 Ophiura sarsii | reverse complement strand
GGTAAACGCACTGGGATAAACGGACAGTTTTGTGTAGATAAACGGAACGCGGTTAAATAATGACCAACCAATACGTGTTTAGCCAAGCTTAGCGAACGCATTGAACAACTCCCGTGAACGGGCAGCCAGTGCGTTTAGCGTCTCCGATCAACGGTTTTTAATCCGTACGAATCTGGATGCCTAGCTAGATCATTAGAGGGGCGAGATATAAAGTGAGCCAACTCGACTTCACCGACACAACATACATGTATGCGCGCGCAGCGCGTGAATATATTAGCTTTTACAATTAGATTTGCGGCAAATGATTTGATGTAAATTTTGGCTCTAAAGGAGTTCATCAAATTAATGTGGTGGGGGTGGGGTGGCGCATGCGCACATATGGCAAATAATGTGCTATTGTACTAATTTGATCATCATAATCCCATTCCCCTTGTCCCGGCTGTTGGATTTGAACCGTAAACAACAGTATGACCTCTTGATTAGGAAAAAATGTGTGATCCCCCCCCCCTTTTTTGTCAAGTCAAAACCGTGTGACAACCCCCCCCCCCCCCCCCCCTCCGGTTGAAATAATGAAAGGTACCTTATGTCAGAAGAATACATGCATCTTTCATTGTCAAGGGGTTTCTGTGGTTCCAGTCGATCATGTCATGGAGACGATCATGTCATATTCAAGTTCTAATTCCCGCCATCTTCGCCACCGCTTAGTATTACTCGCAAACAGTGCCTCTATCCAGTACGTCTGCATCATCCCCCCCCCCCCACACCCGCTCGACCCCTTCACACAACATGATAGTCAAGGTCAGCCCCCCCCCCCCCGCATAATAAAAATAAGGACTCCTATCAACGCAGCCACGTAGCTAACTCCACAAATCTCAAACCCAGAAATACAACATAACTAGCTGAAATCGATGCTGAAGGTCATTTGTAATGAATATTGTTTTCTTTAAAATAATAGGCCAACATGCTATGACTATTGTCGAGGAGATTCAGTTTACAAAGCCTATTATTCTAATTATTAAGTGTACACACATACTAAATAGGAGTACAATACAGCTATTCATATGCAAGGCAAAATTGTAAGCAGAGCACAAAACATGCGACGTATACACGTAGGCCTATATGATTGAAACATCTTCTGAAACATTGATGAGATGAGATGGGTTTTTCCTTATTTTTTTTCCTTATTTTTTTATTTTTTGACAATGACAAGTCATCAATTACTACATGTAGATAGTGTTTTTGTTCTAGTCTTTATTGAGTCTATTATAAAACAATATTTTGTTAAAATATAAAACAAATACTGATTACAGTGTGATTGTTTTAACCACCCTGCCAGCCGAGGAAGCGGAGATTTGTTATGGGGGATTAGTTTGTGATAAGACCTTTGAAGTCGGAATGGGATTGGAATTCTATTTGTTACGTATTGTATTGTTGTCATTTTCCCGTCATATTTGCATGTTGGTTTTTAATATGTACAGCGCTTTGGTCCGTTTTGAAAAAGTCTGTATAATAATAAACGAATGCAATTACGAATGCAATTAGTTTAACCTGGGAGGTGGTTTAACCATTCTGCCAGTTGAGGGTGCAGATTTTTTTTTTTTTGGGGGGGGGGGACTTTGTGATAAGACCTTGAAATTGTAAGGGATTGAAAACAAGGAACAATTAGTAGATAGACTATGTATGAGTTGTCTACAATACAGATGAAGCCATCAACTGTCATCAGTAGATAGGAGGTGAATTACAAAACAGAAGGAGTCATGAACTGTCATCAGTAGATGACGGAGTGGACTACATAACAGAAGAAGCCATGGACTGTCATCAGTAGAAATTAAGGACTTTCCACTACATAACAGATGAAGCCATGAACAGGCATCAGTAGATAGGAAAAGAGATGAAGCCATGAACTGTTGTGTAGATAGGAGGTGAAGGAGTGGACTACATAACAGATGAAGCCATGAACTGTCATCAGTAGATAGGAGATGAATGAGTCGTCTACATAACAGATGAAGCCATGAACTGTAATCAGTAGAAGGAAGATGTAGGAGTGGACTACAAGACAGACGAAGCCATCAACTGTCATCTGGGTCATTCCGTGTCAAATCAACCAATTTTCTAAAAAGTTCCCAGGTGACCCTCTCAGATTTTGATGAAACTTCATCAGATTAATGGACTATGGCAAAAATTAACACATGCAAAAAAGTAAAATCATACTCCATGTCGTTTTCCAGATATGGCCCGTTGAAATATGGTCGAGAACGCGTTTTTTTAACTCAAGATTCGCGAAAAGTCATATTTGTAATATCGTCCGACTTTGGAAGCTTATATTTCAGTCTTCGTACTAGGTAGAAAGCTGAAAGTTGGTATTCTAACTTACTTTTGGCCATATTTCAAGAATCTGACCTCAAATCAACTGTATCACCTTTACTTTTTATGATATTGCCCCCCAAAGTAGCCACTTCATTCAGCCGGAAGTGTTTTTTGGGATTTTGGGGGTCATGCTGTGACCCCATGGGGGGTCACATGAATCCCATATTGCATATGAGTAATCTAGGGTCACATGTCTATAGCCACAAGCAAGTATAAACTCATCAATGTATTTATTAAAAAAATGGCATGGCTCCAAAGTTGGGTCCAGGTGAAAAAATGTCGAAAATACCCCCTCCGTCTTGTCAATGGTTGACCCCGCGACGAGTTGAAACATTTTTTGAGATTTGCACCAGTTGAACATATGTATCATTTTCTATGTATCATGACTGCTGAATTTGGCAACCCATTTCAGATTTTGACTATTTTAAGAAAAAGTGTCCTAAGAAATTTCTGTCACAGATTTGTGTCATTATAAAAGATATGGGGGGAAAAAATTACACATTCATTTTTCAAAAAATACTTAGTCAAAATCTGAAATGGGTTGCCGAATTCAGCAGTCATGATACATAGAAAATGGGGGAAAATACCCCAATTTAAGAAAAAATGAAAACTCGGCATTACCATGAAGGAGTTGAGCACCAGAGCTGAAATTTGGTTTACAAGTAGATATGATATATATGTTCAACTGGTGCAAATCTCAAAAAAATGTTTCAACTCGTCGCGGGGTCAACCATTGACAAGACGGAGGGGGTCTTTTCGACATTTTTTCACCTGGACCCAACTTTGGGGCCATGCCATTTTGTTTATAAATACATTGATGAGTTTATACTTGCTTGTGGCTATAGACATGTGACCCTAGATTACTCATATGCAATATGGGATTCATGTGACCCCCCATGGGGTCACAGCATGACCCCCAAAATCCCAAAAAACACTTCCGGCTGAATGAAGTGGCTACTTTGGGGGCAATATCATAAAAAGTAAAGGTGATACAGTTGATTTGAGGTCAGATTCTTGAAATATGGCCAAAAGTAAGTTAGAATACCAATTTTCAGCTTTCTACCTAGTACGAAGACTGAAATATAAGCTTCCAAAGTCGGACGATATTACAAATATGACGTTTCGCGAATCTTGAGTTAAAAAAACGCGTTCTCGACCATATTTCAACGGGCCATATCTGGAAAACGACATGGAGTATGATTTTACTTTTTTGCATGTGTTAATTTTTGCCATAGTCCATTAATCTGATGAAGTTTCATCAAAATCTGAGAGGGTCACCTGGGGACCACTGGTTGATTTGACATGGAATGACCCATCTGTAGATATGAGTGGACTACAAAACAGAGGGAGTCATGACTGTCTCATCAGTAGTTAGACGATGAAGTGGTGCACTACATAACAGATGAGGCCATGAATAGTCATCAGTAGATTGAAAATGAAGGGTGGACTACAAAACAGATGAAGCCATGAACTGTCCGATCAGTATATAAGACATGAAGGCGTGCACTACATAACACATGAGGCCATTAACAGTCATCAGTGTAATAGGAGATGTAGGAGTTGTCTACAAGACAGATGATGTCATCCACTGTCATCAGTAGATAGGAGGTAAATTACAAAACAGATAAAGTCATGAAGCCACGAACTGTCATAGTTAGAAGATGAAGGAGTGCACATAACAGATAAAACCATGAACAGGCATCAGTAGATAGAAGATGAAGGGTGTACAAAACAAATGAAACGATGAACTGTCATCAGCAGATAGGAGATGAAGGGATGGACTACAAAAGAGATGAATTCATGAACTGTTATCAATAGATAGGAGATAAAGAGTGAACTACATAACAGATAAAGCCATTAACTGTCATCAGTAGATAGTACATAAATGGTGAACTACATAACAGATGAGGCCATGACCTGTCAACAGTAGATGGGAGATGATCAAATGGTCTACATAACAGATGAAGCCATGAATAGTCATCAGTAAATGAAGGGGTGACCTACAAAACAGATAAGGCCATAACCTGTCATCATTAGATATGGAGATGAAGGAGTGGACTATATAACAGATGATGGTCCGCTGGAGTACCACTTCTCCTATTCCACTGTTTGTTGCGATCTTCCCATGGTATCATGGCTGATCTCCTTATGGATTTATCATCTAAAAACCAGTTTTACATCACAAAAGTGGATTTTCTTCCATTTTTGATATTGATTTTTTTTCTAAAGATATTCATAAAAAGACAATTTAAATGTAAATCATCATTAGGTAGGTATGGGATACTTACTACTACTACTTATGTCGTTCTTGAACGGTCCTCGTGATGGCTCGCCAAACTACTCTGTCCCTCATGCATGCTTTCATCTCATCATCATTCTTCAGTCTTGTGTCTTTCGCCAAGGTGTCCAAGTATGTTAAGGCTGGGCGGCTGACAGATGTGTGTCCGTGTTTGGGTCTCCATAGCAGCAGGTCAGATACAATCTCATTTTCTCTTCTCATGCAATGCCCTGCAAATCTCATCCTTCGATCTGTGATGTTTTCTGATACCTTTTGTAAGTTTCCATACAGGTCTTTGTTTGGTACCTTATCTTTCCAACTAATGTTGAGTGCAGTTCTCAGCATTCTAGTGTAGCATCCATCTAGAGATTTCTTCAGTCTGTTGGTGATGGTCCATGTTTCAGCTCCATACAGTAGAACACTTTGAACAGTAGCTTGGAAAAGTCTGATTTTGATTTTTCGACAGAGGCTGGATTTCCACACTTTGTTCAGAGCATTGCAGGCCTTCCAAGCAAGTGCTTTACGTACTTTTATGTCATGCTGGCTACTACCAACCCAAGCTCCCAGGTACTTGAAGTCCTCTACGTTGTCTAGGTTACTTCCATCAGAGGCTTTTAGCTGTACCGCTTGTGCTTGGTGGAATACCATGCATTTGGTTTTCTTGGCATTCATGTGGAGCCCAGTTTTGAGTGCTGCTTCCTCAACATATTTCAGCAACTTCTGTGCCTGCTCCTTAGTGTCAGAAAGTAACGCTATGTCATCTGCAAAGTCAAGATCAGTGACGTTCTTTGGCCCTATTCTTCGACTTTGTCTAGGCTTGATGGTGAATCCTAGTTCCTCTTCTCTCCCACTGATAGCTATTCTTAAGCAGTAATCAAGGATGATTATGAATAGGCAGGGGGCAAGGGTATCTCCTTGGAGTACTCCTGCTAGGATGTCGAACAGTTCCGTGTCGCCATCAGGTGATATGACTTTGGCTCTTGTGTTTCTGTAAGTTTCATCAATTGCATCTGTTATATAACCTGTGGGACACCGTATGCTTTGAGTATCTTGATCATTTTCCCACGATGTATGGTGTCGAATGCCTTTTTGAAATCAATGAATGTTATGACTGCAGAGAGATTATTGGACGATGATTCTCCTGAGCCCCAGAATGTGTGAGGTAGTGCCTCTTCCCTCGCGGACGCCATTCTGGTTAGTTCGAAGTAATTCATCTAGGTGAGGTCTTATTCTGTTGAGAATCATTCTGTTATATGTCTTGGCCACAATAGAGTTCAGACATATGCCTCTGTAGTTTCCTGCTTGACTTAGGTCACCAGATTTTGGGACTGGTGTCAGGTTCAATATTGCCCACTGGTCAGGTTTTTGTTTTTCTAGGAGGGCATTATTACAGATGTCCAGTATTAAATCATCAAGATTGCATCTTGTCAGGAGTTCAGGTGGAATGTTGTCCTCTCCAAAACCTTTCCCCTCCTTGATAGATTTCTTGGCTTTCTGGTACTCTGTGTTATTGAAGGCAGTACACTTAATTGGTAGTTCTTCGAAAATCTTTGGGATGTCTTTTATCTTTATCAGTCACTACCGGTGGATTTCCTAGGAGTTGTTGGAAGTGGCAGTACCAATTATTGACACGTTCTTCCTTTGTCTTTCCTTTGAGGATACCATTCCTAGAGGTTTTCCTTCCACTTACTTCGTTAATGAGCTCCCAAGATAATCTGTGTTGCATGTTTAGGGTTGCCATTTCCACTTCTTTTAATTTCTTGTCCAGGTATTCAGAATTGACCTCATCATAGGCTTGGTCGAGTTCTCGTTTATCTGCTTCAAAATCTTGTGCAGACTCTTTACTGTCGTCTGTGACATGTTTTTCATATGTCTGCCTTAGCTTCTTTCTGGCAGTTTCTACTTTTCTACTATAACACAATGCCTTTTGCCTCTTCTTACATATTTTTGGTAGTAGTTTCTCGGCAGTTTCTTGATTTGCTGGATAAAGTTTCCATATTTCACTGTTGGATTGTCAATGTCATCACAGGTGTCATTTAGTAGTGTGTATTTGTATCTGACTTCGACAGAATATTGATCTTGCAGTTCTGAATCTTGGACAAGCTTATTCCAGTTGTATTTCACTTTCTTAGGCTTGGTTTTGCTGTTTGCTCGAAGGCTTAATCTAATCTTTGAGGTCACTATTCTATGATCGGATCCAATACTTGCAAACGAATTGTAGGCTTCTGTGTTCAGAATACTATTTTGCCATTTCTTTCTGATCAGGATGTAGTCAAGTTGTGCTCTGAATCCACTTGGTAGAATACAGGTCCATAGTTTTGTTACTTTCTTTTGGATTCTGGTATTTATAATAACTAGGTTATTTTCCATTGCAAACTCCTCCAATATTTCCCCGTTCCTGTTTGTGGTTTCATGGTAGGCAAAAGGAGCAATGTCGTTACCAATCCGGGCATTAAAGTCCCCCATTACTGTCAGGAAATTATGGGGCTACCAACTTGTCACAGCATCTGCTACTAGAAATGGACAAGGAGCTGCAGTGGGTGGAGTTGGCATCTTGTTAAGTCCACGAGTACAACGAGCCATATCCTCAATCTGCTACATAAGCACCAGAACCATTCAAGCAACCTTTAATGGCAATCCAAAAACTACGGTTGTATGTACATACTCTCCCACCAATGTGGCAAGTGAGGATGAGGTAAGAGACTACTATGACGAGCTGAAAGAAGCTACCAAATCAGTACCGGCCTCTATGATATTATCATATCTTATCTGTTCATCTGTATGAACTATTCGATGCTCTTGGATTCCAATAATGTCAATTTTATATTGTTGAGGTATGGGATAGGTTATGGATTTGATGCAGTTATCGACCTGTCATTGTATGTGGGTCATGCGGGGTTATTATGAAAATAGCTATCTGGAATGGAGTAGCACTGAAATTAGAAAATAATATTTTTAAATGTGGTATTTTTTATAATCTTTAAATTATAAAGGAGTATATTCCGTAAAAATGACCACCCTTAAATTGTGGACTCTCTAAATGTTATTTTGGTAGAAAATCACATTGCATAACAAATGTTTATATCAATTTGGTACATACTAATAATAATAATAACACACACTTTTAAACGCCTTACTTTTAGAAACGACAAAACTCAAGGCGCTTTACAACGACTAAAACAATATAAAATATACAGAGCAATATTATGGTGTACAAAAGGATAAAATACATCAAAATAATTAACGCAAACCAAAAACCATCATATAAAAAGTACCGGAGTACCTAAGTTACAAATTACATTTTAAAACAGACCTGACAAATATATGAAACATAAATAAGCATCAACGGTAAAATTGGCATGTTGTATATACAAAAACCAACAGGATAAAACAATTTGTTTAAAATGGTCAGAGATCAAAACGTATTGCACGGGCAAATATATAAAAAGCCGAAAATAGCACCAAAACAAACGTGAAATACTGAGTGGATTAATGACACGAAATAACAGAAAGCTGAAAACTGGTTATGGTGATCCAAACGCATTGCAGATGGAAGAACGACAAACACTAAATACATAATAAATATAAGTACTAATAATAAATACTACTTTATGAAGCCAAAGTATGAGACTATGGCGAACTTGCCCCGGCCTATGGACGAACCAGGGTCAGGGCAAGTTCACCATTTTTGACACCTGTCTTTATCTTTTACTCATTCCTTTACAGTTATAAGGACGAGGGTACTGAACTTGTGGTCGTATGTAGCAAAGATATCCATCTTTCATGTAATGTCAATAGGTTCATTCAAGCTTTAAAATTGAGGTCTCTAGGCCATTTCAAATGAAAATGGGGTGAACACTCCCCGCTCTCCCCTACCATCATTTTTTTTAAATCTAAGCATAAATTCTATTGCACTAATTATATTGCTATGTAATATTCAAGTACTTCCATCCTTCAAATACAAATGCTTAGAGAAATTATTTCCTAAATAATTAAATATGTTTCAGATTTGTGAAACCTAATTGTAGTGACTTATATAATCATATTATATATATATATATCTTTCAAATAATAATGTCAACAGGAAGTAACAAATAAGTTGACGTAGTCATAAACAACCATGATAATATACCAACCAGCAAGACCCAGTTAGGTTTTGTCCAAAATCATACAAACATCCAATCCACCAACTGCCAAACCCGAGAACCGCGAAAGCCGAGAACCGCTCTAGTTTTCAATTATTTTTATTTGCTACTTTCTGACTTGATATCAGATATGATCTGGTGATTATGTATAAACAAAGATCATGATTGAATTATTACTTGGGTATGAAATTAATCATGTAGTTATAAAATAATTAAATGCACGGACCTCGATATAACTTGGGTTGTTATTTTGGTTGCGACCACTTGTTTCAATATAAAGTAAATAAAAGATAGTCCCTCGTCCCTTTTTCCAAACTTGAAACAGTAAACTCAGAATAATTTTGAATTGGTGGCCTTATCGCTAAGTAGCCTTGATCATGCTTCTAACATTATTCAGTAAAATAGGTCAGTCCCGAACTCCTGCGTAGCTATCTGGCGGTTCAATTCAGAGAAACCAGTCCCTCCATGTCACAAGCAGACTGCGTGCTAAGACGAATGACGTCAGATTTATGAGCGAATAGCTGTATGATCTAGTAAATCATTCTATTGCTATTAATAATAACAAGGATTTATAATAATAACAAGGATTTATAAAGCGCTTTTTTAACCAATGGATGCAAAGCGCTGAGAAAGAAGAAGAAAAAGTGAGAAGAAGCGACACAGGAGGACAATGATCATGAAGATGGATAAAGGTGGGATTTAAGGAGCCTTTTGAAGGTAGTCAAATTGTCAGCACTTCTGATGTTGGCAGGAAGTGCATCCCACAGGCGAGGAGCAGCTATGGAAAAGGCTCTGTCACCCGCCTTTTTGTTGGAACGTGGGACAACAAAGGATGTGACTGAGCTGGACCGGAGTGCATAAGCAGTGCTGTGGATTTGAAAAAAGGCACGTATGTAGCCGGGAAGAGAGAGATTGAAGGATTTGTAGGTCTGGACAATACTCTTGAATTTAATTCTTTGGGACACAGGCAGCCAGTGAAGAGAGTGAAGGAGTGGTGAAGCATGAGAACGTTTGGGTTTTTTTAAGATTAGACGAGCACATTTGTTCTGCAGTACCTGAAGACGGGCAAGATCCTTCCTGTCTATGCCATTCATGAGGGAATTACAGTAGTCAAGCCTAGATAAAATGAGGGCACGGACGATGTTGTGACAAGTGTCAACATCGAGATACTTCCTGATGCGATTCAGATTACGAATTTGCCAGTTGATGGAGCGGGAGAGATGGGTAACGTGAGCAGTCATTTTCATGCAGCGATCGAAAATAACGCCAAGGTTTTTGATAGACTTAGATGGGAAAACCTCCTGCTCAGGAAGATGGAGTGAAAGATGTTGAAGATTCTGGACGTGATGAGCAGAGGACGCTATAAAGAACTCAGTTTTGTCTTGATTGAGTTTTAATCGGTTATGAAGCATCCATGTCTGCAACTCACTGACACATTGACTAAGCTTAAACAATGCACAGGCGGCATCCCCAGGGCAGTCAGGATTAAAGGTGGTGTAGATCTGGACGTCATCAGCATACTTATGATATTTGAGACCATGACTTACGATGATTTGACCAACCCTACGTGTGTAATACGTGAACGCCTGAGGGCCAATGACTGAACCCTGGGGAACACCATACATAAGCTCTCTTTCATCTGAAAAGACACCCTTGACACAAACCTTGCTTGTTCTGCTACATAAATACGATTGAAACCAAGTGTGAACATTATCAGTCAAGCCAAAGTCATCAGTAAGCAGTTTCAAAAGTATACTGTGATCCACGGTATCGAAGGCCGCAGAAAGGTCCAACATTAGGAGGAAAACCGCATGCCGGTTATCAATGGCCCTAAGGATATCATTTTGGACACAAACTAAAGCTGTTTCTGTGCTATGCGCACATTTGTAAGCTGACTGATACGGGTCAGACAAATCATGTTTGGTAGTGTGATCAGAGACTTGTGAAGCGACAACCTTTTCAATCAGTTTACCAACGAAAGCTAAATTGGACACAGGCCGGTAGTGTTTTAACTGGTTTTTGTCAAGAGAGGCTTTTTTCAAGATTGGTGTGATAATTGCTTTACGAAGCTCAGTAGGGAAAGCACCTGATGAAAGGGAAGTATTGACTATGGTGGTCAAAAGTGGGAGCAATGTCTGCAGATGTTGTTTGACAAGCCATGTAGGCATTGGATCAAGGAGGCAGGTCTTAGAGGGACATTTCATAATGAGGTTACACAACTCATCTTCAGTAACAATACTAAAATCAGATAATTTACACTCTACATGTATGTCACATTGAGGCAGGGATTGTGAGGTCTGATTACTACTAGATGTTGCACATTGATCAAGCTCATTTCTGATTTTACCAACTTTCTCAACAAAATAATTACTGAAATCGTTAGCGAGTGTGGTAGGAGAATCAGATTCTGGGAGTACATTATTACTGGTATTAAGCATTTCATTAACCAATAAATTTTCTATTCAGAAGTTAATTGCCTTGGGGGTCCGGGGGACTATTGTTCCATGGATATGTAGTTTCCTCAATGATCGTCGCCAATGCGTGCGCTATAACCAAACCGTGTCCAATTATTTGCCCCTTTGTGCTGGTGTTCCTCAAGGAACTAAACTTGGACCCATAACCTTTCAGGCAGTTATCAATGATGCGGCTGAGAGTTGTTATTCCCACTATTGGAAATATGTGGACGATCTTACGTTCGCCGAAAATCGTTCCTCTAGTGAGAGTAGCAACTTGCAAGCTGATCTTGATGGCTTTCTGGATTGGTCTGTTACTAATCAACTCAAACTCAACCCTGCCAAATGCCAAGCCATCCAGATGTGTTTCATGCAAGACCCCCCTCCCCATCCTGATTTAAAAATTGGTCCATCGCAGCTTTCTTTTGCTAGCTCTGCCAAAATGTTGGGCATTTGGTTACAGGATGATCTTAAATGGGACACACAAATTGACCACATGTGCAAGAATGCCAACAAAAGACTTTTTATGTTGCGATCTCTTAAACGTTTTGGTTTTCATACATCCGAGTTAGTGACGGTGTACAGGGGGTACATTCGCCCTCTGCTTGAATATTCTGACGTCATCTGGCATTGTGCCCTCCCATCCAAACTAGCTCTAAAACTTGAGAGAGTCCAAAAGAGAGCTTTAAGAATTATCCTTGGTCCTAGTTTTATTTCCTATCGTAATGCTTTAGATGTATGTAATTTTGATTATTTGTCTGCCCGGAGGGAGCAACATTCTCTGAAGTTTGCTCAGTCACTAGCCGAATGCAGTAGGACTAAAAGGTTGCTCCCTGCATGCAGAGGTCAGGTTCATGGTAGACAATTGAGAAACAATGCCGAACTCACCCACCCTCGTGCTCGCACAAACAGATATGCTGAAAGCCCCATTCCTTATTATGTGAAGTTGATCAACAGTGATCTCCCATAATTTGCTTTGTGTGATCCGTCTTTCTTCATCATGCTCACATATCCTGTATTTGGCCTTGTTCCTTGTTGTTTGCCATGTTCCTGCCCAGTTTGTTGTCTATTTGTGTATTGAATTGTTTTATATGTATTCCTTGCTTTCCTGTACAATGTAATTCGGCCTGCGGGTCGCGATTTTGTGCCAATAAAATCATATCATATCATAACAATAACAAGTAAATATTCCTAAAACGAACTCGCGTCTGTTTCATCCAAAAATATACATGATCAATATGGGCATCGAACTCGAGGCGTTACCACGACGGTTGTTAGGCCCTTTACGTGTTGTAGCATTTAGAGGACTGACAGATGACAAAGTTGACGCATGCGCACATGACTCGAGTGTCATTCAACCGTCCTAGATTCATAAATTCAATAGAGAAGTGGTTCATAGCTGCAACATGAAAACCTTCATATAAGTTTCGATACCTTTTGAAGGCTTTATATCTCCCGTAAAATATTGTGCAATACAGGATGAAGCGAAAAAAATTGTGCATGATTTGAAACGACCATTTGACCTTGATGCATGCATTGAACCATGGCATTTTTGTTGTTTGTATAAAAAAAGCATTGGTAATCGACTGGAAAATAAGCAAACAGTGACACATTTTGTAAACTGTCCGTGGACGTTTTTTCGCCATTCCAATGGGATTTACACAAAAGACATGAATATTACTGCAGCATGATGATATGGGGTGAGAGTCTACAAGCAAGACATTGTTGTGCCTGTAATTTATTACAGGTTCCTGGTATATGTAATGAGCCAACATATTTACGTCACCAACACCTTGATTATACCATACATGTCCAAATCCATGATTAAAAAGTATAGATTTGATCTCAGTGGCCCACGTTCGCGAACCTCTCGTCAAAATAAACAAGCATATCATAACTTTTCTTTGGTAAACGTTCGTCTCCCATACTTAAAGGTATATTATGTGATCTTTCCAGGGAACGCCCTCAACATCGAAAAAAAAATTGAAAGCAGATTTTCTTGCAGATTTACATTTCTGATCATAAATCATGCATACATTCCAAGTTACAGGGCGATACGATTCTTAATTACTTCAAAATCATGGTTTTAGAGTGAAAATAAACTGTCGGGATTCCGACAGTTTATATTTTTTACTCTAAATTCACTCTAAAACCATGATTTTGAGGTAATTAGGAATCGTATCGCTCTGTAACTTTGAAGGTATGTTTGATTTATGATCGGAAATGTAAAACTGCAAGAAAATCTACTTTCTAAAAAAAATCATGAATAGAGGGCGCTCTCTGGAAAAGATCACATAATATGCCTTTAACAGTTTTAACCAAAATTTGATACAGTTGATAATACAATACATAAATGGGATATCTGTCACACTCAGCAATTACTGCATTGTTTGTAGAATTTTGAGAGATTTGTAGAAACTGCTTGCAGGCCTTGCATTGAACTTTTCCAGACATTCATAACGCTTAAACCCCAAAATAGCAGCATCAAAGATTTTAAAATAGGAATCATACGACATATAACCAACAGCATACATTGTTTTTCTCAGAATATTAAGTGCTTTGGAAGCTTGATCTGCAAGTTGTCTTGATGATTTCCCCATGCATTGCCAGTTGATAATGTAAGGCCCAGATATTTATATTCTGACACAATATCGAGAGGGTGATCATTATAAGTCTTTTCATAACGGCTAATCGAGCCTCCTTTACAGAAAACCATAATTTGAGTTTTGCTCATATTAACCGTCATCCCCCAATTTTTGCAGAAATCCTGGATCAATTTAATATGTTTATTGAGACCACCTATAGTATCATGCAGCCATTACAACAATATCGTCAGCATAATAAAGAGCATTGATTTCTGTGGTATCCGGCATTAATTGACAACCCTTTGCACCATTAGTATCAAGATAATTTGATAGCTCACTGATAAATATAGCAAATTGGAGGGGCCTGAGAAGACAGCCCTGCTTGAGTCCAATAGGTCATTCAAACATGTCTGAAATTAGATTGCCATCTCTTATACATGCTTTAACATTTTTATTTATACTACCAAGCATATTCAGCATTTTCCCTGTGATTCCCACAGACTAAAGTTTATTGAGTAGTTTGTCTCTTTGGATGCTATCAAATGCTTGCTTAAAATCCATAAAAAGACAGTATAATTTCCCTCTTGTTCTTAGTAGATTCCTCTGAATAGTACTATGAAGTGTAAATATGTTATTCATTTCATTCATTCATCATTTATTACCATAACATTAAAATCACAAATAACATCAAATTACATCAAAAATCAGTAAGAAACAATCAGATAATTTACAACAACAGAAAAACGAAACGGTTATGGAGGAGACGGCTAGAAGGCCAAAAAGGCCTGTAAAGTGCCATCCCCTGAAGCCCTAAAACACAAAGCCAATACAGCCAAATTTAAAACCTAAATATGACACCAACAAATTGACAAGACAAAGGACAATGCTCAAAAAAAATATCATCAAATAACTATAAAGTGAAATTGAAATAGTGCTGAGGGTAATCGGTTTGTCACGGACGGACATTTTTGAAAACATTTGAGAAAAACTGCCTATAAAAAGTAACTACTAACATTTGCACAAATGTTTTGTTTTATGTTGAAGAGTATCATCAACTCTATTGAAATTGATAAAAATTTAGTAGGTGTGGTTTGTTACTAAAAATAGAATGAACAAAACATTTGTGTCATGGACGGACAAGATAGAAATAGGGTTCTTTACATTTATGTACTCTTTTTCTGTTTCTATCTAAGACATTAGTTACTCCACAATTCTTTTCAGGCTAAACAGTATTTAAGATATATGACTTGATTACCTGATACACAGCTGGTGGAAGCTGACCTTCTTTTTACAAGAGAGGGCTGACAATTTGTGTCACGGACGGACAATTTTGGGCGTCACGGACGGACGCAAATGTTCACCGCAAGAATAACTTCAAAATTACCTTTTATTCATACTTTGCATGAAGTTTTTGTGAAAAATGACATCATGTACTACAAAATAGATAGCAAATGCATGTTAGTTGGTGATTTATTCAGTGTGTGTAAGAAAGTTTGTCTTTTCCCAACATATCAACATTCAACATACATGTATGGCAAATCCAAGTTACCAACCTCACCATTTGGGTGAACATTTTCTTACAATAAACTTGTATACATATCTTAGGCCATTGTTTTATAGCATTTAAATTCATCTGCCATCCAAGGAAAGAAGAAACACTTTAAGTTGAGTTACTTGTTCATATTTACAAGATTAGTGGATAACAAAGTACATGCTTTTCATTGTGTGTTTGGGTTTCCTTCTTATAGTAACTAGGACAACATAATCAAAACACATGTGTGCAAAAAGACAGCTTCAATTTAATCTTCATCTCTTGCATATAATAAAACACATTTACAGGCTTAAACTTGTAAGTGAGATGTCACAATTTGTTGAGGCATAGTTCAACTCAATTGAAAAGAAAACCACTTCAATCTAACCAAAACAGGGCTGCTAGACTGATCTTTAAATCAAATTGGAGGGAACATGTTACATGTCATAATTCGGTTCTACCTTCATGTAAGGATCACGAAAATAATAAGTAATAGCAATAATACTAAGGCAACAAAATAAGAAAATATAGTGTATAACCGTGTTAAATGTAAAACTTATGTTATACATAAGGGTCATACCTGTACTTGATTAACCTTTCATATAGAAATTCCTGTGTTCTATGAATAGTATTACTATGTATATATTATTAATATTAGTTATATTATTATTATTATTAGTACTATTATTAGTACATCGGGGGTTGGGGCATTGGGGATTCTGTGGCAAGCTCTTGATTAACCTTTCATAATGAAATTCCTGTGTTCTATGAATAGTATTACTATATAGTATTAATATTATTTATATTATTATTATTATTATTATTACTATTATTAGTACATCGGGGGTTGGGGCATTGGGGATTCTGTGGCAAGCTCTTGATTAACCTTTCATATAGAAGTTCCTGTGTTCTATGAATAGTATTACTATATATATATTATTAATATTAGTTATATTATTATTATTATTATTACTATTATTAGTACATCGGGGGTTGGGGCATTGGGGATTCTGTGGCAAGCTCTTGATTAACCTTTCATATAGAAGTTCCTGTGTTCTATGAATAGTATTACTATGTATATATTATTAATATTAGTTATATTATTATTATTATTATTATTACTATTATTAGTACATCGGGGGTTGGGGCATTGGGGATTCTGTGGCAAGCTCTTGATTAACCTTTCATATAGAAGTTCCTGTGTTCTATGAATAGTATTACTATATAGTATTAATATTATTTATATTATTATTATTATTATTATTACTATTATTAGTACATCGGGGGTTGGGGCATTGGGGATTCTGTGGCAAGCTCTTGATTAACCTTTCATATAGAAGTTCCTGTGTTCTATGAATAGTATTACTATATATATATTATTAATATTAGTTATATTATTATTATTATTATTACTATTATTAGTACATCGGGGGTTGGGGCATTGGGGATTCTGTGGCAAGCTCTTGATTAACCTTTCATATAGAAGTTCCTGTGTTCTATGAATAGTATTACTATGTATATATTATTAATATTAGTTATATTATTATTATTATTATTACTATTATTAGTACATCGGGGGTTGGGGCATTGGGGATTCTGTGGCAAGCTCTTGATTAACCTTTCATATAGAAGTTCCTGTGTTCTATGAATAGTATTACTATGTATATATTATTAATATTAGTTATATTATTATTATTATTACTATTATTAGTACATCGGGGGTTGGGGCATTGGGGATTCTGTGGTAAGCTCTTGATTAACCTTTCATATAGAAATTCCTGTGTTCTATGAATAGTATTACTATATAGTATTAATATTAGTTATATTATTATTATTATTACTATTATTAGTACATTGGGGGTTGGGGCATTGGGGATTCTGTGGCAAGCTCTTGATTAACCTTTCATATAGAAGTTCCTGTGTTCTATGAATAGTATTACTATATATATTATTAATATTAGTTATATTATTATTATTATTACTATTATTAGTACATCGGGGGTTGGGGCATTGGGGATTCTGTGGCAAGCTCTTGATTAACCTTTCATATAGAAGTTCCTGTGTTCTATGAATAGTATTACTATGTATATATTATTAATATTAGTTATATTATTATTATTATTACTATTATTAGTACATCGGGGGTTGGGGCATTGGGGATTCTGTGGCAAGCTCTTGATTAACCTTTCATATAGAAGTTCCTGTGTTCTATGAATAGTATTACTATGTATATATTATTAATATTAGTTATATTATTATAATAATAATAATTTTAAAAAAATGGATTTACTATAGCGCCCAACGCAAGGAGCCTCTGGGCGCTTCACATAACTATATTACAAAAAGAAAACAACATAATCAACCTAAAAACCATAAAATATTATAAATAATTGCACATTATACAAGCAGGGAAAACACAACAATTGGTGCACCACCTCTCTCCTTGTATACTTGCAAATCGATGATTCAAGAGATGCAGACAGAAAAGCGATGTCTACACGTCAAGAACCATGATCGCAGATAGAAAAAGAGACGTGGGCTACATAAAAGAACATTATGATATTACATCAAAACAACATTTCATAAAAACAAGAAAAGGTATTAAGAATCAATCAAATACATAAAATAGGTAGTCTATAATTAATGTACATGTACAAGCAACAAGGAGATAAAAACTCATTATATTACACACTTAAAAACTACAAGAGATAAAATATGTGTGAAGACAAAATGCGACCAGCACAAAGCAAAGAGCACAAAGCGAATTATTTGACTCAGGAGAGGAGAGATTTCAAGCACGTACACTCTCAACATGGAGCAACAGCGTCCCATTCCCTTGGTAGAATGTAGGCTGGGTTATATTATAAAACATTTAATAAATAAAACACAAATGTACACATTAACAGAAGATGCAAAAGTGACCGGCACGAAGATAGATAAGATCCCTGGAGAGGAGAGGTTACCAGCACTTCACTCTCAGCAAGAAAGCCGGTTTCTTGCTCCTATTATTAGTACATCGGGTGTTGGGGCATTGGGGATTCTGTGGCAAGCTCTTGATTAACCTTTCATATAGAAATTCCTGTGTTCTATGAATAGTATTACTATATAGTATTAATATTAGTTATATTATTATTATTACTATTATTAGTACATTGGGGGTTGGGGCATTGGGGATTCTGTGGCAAGCTCTTGATTAACCTTTCATATAGAAGTTCCTGTGTTCTATGAATAGTATTACTATATATATATTATTAATATTAGTTATATTATTATTATTACTATTATTAGTACATCGGGGGTTGGGGCATTGGGGATTCTGTGGCAAGCTCTTGATTAACCTTTCATAAAGAAATTCCTGTGTTCTATGAATAGTATTACTAAATAGTATTAATATTATTTATATTATTATTATTATTATTATTATTACTATTATTAGTACATCGGGGGGTTGGGGCATTGGGGATTCTGTGGCAAGCTCTTGATTAACCTTTCATATAGAAATTCCTGTGTTCTATAAATAGTATTACTATATAGTATTAACAGTATTTATATTATTATTATTATTACTATTATTAGTACATCGGGGGTTGGGGCATTGGGGATTCTGTGGCAAGCTCGTGATTAACCTTTCGTATAGAAGTTCCTGTGTTTTATGAATAGTATTACTATATATATATATATATTATTAATATTATTTATATTATCATTATTATTACTATTATTAGTACATTGGGGGTTGGGGCATTGGGGATTCTGTGGCAAGCTCTTGATCAACCTTTCATATATAAGTTCCTGTGTTCTATGAATAGTATTACTATATACATATTATTAATATTAGTTATATTATTATTATTATTATTACTATTATTAGTACATCGGGGGTTGGGGCATTGGGGATTCTGTGGCAAGCTCTTGATTAACCTTTCATATAGAAGTTCCTGTGTTCTATGAATAGTATTACTATATACATATTATTAATATTAGTTATATTATTATTATTATTATTACTATTATTAGTACATCGGGGGTTGGGGCATTGGGGATTCTGTGGCAAGCTCTTGATTAACCTTTCATATAGAAGTTCCTGTGTTCTATGAATAGTATTACTATATAGTATTAATATTATTTATATTATTATTATTATTATTATTATTACTATTATTAGTACATCGGGGGTTGGGGCATTGGGGATTCTGTGGCAAGCTCTTGATTAAACCTTCATATAGTAGTTCCTGTGTTTTATGAATAGTATTACTATATATATATATATTATTAATATTATTTATATTATTATTATTATTACTATTATTAGTACATCGGGGGTTGGGGCATTGGGGATTCTGTGGCAAGCTCTTGATTAACCTTTCATATAGAAATTCCTGTGTTCTATGAATAGTATTACTATATAGTATTAATATTATTTATATTATTATTATTATTATTATTATTACTATTATTAGTACATCGGGGGTTGGGGCATTGGGGATTCTGTGGCAAGCTCTTGATTAACCTTTCATATGGAAATTCCTGTGTTCTATGAATAGTATTACTATATAGTATTAATATTAATTATATTATTATATTATTATTATTATTACTATTATTAGTACATCGGGGGTTGGGGCATTGGAGATTCTGTGGCAAGCTCTTGATTAACCTTTCATATAGAAGTTCCTGTGTTCTATGAATAGTATTACTATATATATATTATTAATATTAGTTATATTATTATTATTATTACTATTATTAGTACATCGGGGTTGGGGCATTGGGGATTCTGTGGCAAGCTCTTGATTAACCTTTCATATAGAAATCCCTGTGCTCTATGAATAGTATTACTATATAATATTAATATTATTTATATTATTATTATTATTATTATTATTATTACTATTATTAGTACATCGGGGGTTGGGGCATTGGGGATTCTGTGGCAAGCTCTTGATTAACCTTTCATATAGAAATGCCTGTGTTCTATGAATAGTATTACTGTATAGTATTAATATTATTTATATTATTATTATTATTATTATTACTATTATTAGTACATCGGGGTATGGGGCATTGGGGATTCGGTGGCAAGCTCTTGATTAACCTTTCATATAGAAGTTCCTGTGTTCTATGAATAGTATTACTATATAGTATTAATATTATTTATATTATTATTATTATTACTATTATTAGTACATCGGGGGTTGGGGCATTGGGGATTCTGGGGCAAGCTCTTGATTAACCTTTCATATAGTAGTTCCTGTGTTTTATGAATAGTATTACTATATATATATATATTATTAATATTATTTATATTATTATTATTAATATTACTATTATTAGTACATCGGGGGTTGGGGCATTTGGGGATTCTGTGGCAAGCTCTTGATTAACCTTTCATATAAAAATTCCTGTGTTCTATGAATAGTATTACTATATAGTATTGATATTATTTATATTATTATTATTATTATTATTACTATTATTAGTACATCGGGGGTTGGGGCATTGGGGATTCTGTGGCAAGCTCTTGATTAACCTTTCATATAGAAATTCCTGTGTTCTATGAATAGTATTACTTTATATATATTATTAATATTAGTTATATTATTATTATTACTATTATTAGTACATTGGGGGTTGGGGCATTGGGGATTCTGTGGCAAGCTCTTGATTAACCTTTCATATAGAAATTCCTGTGTTCTATGAATAGTATTACTATATAGTATTAATATTATAAATCCGAGTAGAGTTATTAAAACCATCCAAATGGTACAGTGCTCAACCAGAAGGGAGCCAAAATAAATAAACACGAGACTTGAAGTTAAACTTTTTGCATTTTATTTTTACAAACTTGTTTCGTGAAGGCCTTGTTAGGCTCTCACTCTTCAGAAAACAAAATGCAGAATGGCTATTGATTCTGCAAAACAGAGAATAGAGAATACTGTGAACGCGGAAGCGTACACGCTACAAAGCGGTTTTTTTTTTTAGAGCGTCGTTGCATGGACATAATGCGCATATATATTCGCGTTTATATGTTCGCGCTTCGTGGCGCGCTTTGTAGCGTGTACGCTTCCGCGTTCACAGTATTCTCTATTCTCTGTTTTGCAGAATCAATAGCCATTCTGCATTTTGTTTTTTGAAGAGTGAGAGCCTAACAAGGCCTTCACGAAACAAGTTTGTAAAAATAAAATGCAAAAAGTTTAACTTCAAGTCTCGTGTTTATTTGTTTATTTAGTATTAATATTAGTTATATTATAATTATTATTACTATTATTAGTACATCGGGGGTTGGGGCATTGGGGATTCTGTGGCAAGCTCTTGATTAACCTTTCATATAGAAGTTCCTGTGTTCTATGAATAGTATTACTATATATATATATATTATTAATATTAGTTATAATATTATTATTATTATTATTATTACTATTCTATTATTAGTACATCGGGGGTTGGGGCATTGGGGATTCTGTGGCAAGCTCTTGATTAATCTTTCATATAGAAATTCCTGTGTTCTATGAATAGTATAACTATATAGTATTAATATTATTTATATTATTATTATTATTATTATTATTATTACTATTCTTAGTACATCGGGGTATGGGGCATTGGGGATTCTGTGGCAAGCTTTTTATTAACCTTTCATATAGAAATTATTGTGTTCTATGAATAGTATTACTATATAGTATTAATATTATTATTATTATTATTATTATTATTATTATTACTATTATTAGTACATCGGGGGTTGGGGCATTGGGGATTCTGTGGCAAGCTCTTGATTAACCTTTCATATAGAAATTCCTGTGTTCTATGAGCTTGCCACAGAATCCTCAATGCCCCAACCCCCAAAGTACTAATAATAGTAATAATAATTATAATAATAATAATATAAATAATATATATATATGATGAAAACAAGCAGTAAATTAAGAATTATTTATACATAGTAACTGGCAGTTTCATGCACACCAACCACACAGGGTGGTGGCAATCTTCAGACTGAAGTACATCTAATTATAAAATAGTCAACAGTAATAATAATATGGTAATACAGCATATCCAAGTTATTGACATACATAAGTGGAATATCAATAATCCAAAATAGGTGTGAAAGTCATTCTCCAGATAGGATAATCCATTATGAGTTGTATAGGTGAAAATCACAAGATTAGGTATAGGTAATCCCTGGGGTAATCACTAATCAGTCATAAAGATGGATCATAATAATGAAAAATGAAAACAATAGTCAATAGAAAACAGGATGTGTGAGCTGGTAGTCTGGTAAATATGGCCATCCAGAAAAAACATTACGTTACGCCAAAAGCATTGAGTTTGTGTTTCCGTTTGTGTCTGCACATAGAGTATAGTTCCGAGCGTTTGTTTAGAGTACATATCCTGGGTGCAGTCATGATGTGAAACTTCTCCGCGATGCATAGGTTGCAGCGCTTTGAGGCCGGGTTGTATTATATGGACCATTTGATGTGGAATGGGTCTTTTTTGCGTTTTAGATTCCAGATGAATTTGGATAGTTCCGATGCAAGAGACTTTGATTCATCCTTAATAAATGAGTGGGTGTGGTTACCAAGTCTCTCCTTGAAAGTGATGCTTGTGAGACCGATGTATTCCATTGATGGGGATGACGTGGGTTGGACGGTGGCTTTGTACACAATGTTTTTCACCAGACAATTTCCATCAAGAGGGCAGTTGGCCTTTGCACTTTTGGGGCAACTACAGCAGCGGTTGTTTAAATCCGTATCGGGTGTTTTCAACAGTTTTTTATTATGAGCGGTGATGATGGACTTGACATTCTCGGTGCATGAATAGCTAAGTTTCACCGTATTCCGATTAAAGATCTTGGCTAATGGCTTTTCGGTACATCGGGATGGCGTTGTTGAAGGTGTTCTCAGAATCGGAAAGTGATGACAGGCGTTTGTTGATGGAGTTTGGCAGTTCTTTGAAGATGTTGGGTGGGTGGTTGGATTTTACGTTGATGTACACTGGTGTGTCATTCGGCTTTCTGTAGGTTTGAAGGATCCTTGGCTCAGATTCAGTGTCACGTCGAGGTAGTCCACAACATTAAGATTGGCGATTGCTGTGATTCTTAAGCCAAAGTCGCTCAAGAATTTCGCACACAGGCGTTTCTTGATACGTTCCATTTCTGAGGCATTAGTATTGCGAACAACCGCTAGACCGTCATCTCTGTAAAGCCCAAATTCTTCCAACACATCTGATACATTGTTCAATATGTAGAGGCCAATAAGTTCGCAAACTTCAGCTCCATCGTAACTGCCCATTGGTACGTCAAATGGGTTGGCTCCGGTGGTCTTTCTTTTGATCCATGTTTTGCCGTCGGTGAACAGGAAAGATTTTCGCGAGTGGAGGATAATGTCTTCATCAGATTCAGATATGGGAACAAACTGTCTGGCAAATTGAATCGCTTTGGTGAGGAGGTTTACGCTTATCGACGGGTAGAAATCCACGATATCAAACACTAGGAAGCTGCAGTTCTGCTTATCGTTGATCGCCTTAAACCATTTGATTGTCTCTGAAGTTGATTTCCATTGGTTAACACGGGTTGATTGTTTGATGGCAGTGTTGGTATTATCCAGGATAGTTTTACTAATTAGTCCTATTTCAGTTTTTGCAGGGTTTATTAATCTGCAAGTTGGTTTGTTGTCGAAGTTTGATTTATGGTCCTTAAGTGTGATGAAGGCATTTGTTTTGGCCGTGGTATCATATATATATACAGGGTGTATCAAAAAAACCGCAACACTTTTTTTCGCAAACTCTCCGATTACGGCAAATCACAAATCACTCTGAAATTGATATATTCTGTTAGGTGTACTTATTGGCTATCACATAGTCCAATTACAGCGATATCGATTATTGATTCGCTGAGATATCAACGATACACGTAGACAAGTGCAAAACACGTTTTACATCGTTTATCCTGTATGCCTGATTTTCTTGTCAGGTGAATATTAGCAAGACACTTTAAAATAACTCATTGTACTTAAATAATTGGAATCAAACTCATCATTCTGAGAAGAAAATGACATGTTAAAGGTATCAAATGTCTGGCTATCACAGTATCATATCAATATTAATTAAATCTGGCAATAAATTAGTTGATAGTTAATGACACAATTTGAAAATCCAGATTACAAAGTCTGTTTGCAAATCCTCTCTCTTTTTCTCTCGTTAATGTCATAAATAAAACAGTATGGCACATTATTCAAAAGATAAACAAATGGAATAGTCCAGTGAAGGTAGTAATTGTCTTGTATGAATCAGTCATTGTTAGTCTGTTGTGAATGGGAATGGGACATTATGGTGCTGCTCGACCCTCAAAATGCTGTCCTTGTTTTAAGATGATTCGATTATGAACTTTAATTTATGAAAGAACGTACCATAGACATTATGTGGCGATCATAGCAATCGGTGCTTCAGAAATTAAAAAGGGTGATTGACCTATTCAAATGCTCGAATGATTATCAGATTACACGATTCAATGATTTTATGTACCACCTTACTCAAACAAAGGAAATTAAGATAAACCATTCCAGACATTAAAGTTACATATGTTAACCCATAACACTAATCGGACAGGAAAATCCAAGTTTTTAGAACGAACGATGTAAAACGTATTTTGCACTACTCTACCTTTAATATCTCAGCGAATAAATAATCGATATCGTTGTAATTTGACTATGTGATAGCCAATAAGTAGACCTAACAGAATATATAAGTTTGAGAGTGATTTGTCTTTTACTGTGACCGTTCAGCTCTCGACAAAAAGTGTTGCGTTCTTTTTGATACACGCTGTATAGTAATACTATTCATAAAACACAGGAACTACTATATGAAAGGTTAATCAAGAGCTTGCCACAGAATCCCCAAAGCCCCAACCCCCGATGTACTAATAAATGTAATAATAATGATAATAAAAGTAATATTAATAATATATATATAGAGTATTACTATTCATAAAACACAGGAACTACCATATGAAAGGTCAATCAAGAGCTTGCCACAGAATCCCCATTGCCCCAACCCCCGATGTACTAATAATAGTAATAATAATAATAATATCAATAATATTAATAATATATATATATAGTAATACTAAAACACAGGAACTACTATATGAAAGGTTAATCAAGAGCTTGCCACAGAATCCCCAATGCCCCAACCCCCGATGTACTAATAATAGTAATAATAATGATAATATAAATAATATTAATAATATATATATATAGTAATACTATTCATAAAACACAGGAACTACCATATGAAAGGTCAATCAAGAGCTTGCCACAGAATCCCCATTGCCCCAACCCCCGATGTACTAATAATAGTAATAATAATAATAATAATAATAATAATATAAATAATATTAATTATATATATAGTAATACTATTCATAAAACACAGGAGCTACCATATGAAAGGTTAATCAAGAGCTTGCCACAGAATCCCCATTGCCCCAACCCCCGATGTACTAATAATAGTAATAATGATAATAATAATATAAATAATATTAATTATATATATAGTAATACTATTCATAAAACACAGGAACTACCATATGAAAGGTTAATCAAGAGCTTGCCACAGAATCCCCATTGCCCCAACCCCCGATGTACTAATAATAGTAATAATAATAATAATATTAATAATATTAATAATATTAATAATATATATATATATATATAGTAATACTATTCATAAAACACAGGAACTACTATATGAAAGGTTAATCAAGAGCTTGCCACAGAATCCCCAATGCCCCAACCCCCGATGTACTAATAATAGTAATAATAATAATAATAATAATATAAATAATATGAATAATATATATATATAGTAATAGTATTCATAAAACACAGGAACTACTATATGCAAGGTTAATCAAGAGCTTGCCACAGAATCCCCAATGCCCCAACCCCCGATGTACTAATAATAGTAATAATAATAATATATATATATATATATATACATATATATATATATATATATATAGTAATACTATTCATAAAACACAGGAACTACTATATGAAAGGTTGATCAAGAGCTTGCAACAGAATCCCCAATGCCCCAACCCCCAATGTACTAATAATAGTAATAATAATGATAATATAAATAATATTAATAATATATATATATAGTAATACTATTCATAAAACACAGGAACTACTATATGAAAGGTTAATCAAGAGCTTGCCACAGAATCCCCAATGCCCCAACCCCCGATGTACTAATAATAGTAATAATAATGATAATATAAATAATATTAATAATATATATATATAGTAATACTATTCATAAAACACAGGAACTACCATATGAAAGGTCAATCAAGAGCTTGCCACAGAATCCCCATTGCCCCAACCCCCGATGTACTAATAATAGTAATAATAATAATATAAATAATATTAATTATATATATAGTAATACTATTCATAAAACACAGGAGCTACCATATGAAAGGTTAATCAAGAGCTTGCCACAGAATCCCCATTGCCCCAACCCCCGATGTACTAATAATAGTAATAATAATAATAATAATAATAATATAAATAATATTAATTATATATATAGTAATACTATTCATAAAACACAGGAACTACCATATGAAAGGTTAATCAAGAGCTTGCCACAGAATCCCCATTGCCCCAACCCCCGATGTACTAATAATAGTAATAATAATAATAATAATATTAATAATATATATATATATAGTAATACTATTCATAAAACACAGGAACTACTATATGAAAGGTTAATCAAGAGCTTGCCACAGAATCCCCAATGCCCCAACCCCCGATGTACTAATAATAGTAATAATAATAATATAAATAATATTAATTATATATATAGTAATACTATTCATAAAACACAGGAACTACCATATGAAAGGTTAATCAAGAGCTTGCCACAGAATCCTCATTGCCCCAACCCCGATGTACTAATAATATTAATAATAATAATAATATTAATAATATTAATAATATTAATAATATATATATATATGGTAATACTATTCATAAAACACAGGAACTACTATATGAAAGGTTAATCAAGAGCTTGCCACAGAATCCCCAATGCCCCAACCCCCGATGTACTAATAATAGTAATAATAATGATAATATAAATAATATTAATAATATATATATATATAGTAATACTATTCATAAAACATAGGAACTACCATATGAAAGGTCAATCAAGAGCTTGCCACAGAATCCCCATTGCCCCAACCCCCGATGTACTAATAATAGTAATAATAATAATAATAATAATATAAATAATATTAATTATATATATAGTAATACTATTCATAAAACACAGGAACTACCATATGAAAGGTTAATCAAGAGCTTGCCACAGAATCCCCATTGCCCCAACCCCCGATGTACTAATAATAGTAATAATAATAATAATATTAATAATATTAATAATATTAATAATATATATATATATAGTAATACTATTCATAAAACACAGGAACTACTATATGAAAGGTTAATCAAGAGCTTGCCACAGAATCCCCAATGCCCCAACCCCCGATGTACTAATAATAGTAATAATAATAATATAAATAATATTAATTATATATATAGTAATACTATTCATAAAACACAGGAACTACTATATGAAAGGTTAATCAAGAGCTTGCCACAGAATCCCCAATGCCCCAACCCCCGATGTACTAATAATAGTAATAATAATGATAATATAAATAATATTAATAATATATATATATATAGTAATACTATTCATAAAACATAGGAACTACCATATGAAAGGTTAATCAAGAGCTTGCCACAGAATCCCCATTGCCCCAACCCCCGATGTACTAATAATAGTAATAATAATAATAATAATAATATAAATAATATTAATTATATATATAGTAATACTATTCATAAAACACAGGAACTACCATATGAAAGGTTAATCAAGAGCTTGCCACAGAATCCCCATTGCCCCAACCCCCGATGTACTAATAATAGTAATAATAATAATAATATTAATAATATTAATAATATTAATAATATACATATAT
>CM069441.1:71292224-71600794 GCA_035610835.1 Ophiura sarsii | reverse complement strand
AACCTTTCATATAGAAGTTCCTGTGTTCTATGAATAGTATTACTATATAGTATTAATATTATTTATATTATTATTATTATTATTATTACTATTATTAGTACATCGGGGGTTGGGGCATTGGGGATTCTGTGGCAAGCTCTTGATTAACCTTTCATATAGAAGTTCCTGTGTTCTATGAATAGTATTACTATATATATATTATTAATATTAGTTATATTATTATTATTATTATTACTATTATTAGTACATCGGGGGTTGGGGCATTGGGGATTCTGTGGCAAGCTCTTGATTAACCTTTCATATAGAAGTTCCTGTGTTCTATGAATAGTATTACTATGTATATATTATTAATATTAGTTATATTATTATTATTATTATTACTATTATTAGTACATCGGGGGTTGGGGCATTGGGGATTCTGTGGCAAGCTCTTGATTAACCTTTCATATAGAAGTTCCTGTGTTCTATGAATAGTATTACTATGTATATATTATTAATATTAGTTATATTATTATTATTATTACTATTATTAGTACATCGGGGGTTGGGGCATTGGGGATTCTGTGGTAAGCTCTTGATTAACCTTTCATATAGAAATTCCTGTGTTCTATGAATAGTATTACTATATAGTATTAATATTAGTTATATTATTATTATTATTACTATTATTAGTACATTGGGGGTTGGGGCATTGGGGATTCTGTGGCAAGCTCTTGATTAACCTTTCATATAGAAGTTCCTGTGTTCTATGAATAGTATTACTATATATATTATTAATATTAGTTATATTATTATTATTATTACTATTATTAGTACATCGGGGGTTGGGGCATTGGGGATTCTGTGGCAAGCTCTTGATTAACCTTTCATATAGAAGTTCCTGTGTTCTATGAATAGTATTACTATGTATATATTATTAATATTAGTTATATTATTATTATTATTACTATTATTAGTACATCGGGGGTTGGGGCATTGGGGATTCTGTGGCAAGCTCTTGATTAACCTTTCATATAGAAGTTCCTGTGTTCTATGAATAGTATTACTATGTATATATTATTAATATTAGTTATATTATTATAATAATAATAATTTTAAAAAAATGGATTTACTATAGCGCCCAACGCAAGGAGCCTCTGGGCGCTTCACATAACTATATTACAAAAAGAAAACAACATAATCAACCTAAAAACCATAAAATATTATAAATAATTGCACATTATACAAGCAGGGAAAACACAACAATTGGTGCACCACCTCTCTCCTTGTATACTTGCAAATCGATGATTCAAGAGATGCAGACAGAAAAGCGATGTCTACACGTCAAGAACCATGATCGCAGATAGAAAAAGAGACGTGGGCTACATAAAAGAACATTATGATATTACATCAAAACAACATTTCATAAAAACAAGAAAAGGTATTAAGAATCAATCAAATACATAAAATAGGTAGTCTATAATTAATGTACATGTACAAGCAACAAGGAGATAAAAACTCATTATATTACACACTTAAAAACTACAAGAGATAAAATATGTGTGAAGACAAAATGCGACCAGCACAAAGCAAAGAGCACAAAGCGAATTATTTGACTCAGGAGAGGAGAGATTTCAAGCACGTACACTCTCAACATGGAGCAACAGCGTCCCATTCCCTTGGTAGAATGTAGGCTGGGTTATATTATAAAACATTTAATAAATAAAACACAAATGTACACATTAACAGAAGATGCAAAAGTGACCGGCACGAAGATAGATAAGATCCCTGGAGAGGAGAGGTTACCAGCACTTCACTCTCAGCAAGAAAGCCGGTTTCTTGCTCCTATTATTAGTACATCGGGTGTTGGGGCATTGGGGATTCTGTGGCAAGCTCTTGATTAACCTTTCATATAGAAATTCCTGTGTTCTATGAATAGTATTACTATATAGTATTAATATTAGTTATATTATTATTATTACTATTATTAGTACATTGGGGGTTGGGGCATTGGGGATTCTGTGGCAAGCTCTTGATTAACCTTTCATATAGAAGTTCCTGTGTTCTATGAATAGTATTACTATATATATATTATTAATATTAGTTATATTATTATTATTACTATTATTAGTACATCGGGGGTTGGGGCATTGGGGATTCTGTGGCAAGCTCTTGATTAACCTTTCATAAAGAAATTCCTGTGTTCTATGAATAGTATTACTAAATAGTATTAATATTATTTATATTATTATTATTATTATTATTATTACTATTATTAGTACATCGGGGGGTTGGGGCATTGGGGATTCTGTGGCAAGCTCTTGATTAACCTTTCATATAGAAATTCCTGTGTTCTATAAATAGTATTACTATATAGTATTAACAGTATTTATATTATTATTATTATTACTATTATTAGTACATCGGGGGTTGGGGCATTGGGGATTCTGTGGCAAGCTCGTGATTAACCTTTCGTATAGAAGTTCCTGTGTTTTATGAATAGTATTACTATATATATATATATATTATTAATATTATTTATATTATCATTATTATTACTATTATTAGTACATTGGGGGTTGGGGCATTGGGGATTCTGTGGCAAGCTCTTGATCAACCTTTCATATATAAGTTCCTGTGTTCTATGAATAGTATTACTATATACATATTATTAATATTAGTTATATTATTATTATTATTATTACTATTATTAGTACATCGGGGGTTGGGGCATTGGGGATTCTGTGGCAAGCTCTTGATTAACCTTTCATATAGAAGTTCCTGTGTTCTATGAATAGTATTACTATATACATATTATTAATATTAGTTATATTATTATTATTATTATTACTATTATTAGTACATCGGGGGTTGGGGCATTGGGGATTCTGTGGCAAGCTCTTGATTAACCTTTCATATAGAAGTTCCTGTGTTCTATGAATAGTATTACTATATAGTATTAATATTATTTATATTATTATTATTATTATTATTATTACTATTATTAGTACATCGGGGGTTGGGGCATTGGGGATTCTGTGGCAAGCTCTTGATTAAACCTTCATATAGTAGTTCCTGTGTTTTATGAATAGTATTACTATATATATATATATTATTAATATTATTTATATTATTATTATTATTACTATTATTAGTACATCGGGGGTTGGGGCATTGGGGATTCTGTGGCAAGCTCTTGATTAACCTTTCATATAGAAATTCCTGTGTTCTATGAATAGTATTACTATATAGTATTAATATTATTTATATTATTATTATTATTATTATTATTACTATTATTAGTACATCGGGGGTTGGGGCATTGGGGATTCTGTGGCAAGCTCTTGATTAACCTTTCATATGGAAATTCCTGTGTTCTATGAATAGTATTACTATATAGTATTAATATTAATTATATTATTATATTATTATTATTATTACTATTATTAGTACATCGGGGGTTGGGGCATTGGAGATTCTGTGGCAAGCTCTTGATTAACCTTTCATATAGAAGTTCCTGTGTTCTATGAATAGTATTACTATATATATATTATTAATATTAGTTATATTATTATTATTATTACTATTATTAGTACATCGGGGTTGGGGCATTGGGGATTCTGTGGCAAGCTCTTGATTAACCTTTCATATAGAAATCCCTGTGCTCTATGAATAGTATTACTATATAATATTAATATTATTTATATTATTATTATTATTATTATTATTATTACTATTATTAGTACATCGGGGGTTGGGGCATTGGGGATTCTGTGGCAAGCTCTTGATTAACCTTTCATATAGAAATGCCTGTGTTCTATGAATAGTATTACTGTATAGTATTAATATTATTTATATTATTATTATTATTATTATTACTATTATTAGTACATCGGGGTATGGGGCATTGGGGATTCGGTGGCAAGCTCTTGATTAACCTTTCATATAGAAGTTCCTGTGTTCTATGAATAGTATTACTATATAGTATTAATATTATTTATATTATTATTATTATTACTATTATTAGTACATCGGGGGTTGGGGCATTGGGGATTCTGGGGCAAGCTCTTGATTAACCTTTCATATAGTAGTTCCTGTGTTTTATGAATAGTATTACTATATATATATATATTATTAATATTATTTATATTATTATTATTAATATTACTATTATTAGTACATCGGGGGTTGGGGCATTTGGGGATTCTGTGGCAAGCTCTTGATTAACCTTTCATATAAAAATTCCTGTGTTCTATGAATAGTATTACTATATAGTATTGATATTATTTATATTATTATTATTATTATTATTACTATTATTAGTACATCGGGGGTTGGGGCATTGGGGATTCTGTGGCAAGCTCTTGATTAACCTTTCATATAGAAATTCCTGTGTTCTATGAATAGTATTACTTTATATATATTATTAATATTAGTTATATTATTATTATTACTATTATTAGTACATTGGGGGTTGGGGCATTGGGGATTCTGTGGCAAGCTCTTGATTAACCTTTCATATAGAAATTCCTGTGTTCTATGAATAGTATTACTATATAGTATTAATATTATAAATCCGAGTAGAGTTATTAAAACCATCCAAATGGTACAGTGCTCAACCAGAAGGGAGCCAAAATAAATAAACACGAGACTTGAAGTTAAACTTTTTGCATTTTATTTTTACAAACTTGTTTCGTGAAGGCCTTGTTAGGCTCTCACTCTTCAGAAAACAAAATGCAGAATGGCTATTGATTCTGCAAAACAGAGAATAGAGAATACTGTGAACGCGGAAGCGTACACGCTACAAAGCGGTTTTTTTTTTTAGAGCGTCGTTGCATGGACATAATGCGCATATATATTCGCGTTTATATGTTCGCGCTTCGTGGCGCGCTTTGTAGCGTGTACGCTTCCGCGTTCACAGTATTCTCTATTCTCTGTTTTGCAGAATCAATAGCCATTCTGCATTTTGTTTTTTGAAGAGTGAGAGCCTAACAAGGCCTTCACGAAACAAGTTTGTAAAAATAAAATGCAAAAAGTTTAACTTCAAGTCTCGTGTTTATTTGTTTATTTAGTATTAATATTAGTTATATTATAATTATTATTACTATTATTAGTACATCGGGGGTTGGGGCATTGGGGATTCTGTGGCAAGCTCTTGATTAACCTTTCATATAGAAGTTCCTGTGTTCTATGAATAGTATTACTATATATATATATATTATTAATATTAGTTATAATATTATTATTATTATTATTATTACTATTCTATTATTAGTACATCGGGGGTTGGGGCATTGGGGATTCTGTGGCAAGCTCTTGATTAATCTTTCATATAGAAATTCCTGTGTTCTATGAATAGTATAACTATATAGTATTAATATTATTTATATTATTATTATTATTATTATTATTATTACTATTCTTAGTACATCGGGGTATGGGGCATTGGGGATTCTGTGGCAAGCTTTTTATTAACCTTTCATATAGAAATTATTGTGTTCTATGAATAGTATTACTATATAGTATTAATATTATTATTATTATTATTATTATTATTATTATTACTATTATTAGTACATCGGGGGTTGGGGCATTGGGGATTCTGTGGCAAGCTCTTGATTAACCTTTCATATAGAAATTCCTGTGTTCTATGAGCTTGCCACAGAATCCTCAATGCCCCAACCCCCAAAGTACTAATAATAGTAATAATAATTATAATAATAATAATATAAATAATATATATATATGATGAAAACAAGCAGTAAATTAAGAATTATTTATACATAGTAACTGGCAGTTTCATGCACACCAACCACACAGGGTGGTGGCAATCTTCAGACTGAAGTACATCTAATTATAAAATAGTCAACAGTAATAATAATATGGTAATACAGCATATCCAAGTTATTGACATACATAAGTGGAATATCAATAATCCAAAATAGGTGTGAAAGTCATTCTCCAGATAGGATAATCCATTATGAGTTGTATAGGTGAAAATCACAAGATTAGGTATAGGTAATCCCTGGGGTAATCACTAATCAGTCATAAAGATGGATCATAATAATGAAAAATGAAAACAATAGTCAATAGAAAACAGGATGTGTGAGCTGGTAGTCTGGTAAATATGGCCATCCAGAAAAAACATTACGTTACGCCAAAAGCATTGAGTTTGTGTTTCCGTTTGTGTCTGCACATAGAGTATAGTTCCGAGCGTTTGTTTAGAGTACATATCCTGGGTGCAGTCATGATGTGAAACTTCTCCGCGATGCATAGGTTGCAGCGCTTTGAGGCCGGGTTGTATTATATGGACCATTTGATGTGGAATGGGTCTTTTTTGCGTTTTAGATTCCAGATGAATTTGGATAGTTCCGATGCAAGAGACTTTGATTCATCCTTAATAAATGAGTGGGTGTGGTTACCAAGTCTCTCCTTGAAAGTGATGCTTGTGAGACCGATGTATTCCATTGATGGGGATGACGTGGGTTGGACGGTGGCTTTGTACACAATGTTTTTCACCAGACAATTTCCATCAAGAGGGCAGTTGGCCTTTGCACTTTTGGGGCAACTACAGCAGCGGTTGTTTAAATCCGTATCGGGTGTTTTCAACAGTTTTTTATTATGAGCGGTGATGATGGACTTGACATTCTCGGTGCATGAATAGCTAAGTTTCACCGTATTCCGATTAAAGATCTTGGCTAATGGCTTTTCGGTACATCGGGATGGCGTTGTTGAAGGTGTTCTCAGAATCGGAAAGTGATGACAGGCGTTTGTTGATGGAGTTTGGCAGTTCTTTGAAGATGTTGGGTGGGTGGTTGGATTTTACGTTGATGTACACTGGTGTGTCATTCGGCTTTCTGTAGGTTTGAAGGATCCTTGGCTCAGATTCAGTGTCACGTCGAGGTAGTCCACAACATTAAGATTGGCGATTGCTGTGATTCTTAAGCCAAAGTCGCTCAAGAATTTCGCACACAGGCGTTTCTTGATACGTTCCATTTCTGAGGCATTAGTATTGCGAACAACCGCTAGACCGTCATCTCTGTAAAGCCCAAATTCTTCCAACACATCTGATACATTGTTCAATATGTAGAGGCCAATAAGTTCGCAAACTTCAGCTCCATCGTAACTGCCCATTGGTACGTCAAATGGGTTGGCTCCGGTGGTCTTTCTTTTGATCCATGTTTTGCCGTCGGTGAACAGGAAAGATTTTCGCGAGTGGAGGATAATGTCTTCATCAGATTCAGATATGGGAACAAACTGTCTGGCAAATTGAATCGCTTTGGTGAGGAGGTTTACGCTTATCGACGGGTAGAAATCCACGATATCAAACACTAGGAAGCTGCAGTTCTGCTTATCGTTGATCGCCTTAAACCATTTGATTGTCTCTGAAGTTGATTTCCATTGGTTAACACGGGTTGATTGTTTGATGGCAGTGTTGGTATTATCCAGGATAGTTTTACTAATTAGTCCTATTTCAGTTTTTGCAGGGTTTATTAATCTGCAAGTTGGTTTGTTGTCGAAGTTTGATTTATGGTCCTTAAGTGTGATGAAGGCATTTGTTTTGGCCGTGGTATCATATATATATACAGGGTGTATCAAAAAAACCGCAACACTTTTTTTCGCAAACTCTCCGATTACGGCAAATCACAAATCACTCTGAAATTGATATATTCTGTTAGGTGTACTTATTGGCTATCACATAGTCCAATTACAGCGATATCGATTATTGATTCGCTGAGATATCAACGATACACGTAGACAAGTGCAAAACACGTTTTACATCGTTTATCCTGTATGCCTGATTTTCTTGTCAGGTGAATATTAGCAAGACACTTTAAAATAACTCATTGTACTTAAATAATTGGAATCAAACTCATCATTCTGAGAAGAAAATGACATGTTAAAGGTATCAAATGTCTGGCTATCACAGTATCATATCAATATTAATTAAATCTGGCAATAAATTAGTTGATAGTTAATGACACAATTTGAAAATCCAGATTACAAAGTCTGTTTGCAAATCCTCTCTCTTTTTCTCTCGTTAATGTCATAAATAAAACAGTATGGCACATTATTCAAAAGATAAACAAATGGAATAGTCCAGTGAAGGTAGTAATTGTCTTGTATGAATCAGTCATTGTTAGTCTGTTGTGAATGGGAATGGGACATTATGGTGCTGCTCGACCCTCAAAATGCTGTCCTTGTTTTAAGATGATTCGATTATGAACTTTAATTTATGAAAGAACGTACCATAGACATTATGTGGCGATCATAGCAATCGGTGCTTCAGAAATTAAAAAGGGTGATTGACCTATTCAAATGCTCGAATGATTATCAGATTACACGATTCAATGATTTTATGTACCACCTTACTCAAACAAAGGAAATTAAGATAAACCATTCCAGACATTAAAGTTACATATGTTAACCCATAACACTAATCGGACAGGAAAATCCAAGTTTTTAGAACGAACGATGTAAAACGTATTTTGCACTACTCTACCTTTAATATCTCAGCGAATAAATAATCGATATCGTTGTAATTTGACTATGTGATAGCCAATAAGTAGACCTAACAGAATATATAAGTTTGAGAGTGATTTGTCTTTTACTGTGACCGTTCAGCTCTCGACAAAAAGTGTTGCGTTCTTTTTGATACACGCTGTATAGTAATACTATTCATAAAACACAGGAACTACTATATGAAAGGTTAATCAAGAGCTTGCCACAGAATCCCCAAAGCCCCAACCCCCGATGTACTAATAAATGTAATAATAATGATAATAAAAGTAATATTAATAATATATATATAGAGTATTACTATTCATAAAACACAGGAACTACCATATGAAAGGTCAATCAAGAGCTTGCCACAGAATCCCCATTGCCCCAACCCCCGATGTACTAATAATAGTAATAATAATAATAATATCAATAATATTAATAATATATATATATAGTAATACTAAAACACAGGAACTACTATATGAAAGGTTAATCAAGAGCTTGCCACAGAATCCCCAATGCCCCAACCCCCGATGTACTAATAATAGTAATAATAATGATAATATAAATAATATTAATAATATATATATATAGTAATACTATTCATAAAACACAGGAACTACCATATGAAAGGTCAATCAAGAGCTTGCCACAGAATCCCCATTGCCCCAACCCCCGATGTACTAATAATAGTAATAATAATAATAATAATAATAATAATATAAATAATATTAATTATATATATAGTAATACTATTCATAAAACACAGGAGCTACCATATGAAAGGTTAATCAAGAGCTTGCCACAGAATCCCCATTGCCCCAACCCCCGATGTACTAATAATAGTAATAATGATAATAATAATATAAATAATATTAATTATATATATAGTAATACTATTCATAAAACACAGGAACTACCATATGAAAGGTTAATCAAGAGCTTGCCACAGAATCCCCATTGCCCCAACCCCCGATGTACTAATAATAGTAATAATAATAATAATATTAATAATATTAATAATATTAATAATATATATATATATATATAGTAATACTATTCATAAAACACAGGAACTACTATATGAAAGGTTAATCAAGAGCTTGCCACAGAATCCCCAATGCCCCAACCCCCGATGTACTAATAATAGTAATAATAATAATAATAATAATATAAATAATATGAATAATATATATATATAGTAATAGTATTCATAAAACACAGGAACTACTATATGCAAGGTTAATCAAGAGCTTGCCACAGAATCCCCAATGCCCCAACCCCCGATGTACTAATAATAGTAATAATAATAATATATATATATATATATATACATATATATATATATATATATATAGTAATACTATTCATAAAACACAGGAACTACTATATGAAAGGTTGATCAAGAGCTTGCAACAGAATCCCCAATGCCCCAACCCCCAATGTACTAATAATAGTAATAATAATGATAATATAAATAATATTAATAATATATATATATAGTAATACTATTCATAAAACACAGGAACTACTATATGAAAGGTTAATCAAGAGCTTGCCACAGAATCCCCAATGCCCCAACCCCCGATGTACTAATAATAGTAATAATAATGATAATATAAATAATATTAATAATATATATATATAGTAATACTATTCATAAAACACAGGAACTACCATATGAAAGGTCAATCAAGAGCTTGCCACAGAATCCCCATTGCCCCAACCCCCGATGTACTAATAATAGTAATAATAATAATATAAATAATATTAATTATATATATAGTAATACTATTCATAAAACACAGGAGCTACCATATGAAAGGTTAATCAAGAGCTTGCCACAGAATCCCCATTGCCCCAACCCCCGATGTACTAATAATAGTAATAATAATAATAATAATAATAATATAAATAATATTAATTATATATATAGTAATACTATTCATAAAACACAGGAACTACCATATGAAAGGTTAATCAAGAGCTTGCCACAGAATCCCCATTGCCCCAACCCCCGATGTACTAATAATAGTAATAATAATAATAATAATATTAATAATATATATATATATAGTAATACTATTCATAAAACACAGGAACTACTATATGAAAGGTTAATCAAGAGCTTGCCACAGAATCCCCAATGCCCCAACCCCCGATGTACTAATAATAGTAATAATAATAATATAAATAATATTAATTATATATATAGTAATACTATTCATAAAACACAGGAACTACCATATGAAAGGTTAATCAAGAGCTTGCCACAGAATCCTCATTGCCCCAACCCCGATGTACTAATAATATTAATAATAATAATAATATTAATAATATTAATAATATTAATAATATATATATATATGGTAATACTATTCATAAAACACAGGAACTACTATATGAAAGGTTAATCAAGAGCTTGCCACAGAATCCCCAATGCCCCAACCCCCGATGTACTAATAATAGTAATAATAATGATAATATAAATAATATTAATAATATATATATATATAGTAATACTATTCATAAAACATAGGAACTACCATATGAAAGGTCAATCAAGAGCTTGCCACAGAATCCCCATTGCCCCAACCCCCGATGTACTAATAATAGTAATAATAATAATAATAATAATATAAATAATATTAATTATATATATAGTAATACTATTCATAAAACACAGGAACTACCATATGAAAGGTTAATCAAGAGCTTGCCACAGAATCCCCATTGCCCCAACCCCCGATGTACTAATAATAGTAATAATAATAATAATATTAATAATATTAATAATATTAATAATATATATATATATAGTAATACTATTCATAAAACACAGGAACTACTATATGAAAGGTTAATCAAGAGCTTGCCACAGAATCCCCAATGCCCCAACCCCCGATGTACTAATAATAGTAATAATAATAATATAAATAATATTAATTATATATATAGTAATACTATTCATAAAACACAGGAACTACTATATGAAAGGTTAATCAAGAGCTTGCCACAGAATCCCCAATGCCCCAACCCCCGATGTACTAATAATAGTAATAATAATGATAATATAAATAATATTAATAATATATATATATATAGTAATACTATTCATAAAACATAGGAACTACCATATGAAAGGTTAATCAAGAGCTTGCCACAGAATCCCCATTGCCCCAACCCCCGATGTACTAATAATAGTAATAATAATAATAATAATAATATAAATAATATTAATTATATATATAGTAATACTATTCATAAAACACAGGAACTACCATATGAAAGGTTAATCAAGAGCTTGCCACAGAATCCCCATTGCCCCAACCCCCGATGTACTAATAATAGTAATAATAATAATAATATTAATAATATTAATAATATTAATAATATACATATATATAGTAATACTATTCATAAAACACAGGAACTACTATATGAAAGGTTAATCAAGAGCTTGCCACAGAATCCCCAATGCCCCAACCCCCGATGTACTAATAATAGTAATAATAATGATAATATAAATAATATTAATAATATATATATATAGTAATACTATTCATAAAACACAGGAACTACCATATGAAAGGTTAATCAAGAGCTTGCCACAGAATCCCCATTGCCGCAACCCCCGATGTACTAATAATAGAAATAATAATAATAATATTAATAATATTAATAATATATATATATGGTAATACTATTCATAAAACACAGGAACTACTATATGAAAGGTTAATCAAGAGCTTGCCACAGAATCCCCAATGCCCCAACCCCCGATGTACTAATAATAGTAATAATAATGATAATATAAATAATATTAATTATATATATATATAGTAATACTATTCATAAAACACAGGAACTACCATATGAAAGGTCAATCAAGAGCTTGCCACAGAATCCCCATTGCCCCAACCCCCGATGTACTAATAATAGTAATAATAATAATAATAATATAAATAATATTAATTATATATATAGTAATACTATTCATAAAACACAGGAACTACTATATGAAAGGTTAATCAAGAGCTTGCCACAGAATCCCCAATGCCCCAACCCCCGATGTACTAATAATAGTAATAATAATGATAATATAGATAATATTAATAATAATAATAATATATATATATATATATATATAGTAATACTATTCATAAAACACAGGAACTACTATATGAAAGGTTGATCAAGAGCTTGCCACAGAATCCCCAATGCCCCAACCCCCAATGTACTAATAATAGTAATAATAATGATAATATAAATAATATTAATAATATATATATATAGTAATACTATTCATAAAACACAGGAACTATTATATGAAAGGTTAATCAAGAGCTTGCCACAGAATCCCCAATGCCCCAACCCCCGATGTACTAATAATAGTAATAATAATGATAATATAAATAATATTAATTATATATATATATATAGTAATACTATTCATAAAACACAGGAACTACCATATGAAAGGTCAATCAAGAGCTTGCCACAGAATCCCCATTGCCCCAACCCCCGATGTACTAATAATAGTAATAATAATAATAATAATATAAATAATATTAATTATATATATAGTAATACTATTCATAAAACACAGGAACTACCATATGAAAGGTTAATCAAGAGCTTGCCACAGAATCCCCATTGCCCCAACCCCCGATGTACTAATAATAGTAATACTAATAATAATAATATAAATAATATATATATATAGTAATACTATTCATAAAAACCAGGAACTACTATATGAAAGGTTAATCAAGAGCTTGCCACAGAATCCCCAATGCCCCAACCCCCGATGTACTAATAATAGTAATAATAATGATAATATAAATAATATTAATAATATATATATAGTAATACTATTCATAAAACACAGGAACCACCATATGAAAGGTCAATCAAGAGCTTGCCACAGAATCCCCATTGCCCCAACCCCCGATGTACTAATAATAGTAATAATAATAATAATATAAATAATATTAATAATATATATATATATATTAATACTATTTATGCTAGTAATAGATCACATGAACTACCATGTGAAAGGCTTGAAAAATACCAGTCATATAAAACATAATGCGACTAATGGTAGCATTAGTTATATATACATTACATAACTATACTTTCAGTATTAACAGTACACAGTATTAAGTAGTATGTTAGAATATTTTCGTGATTCACTAAGTGTTGTTATTTTCGTGATCCCTTACATGAAGGTAACACCCATAATTCTGTCACAGAAATTTCTTGAGACACTTTTTCTTAACCCATGTTACATATATGAAACATATTGTTTTCTATTACTAAGATAGTTTTTGAACCATTCCAATACAATTCCACGAAATCCATAATGCTCCAATTTGTATAAAAGTATATTATTATCAATTGTATCAAATGCTTTTGATAAATCTAGAAAGATTCCAATAGTGGTTTCGTTTCTCTCAACAGCATTGTTAATTTTATCAACTAGTTGCAAAATAGCCATATAGGTTGAATGATTTGGTCTAAATCCAAATTGTTTGTCATTTAGGATTTCATGGGCATCAACATAATCAACACACCTATTAAATATAAGTCTTTCTAGAATTTTGGAAAAACACGGCAAAAGTGACACTGGCCGATAATTAGAATATTTGTCGGCGTCATTCTTTTTGTAGATTGGTATGTTATGAGTGGTTACATATCCTTTCCGGAAGGCTGCTTGGTTTTCTGGATTTTTTGAATTTTGCTTGCACCGTTTAACAAGTCTTGAGTGTAAAATGCAATAGATCCTTTTTTATGAATAGGGACAATTATTCCTTTTACATACATACATACATAAGAGGATTTATAGGGCGCCTAATCATGAATATCTAGGCGCCATTACAAAAATGAGAAGCCACAAACAGGCAAGAGAAACAAAAACAAAATACAGGCTGTTGGGAAAATTGCGTTATCAAATACATGATTAAAGAGCTTATGAAATAGTTTCATCATGGTGTGTGATGAGAATTGAAAGATCTCAGCCGGTAAACCATCCAGGCCTGGCGACTTATTCTTTTTCATTGATTTGATAGCACGGCTGATATCAACGTGTGTGATTTCACCATTCATGTCATTATCATTGATCGATCTGTCTGTATTTGAATTTTCATTTGTGGCCTGTGTATTTACAGTAACGCTTTCCGGGTCATCACAAACAGAATGATCTAATCCAAAAACAGTTTTAAAATGGCTTAACCAGTCGCTCATGTTCAGCGTTGCCAGGGTTTTTATACGTGAAATGCGTTTGACAGTAGACCAAAAATGTTTTTGATCTTTAGCACTCTTTTGGAGATCATGCCGTAACTGCTGTTTGTACTTGTTCTTTTTCTGCCTACATTTTTTTTGAATTGGACAAAATCATACATAGCATTAGTTTTCCGGAATGTACGGAGCAAAGATAGTTTCTTTGTTTTCAAACGACGACAAGCATTATCAAACCATGGATTATCATTATTTGAGTTTGAGCACTGGTGAGAGTTTGGGGTTAATTACAATCATATGTTGGGATGCAGACTGCAGTGCCTGTGTGATCAGTTCGATTGCATAATCAACATTGGTTTTAATACAATTTGCAGCAGTCTCGAAAATGTCCTTACAGGTGTTGGATTCAAGCTTTTCTTCATACAGTACTAAGTCATTGTCATTTCATTTATACTTTGTATATATCGATGTATTTACTTCGACATTTGGTACTTTATAAGAGTGGTAACATCTATTAGTTTTTAACGACCAGCAAATGGGTAGATGGACTGATTCAACTCTGGCCACTACTTCAAAATCAATTACATAATTGAATAATTTAGACGACATTGTGACAATATTAAAGGGTCCGAAATACGGTCTTCTGTTAAAGGTTTATTTGTAAGACATAACATAAAATGCTAGCTTCCTTGCAATTTAAAATAGAAATAAGTTTATAGTTGTTTGCTGATATTTAGTTTTTTAATGAAGCCTTCCTTCGACATGGCCACCATTTTGATGAAGACATGTGTGTGCCCTGTCCAACATGTTGCGAACAGCACGTCTAACCATTCCCCTGTTGTGGCGTAGGGATGTCACTCTGACACGTACCTCCACTTCTTGAAGGTTGACTGGTGATGCAGGTATTCAGATTTGTCTTTTCATTGGACATGTTGGTATCAGAAGATTAACTGCTGATCCCAGAGATAAAAAAATGATGTTTCAGGAACATTTTGACAATTAATGCGATTATAATGACCATTTTAGCAAACACCGATTTATTGTGTGTAAATCCCATTGGAATGGCGAAAAACGCGGTCAGCTTACAAAACTTATCACAGTTTGCTTATTTATCAGTCGATTCATTCCATGGTTCAATGCACGCATCACGGTCAAATGGCCGTTTCAAATCGTGCACAATTTATTTTGATTCACCCTGTAATATAATTAAAAGCTAAAAACATATTTGGGTAGAGAAGACTTATAGAATTATTTTGATACAAATCTTACAATAACTGCCATCTGTGTTGCCAGAAGAAAGTTTTCCGAACTGTGAAACAGCACTTTTCTATAAAAGTGTGGTATAAAGAGCTAAATGAAGAGAAGGGACGGAGAGGGAGAGAGGTAGTGAAGAGAAAAGCTTTTCCAGGGTGATTTTTTAACAATATTAGATTGAAATTTGCATAAAAGTTTGGTATCAAAATAATTCTACAAGTTTTCTATATCCAAATATGTTTTCAATTTGCTTGATAAAATCATGAATTGTAATGCTTTTAAATCATGAATCTTAATAGGAAATAGGATCATAGGATCATAGGATAAAATGTACAATGAACACAATGAAATGGTAATTGGATCTGATGGCTTAATACTTTGTTGACAACACAGTGATAACTTGCAAGCTTCCAGGGGGAAATACTTTTGTGCGGCAGTGTATATTAGACTCTATAGTCATACCTGAAGATGACTTGGAACCCAATATAAGCATAGGTCTTAGATTATTAGTACAACACTTAACGATGTAGTGAACAATTTGAAGTATCTAATGAATGAAAGTATTTAATCTTTTTATCACATTCCAATGAATGAAAATATTTATTCTTTTTGATCATATTCACATTCACAGAGTGCCAAAAATTTCAACCAACATGTTGCTGAAACCAGATTTAGATTTCACAGAGTTTATGCACTGTGTAGGTCAACAGAATTATGCCAGCCATTGGAGACATGCCTATCACAAGTATGGATCATGGGAATTGACACATGATACATTAACAATGTCACCACAGGTAAGTGTCTAGTTCCAATATAGGTATACTAATGGTAAATTGAAAATGTACCAAACATAGTGATTATAGCTGAGAGAAATCTATGCTGGTTCCCTGCATCAATGGACTCCACACAGTTCATTCATAAATGCAGGTATATAATCCCCTTGATTTGCTGAAATGATGTAACAAAATCCACAAATTAATTCGATAAATGTCAACTTCACGCTTAGAACGATAAATGATTGGCACAAAATACACTGTGTCTACGCCCATGACAGCGTCGGACTTCACACACATGGTGTAGCGCGCTCCCATTGCGCCATAGTCATGGCAGCGCAACAATGCATTTAGTATTCGATGCGTCGCCTCAACTACAACTTGCACTGATCGTTATTTCCCTGTATGTCATAGCAGAGCGACAATGTAATGTTGTATAGAGTCAATTATCGGTGTTGGGATGGATTTGCCCATACTTGCACCTATGAATGAGTTGGCGTGGGGATCCAGGGTGCAGGGAACCAGCATAAGAGAAATCATGTGTACAAGAATTCACACAATCAGGGTAGATCTTCTAAAGTCCTCCCAGATTCAACACAGTCTCCTCCAGAAGTGACTCAGAAATAACACTTCCAACACTGTACCGTACTATAAAAGCACACAAAATTCGAATAGGGCATTTTTCCTGAACCTTACCTGTCTCTAAATGATATGATTGATAAAAATATGCAAACAACCATGAACTGTACAATGTGGACAGCTTTAATCCATTGTTTGATTGTATGATAAATAACATTGAAGAATCTCCATTATCAGTTCTTATTTCTAATTACAGGGTCAACTGTTTGATTTTAAAGATGCATTACAGACTCTATACCAGTGTCCCATCATACAAGCTTATGGTAATCAGCACAGTTGCTTACAAGTGTCTCATACTCCAACATCTTTACCTCTTCACTGCAATGTTAATCCAGTCATCTGTGTTATAGAATGTGAGACAGCATTCTACCTTGTACAACCTTACATAGAGCATACACTACATGACTGTGTGACATTCAGTCCAGCCATGTTAGGACAATCCTATACCAAACCACTGTTTGTAGTTTATCAATTATTACATGCCATTCAGCACTGCCACCAAATGGGGATACCGTGTGGAGATGTGAGTCTTGCTGATTTCACTGTAAATTCAAAGTTGTGGGTTAGTTTGAAACGCCCTAGATGGGAGACTTTATTTGAATGCGCAACTAGACTAAGATTTTGCAGTAGTGAGCAAGAGGATGGAGAAACAGAACTAAGCAAGTGCATTGGAAAGGAGGCAAAAGCAGATAGGGATGAAGATAAGAAACTTGATGTTTTACCAGACCTTGTCATGGAATGGGTAACTGGTAAATTAAGCAATTATGACTACCTCATGATACTCAATCACCTAGCCTGTAGGTACAAAGGCAATCCTAATTACCATCCAGTACTTCCCTGGGTCATGGACTTCACAAGACCTGATGGAGGCTACCGCGACCTTGCGAAGTCCAAATATCGTTTAAACAAAGGTGATCGTCAGTTAGATTTGACATATGAGGCAGCTCTCAACACAGCTGTGAGCTGTTTTAGTCATGCAATGGACTCCCCTGTGCCCATTCCTCACCATATCTCAGATGTACTATCTGAAATCACTTTCTTTGTCTACAATGCAAGACGGACATCTAAAACTGTTCTGTGTAACCATGTAAGAGCTAACTGGGTACCTGGTGAATACCCCTCCAGTATGCAGAGAATGCAAGAATGGACACCGGATGAATGTATCCCAGAGTTCTTCAGTGATCCAAACATATTTGTGTCCATTCATGAGGATATGCCCGATTTGGCTGTACCATCATGGTGCAGTGGACCAGAGGATTTCATTAAGAAACATAGGGCAGTGTTGGAAAGTGATCATGTGTCAGATAAGTTACACAAGTGGATTGATCTGACATTTGGCTACAAGGTAACTTATTCAATCACCTCTATTTTTTTCAGGGAAACTACATTTTTTCCTTCAGGTCAGAGAAGTCAGTGTGGAAATATATTTGCAGCGTGTACGCACAATAAATTTACTGCATAGCTACTTTACTAAAAGCTACTCGTGGGAAGCTACTCGTTGAAAGCTACTCGCGCAAGAAAACACTTGACCCAGCGCACTGACATCATTGACCAGATTGGTTAACTTATTACGTTCAACATTATTTATTTTTCCCATGTCAACACTTACATACTAGTTCAGTTCTCTTATTTATGAGGTCATGGTCTTTGTGAGTGGAGGATTTATATCTTCTTATCAAAGAAAGGTTGCGTTGCCTGATCGTCTCCTCTTTGTGTTTGATTGTCTTATGAATTCCAAATCTATTGACACTTCTTTCTTTTCAAGTTCCACACATATTTCGAGAGTCTATCTCGTTTACACACATTTTATGTTTAAATAATTTCTTGTAGCTACCATACCTTTCTTCAAATGTTCCCCTGCGAGACCTATGCCTTACACACCATAGCTGAAGACCAGCATTTCCCAAGAAGGGGCAATGTCAATTAGCCCTGCAATTGCAGGTGTTATTTTTGGTGGTCTTCCTTACTATTTCTGATGATCTTGGAATTATGAGACTTCATGATTGCTTTCATATTCATCATCTAACTATAGCTCACCTTCACTGTATTTCGGTTGTATATCTTGTGGAGCTTGCGACTATGTGGGAAATGTAAGAGCTTATGAATCTTCCCCCATAATTTGATGATACATTAAACCGGAGAATTTTCCTTTTGTGCATTTTTTTTGCCCTCTTGGTGTTTTCTGTATCGTGATTGTATTTTATGGTCTCTTTGTATCCATTTGATTTCAATGCTTTGTTGTTACTTACGGGTGCTGCACTTTTTAATCTGTCAGTGCGAGGACCCACGTGTCATGCCAAAAAGGCCAGTAGTCACTTCCTCCAAAAATTAAATTTGAAAATAATGGCAGTTGAATTTTGATCTGTCAGCTGACCATGGAACCATGACCTGTCAGATGACTTGATCTGAATTAGCGACAATATATATTCTGTTTATTTTCTTAATCAGATTCTGTCTAAATGCTGATAGACAGAATTAAATTGATCAAGTTTGTGTATATCTTAGACAGAAATAATTTTCTGGGAAATTTTCAAGCTAATATTTTAAACAGAATTGATATTCTGGGTAGGATTGAAGCCTGAAAGTAATTCCTGTCCAAGTTGTGTCTAAGTTCTGTTAACCTGAATGTTTAAGCCTCCTCTATTTCCGTTTCCAAAACAAAATTGTATGTTTTATTGATAACCTTTATTACAGCTTTCAGGCACTGCTGCAATCAAGGCAAAGAATGTATGTCTACATTTGGTTGACCAGCACAAACAACCAGCCAATCACGGTGTAGTACAGCTATTTAATGTACCACATCCAAAGAGAATAGCCAGGTCTTACTACATGGGGCCCAGACCACCAGTTATTAAAATCAAGACAGCGCAGGCAGATGATGAGATCATGGGGAACACAGACTTAGAATCAAATGTGATAGATGAGGTAAATATAACTTGTCATATGAATAGGCTGTAAGGAAAGACCATCTTGAGACCCACTAAAAGTAAAGTTGAATCTGTAGTCCAAAGCCATGGCTAAAGAGAAGTGATAATTAAATAAACTGTAAGCTCAATACCAGTAACATTTGGTAAACTGACTTTGAAATGCATTCATTTTCATTTTCGACAACTAAGCTTAATAAGTGAATTCCGCCGCCGTAAGAACCTCCTTTTGTGTCAAGTTAAAAATCAAACTATTTGTTTTACCATAAGCGACATTATTAATAAATTTGTCAATTATTGTTGAAATATTTACTGTAACAATTATTCCAATAAGGATGCAAGCATTGACACACCTTTATTACAATGCAAATCAAACTATCAAGTCTTTTTTTTAAATTTTTTATATAAAGCGCAAATGTGAACAATAGCCCAACATACATTAACAAGGTTAATGACCAGAGTGATTAAAAATCAAACTGGTAACTCTCGAAAGAGAGCTCTGAAAGGCCAATCAATTGGTTCACTGCAACTCAGAAAATATGCATAAAACAAGACACACAAATGGGCAGAGGTTAAAAATGCCAATGAAAGTGACATAATAATAAGATAAAAGCCCAAACATAGAGAACAACATCAAAATATAAATTATCTTCATGGGATACATTTCAATTTATTCCTATATTCCTACAAGTGACACATTTAAATCAACAATGATCAACATCCTCACATTACATTTGCAGGTATATGATGCAGTTGTTTGAATTGTTGACATGAACATTTCTTATATACACTCTTATGACCAAGCACCCTTATTGGTTTCCAAAACACTAGGCCTATAATTAGTTCACACATTTTTTTTAGAATTGATTCTATAGTTTAAAAAAATAGATTTGTCTTATATCTTGTTTATTGATAGGCCCTTGGGCACCGACAACCAGGGTGACTTTTAAAAAATAAAAAATTGACCCGTTGCCATGGAAACAACCCAAAACCAAAATTTTACTAAAAATTGTCACATATGTCAAGTACTCACCAATCACCATACCAAAACTGTATACAGATTGTAACAACAAAAGTTATACAATCGCACTTTTATTTATGTTAAAATCAATCAGTTGGATCAGGCCAAAAAATAACCTTGTGCACGAAGGAAATAGCTGACATGTGAGTAGCTATGGATGAAGGCACCCGCCCCTCAAGTGACATGTAAGCCATATATGCCATGGTATCCTGGCTATAGACACGGGCCAATCAGTGGTGGCACCAGCTTCATAATTTCTTGGGGGGGGGGGGGCAAAAGGGGACAAAAAAAAAAAGATGCGCGCAAAGCGCTCCAACTTTGATGCCATTTTACGCTAACATTGTCAAATTTGGTCTAATACTAACTAATTTGGTATGAAAATGCGCGCTTGCGCGCAAAAATTATCTATTTTATGGTAACATTGTCAACATTTGGTCTAATTTAACCTAAGAAAATGTGCGCGCAGCGTGGGAAAAAAATTGCCTTTTAATGCTAAAATTGTCAATTTTTTTCTAATTTTAACTAAATTGTCAATTTTTTTTGGGTTTTTTTGGGGGGGCAAACAAATATTTTTTGGGGAAGCCCCCTGTAGTGCCGCCACTGGGGCCATTTACTGGCCGAGCTATAAGAGCTCAAAAGTTCCAAAAATGTATCGATACAATGTTTGTAATTCACCTGGGTACTGACGACACGCTTCGGATTCTAAAGAGTCCATAAAAAACCTGGCACTTGCGAGCCTGATGTTACCGCCTGCGGTGCTATTTCCCAAAAGTGACCCATCTGAAAACGGGAGAGAGCATCAGCGATGTTATTCTACTTTCCCGCCACATGTTCTGCACGGAACAATATATTACATTTCAAACACTGTAGTACGAAAAAAACGGACCAATTTCATTATCAGCGGACATTTAGGAAGATTGTTTGTTTAAAAACCATCTACATGTACCTCTAAAGTAACTACCAAAACCAATGCTGCCACTGGCATCTGTATACAATTCCATGTTCTCGTCTGCGAACCAATTTTGATCTGGAATAATTGAAACCCCATTGAAATCTTTGAGAAAAATCAACCACAACTTACCTTGACAATAACCGCCAACCTAATCATGTGCCAATTTTTCTTCACGCCGCAAGTCAATTCAAATAAGCACCGAAGAAACGCCCGCCCAGGTGAAACAGCTTTATAGATAAATAATAAGGACCCTATCAAAGATTGTAATTCACGCAACGACAGTTTTTCAGACTTTAAAGGGGCATTAAGAGATGTGGTGGAGGCAGCGCCCTCAATTACAAAAGTATATGATAAAAACTGGGATTTATTTATTTTTACAATTGTATTACATGTATAAACTTACACCTGTAAGGATTAAGAAAATCAGCCCTCTTTATACAACAAAACATCGATTCAAAAAATGCTTTAGGGTTAAGGGTGGTATTCCAACATATTTAAAACATTGTTTTAATCAAGTTTTGCTGGCTTTTTTTTATAGTAGAAACAACAATAATAGCAATTTTTAGGTCGTCCGTAGGAAGAGACCTTATGGCAGCATCCTTCGTGTGTGTTGTGTGTGTTTTCGGGGTGTGTTGTCTGTTTCTGTCTTTTACCAACAACTGTGGAGGTAAAATGAATACACACCGGCTAACTGTGGAGGTCCCGTCTGACTGGGGAGCTCCCCAATTGAAAAGGAGTCCAAAAACAGCCTCTTTGACCAGTAGAGGGGGGGGGGGTATAGTATACCTCTTTTTTGTGTTTTCAACACCTCCACAGTTAGTCGGTTAACAACTCATGAACTCCCCGGTTGGTATGTGTGTATACAACCTCCACGGTTCGCACCGTCTACACGTGGGGGGGTGTGTCTGTCAACAATTTGGTATACACTTTTTGTTTTGTCCATTTCTTTTCCATACAATGACCAATTGCAATCAAACTTCGGTCATAGATGCAACATGGAAACCTGCATATGTTTATGAGGTCAAAGGTCACATACCAAGGTCAAAGGTCATCTGAGGTCAAGATGTAAAATTTAGTACACACTTTTTGTATTGTCCATTTCTTTTCCATACAATGACCAATTGCAACCAAACTTCGATCATAGACGCAACATGGACACTTTCATATGTTAGTGAGGTCAAAGGTCACATACCAAGGTCAAAGGTCATCTGAGGTCAAGATATGCAATTTAGTACACACTTTTTGTATTGTCCATTTCTTTTCCATACAATGACCAATTGCAACCAAACCTCGGTCATAGATGCAACATGGAAACACTCATATGTTAGTGAGGTCAAAGGTCACATACCAAGGTCAAAGGTCATCTGAGGTCAAGATGTAAAATTTAGTATACACTTTTTGTATTGTCCATTTCTTTTCCATACAATGACCAATTGCAACCAATCTTCGGTCATAGATGCAACATGGAAACCTTCATATGTTAATGAGTTCAACGGTCGCATACCAAGGTCAAAGGTCATCTGAGGTCAAGAGGTAAAATTTAGTACACACTTTTTGTATTGTCCATTTCTTTTCCATACAATGACCAATTGCAACCAAACCTCGGTCATAGATGCAACATGGAAACTTTCATATGTTAATGAGGTCAAAGGTCACATATCAAGGTCAAAGGTCACATATCAAGGTCAAAGGTCATCTGAGGTCAAGATGTAACATTTAGTACACACTTTTTGTCTTGTCCATTTCTTTTCCATACAATGACCAATTGCAACCAAACTTGGGTCATAGATGCAACATGGAAAACCTTCATATGTTAATGAGGTCAAAGGTCACATACCAAGGTCAAAGGTCATCTGAGTTCAAGATGTAAAATTGGCTGCATATGTAAAATTGACTACATTTAAACAGATGAAGTATAATTGCAACCAAACTACCCATATAAACGGACGACCTATTTGGGACCGCTGTCCCTATTTTTAATGTTCATCTTGAATTCTGAAGTAAATTAATTAAAATTTAAAAAAAATCAACATGACATTGTGTCCCTTTAATGGTTTGTCGACTTTGGCGGTGATGTTTATTAATTTATCCTTTGGAGCTGCGACCACTTGACAAACTGAATTGATCTCCAGACCAAGATAAACAATATTTGTAGATGGACCTACTGACTTCTCCAAAGCAAGAGGCACACCAAAATCACAACAAATATGTTCGAAACAACTCGTCAAATTGTCAAAAGAATGTGGCGAATCGCCTGGGGACCATGCGAATATGAAATCATCAGCATAATATGAAACAGTTGAAACCCGAAACCCTCTTCAAGACCCATTCAAGGAAAGTAGAACAAGTTTTGAACAATGCTGGCGAACTTGAAGCACCCATAGGAAGGCCTTATCAACATAAAATTGACCGCTAACAGAGATCCCGAGTAGTTCAAAATCTTCTGGATGTACCGGGAGAAGCCTACATTGTAAATACCTGAATATCCGCCTTGGCCATCAAAGCCCTGTGCCCTGAACTTGCAACAATATTAACAGCAAGGTCAAAACTCACATAATGGACAGTGCAAATCTTAGGATCGATACCATCGTTAACTGAAGCCCCAGCAGGGTAAGACAGATGCTGAATATGTCTGAACTTCCCAGGTACGGATTTCAGAACTAGCCGGCAGGTTTTTGTTTAGAATACAAAAACCACTAGATCTTGTTCTGGTCTAAGACCAGGCTACCTTGATTTTTTTATGAGAAAATGATCCCTAGTGACCTCTCTTGACCTTTGACCTGGTTATTATGATTGACATTTTGTCTTCGCTTATCGATGCGCACAAGAAGAAACAAGTCCGATTAAAATCGGAGAATGTCTTCAATTTTACCCCTGTATAGGTCAATGGCCCCTAGTGACCCTGTGTGACATGTCACTTTTAGTGCAGGAGCAACCTAAATGAACATTGATACAAGGAATCCTTTGACCAATTCTGATAATCATCAGTCATTTCCTCTCGGACAATTTAGCATTTTGAGTGAATGGAGTGAAAATTTACATTTTGACCCCTAGTGACCCCAAACATTTTTCGATTTAAAAACCCGGAGTATTATTCATGGGGATGGTAATCGTGAATATGTTGACCGATTCTGAAGTTTCTGTGTCGTTTCTTTAAAATGCAAGACCTTTTCTTTACCGTTGACCCCAAACTTATGATTGCCTTTTTTACTTGGCTTATCAATGCGCACAAGAAAAAAGTAGTCCGGTTAAAATCAGAGCATGTCTTCAGATTTACACCTGACTCCTAGTGACCCCATACGACGTGTCAATTTTAATCGCTGAAATACCGGTATGGGCATGGACCTAAGGAATCGTTTGACCAATTCTAATGCACATCAGTCATTTCCTCTGAGACGAGAAGCATTTTAGGTGAACGGATTGAAAATCGACATTTTGACCCCTAGTGACCCCTTCTTGACCTTTGACCGGATTAAAATGATTGACTTATTTTCTTGGCTCATCAATCCAAACAAGATGCAAAAAACCCGGTCCAAATCGGATCATGTCTTAACTTTTACCTCTGTAAAGTTCAATGACCCCTATTGACCCCTTCTTGACCTTTGACCTGGGCAATATGATTGACTTATTTTCTCGGCTCATCAAACCAAACAAGATGCAACAAACCCGGTCCAAATCGGAGCTTGTCTTAACTTTTACCTCTGTAAAGTTCAATGACCCCTATTGACCCCTTCTTGACCTTTGACCTGGGCAATATGATTGACTTATTTTCTCGGCTCATCAAACCAAACAAGATGCAACAAACCCGGTCCAAATCGGAGCATGTCTTAACTTTTACCTCTGTAAAGTTTAATGACCCCTATTGACCTCTTCTTGATCTTTGACCTGGTCAATATGATTGATTTATTTTCTTGGCTCATCAATCCAAACAAGATGCAACAAACCCAGTCCAAATCGGATCATGTCTTTACTTTTACCCCTGTAAAGTTCAATGACCCCTAGTCACCCCGTATGACATGTCACTTTTAGTCGCTGAACACCCTACATGTGCATGGACCCAAGGAATGTTTTGACCAATTATGAAGGTCATGAGTCATTTCCTCTGAGACAAGATGCATTTTAAGTGATCGAATTGAAAATTTACATTTTGACCCCTAGTGACCCCAAATGATTTTTAATTTTAAAAACCGAACTATTATATGCATACGGTCATAAGGAATATGTGGACCAATTTTGACGATCCTAGGTCATTTCACTAAATTGTAAATGCGTTTTAAGTGAAAATCATTTGTTGACCCCTAGTGACCCCTGTGTGACCCTTGACCCCAAACTGTGAACACCCTATATGAAGGTTTGGTGGGGGTTCTACTGACCAAGTCTGGTGATTGTAGCATGTACTATGTAGGAGGAGATACATTTTTGTAGGTGGATTTGAGGAAAGAAGATGAAGAAGAAGAAGATGAAGAAAGAAACGGCAGAGATACAATACCTCGATTTTTGGAAAAATCAAGCTAAAAACCAAAAAAGGCATCTGTCCAAGATTGAATGTTGTTATTTACACGTTTTGGCCTGTTATCCGCCCATACAATATTTCCCCCAGCATTTACAGACAGTGACATTGCCCTTTTGTTATTACTATCCCTACACAAAAGCTACCTGCAATTTATTTCAAAAGCAACATCTTATTTCAATGTCCTCAGTGGGCATGCAGGGAGTGGAAAGCGTACATTACATACCGCTTGTCCATACATGTACGTGTGCACGCAGGGAATGGAAAGTGTTACCGCCCGAAAAATTAGTCAACAAACATGCCAAATTTGGAAATTGTGCAAGCTTATAATTATAGCCTTCGTCTTGATATTATTTTCATTAATTTCGCAATAATCCATGGATTCTCAAAATTTGCAATTTTGTTTGATTTATTTCACCAATCTGACACAATGACATTATGATACTTATAACTTAGTAATGCAAAAGTTAAATTCTGCACAGCTTATTTCACCAAGTAAACTTGCTCTTGAATTTTTATACCAATTTCTGTTAAACTTTGAAGCTTATTGTAGCCTGTCCCTACTGCTTAAAAGTGTGAAAATGTCCACCAAATGACATCATTTGTGGGTTGATTTTTCAAAAATCTTCAACTTCAGACCACTGCCCCCTGTGCCGCCATAGGCGGCAAACGCATGCAAAGCAGGCATATGGATAGTGGATTCAGTGGATTCTCGCAAAATGTCTCTAGGAGAATCCAAATGGATTCTCCTAGAGAGTAATGAAAGTATGACCCTGGCACAAACTAATGTCTCCGGAATTTTTGATTGATTGCTGCAGCCAATCAGGGGAGCCAATCAGGGGATTTCACACCGTAATACATTATTTTGTAGACGATACTCTTAACATCTGTGCAAAATATCATTACAATTAAATATTGCATTTTTGAGTTATCTGTGTTCCCGTGTTGCCAGTTTCGCCTTTTCGCTGTTTTGAGATACAGGCTGTTAACATTTTGAAACACATGAGGGCGCTTTTGCATATTAGTCGGACCCTAATTAATTTCCTGATATATATATATAGTAAGGTGAAAAACAATCAAATGCATAAGAAATTCATTTGTAACCTCATTTCTTTTTTACATATATCCTAAAACACATTGTAGACCAAAGTTTATGGAGCGTATTTGTTTTAAACTGTTTATATCTAATTCTTTTAAAAATGCCTTATAAACTGCTCACAAAAAGTTAGGAAACTTTTTGTAATCAAGTATATTTTTTATTATTTATTACCCTCTTTGTATCTGTTATATGTCAATGGAAAGCTGAAGTGTTCTTTAAATTGATATCACATTTGCAATGATTACATGTTGCTGAACTTGGCCACATGAATGAGAATGAGGCACAGTCACAAATCAAATGTGCCAAAATTACCGTTATCTGTGCTAAACAGTCAATAGGTAATGATCAATAATCAAACCGGTCATGCTTGAGAACCATGAATGGTTTACACAAAGATTTGCACCAGTGAGCACAACACACACACGTTAACCCTCATCTCTTTAGAAAACCATTATTTGGGTATTTGCAAGACTGGGTTAACAATGACTCCAGGTGGAAGGTCATGAAGGTAAGTGATGAAAAGTTTAGGCCTACAATTTGTACATTTTTCTGAGACACGGTAAACGTTTTGCAGTTTCAATATGCCGCGTTTAACAGATTTGGAGAGAGCCCGTGCCATTACCTATTGACTGTTTAGCACAGATAACGGTAATTTTGGCACATTTGATTTGTAACTTTGCCTCATTCTCATTCATGTGGCCAAGTCCAGCAACATGTCATCATTGCACATTTGGTATCATCTTAAAGAAGAACACTTCAGCTTTCCATTGATATGCAACATAATACAAGAGGGTAATAAATAATAACAATATACTTGATTTAAAAAAGTTTCCTAACTTTGTGTGAGCAGTTTATATCACTAGGTGAGCGTTTTCGCGTATAAAAGTATAGGAAATGCCATATTTTTACCAAATTTTGAATTGACTTCCTAAGTACAATTGGTCATATCTCAAGAACAACATACCCGATTGTGATGAAACAAAAACCTTCTGAAAGAGTAAATTCCACAAAATTTAAACGCTACATTATCTCACTTTTGCCAGTGTGTAAAATTTGTCCAATTTTCCTGACTCAACCCCTGTGATTCCTTGAAATCGCAGGTGATTTCTGAGAAAACGAGAAATACTCCCAAAAATGAGTAACCACCCTGTGAAAACTGAGATCGCATTGCAATTGGTGAGTGTATACCATATGAAACCTTGAGAAACGATCAAATTATGATTTTAAATGACTGCAAATAATGTAACACTAGTTGTTATTCTTTTTGAGAATAAAAATATACAGAAAATTAAATACATAGACACAGCTTATGACGTCCGGATAACAGAGTTATCAGAAATTCTGAATAATCGTGGGTCTGATAACCAAGGTCGGACTGTACCAGTATTGTTCAATACTGGGACAAATCTCACTGGTATCACATGTACCAGTATCGCCCGATACTGGAACATAAAAGAGCTCAAGTATCGCTCGATACTGGAACACATTTTGGTGTTCCAGTATCGACTGATACTGGAAAAATAAAATTGTACCAGTATCGACCGATACTGGCCACTTTTATGTTGTTCCAGTATTGAACGATACTGGTATACCAGTATATGGGGCCTAAAGTACACTTTTCCAGATAATCTTTTGTTTTATGCAAATAAGGGTGTTTTTTGGGGGGGGGGGGGGAGCATCAATTTTTGGAATTAGCAAACCAAACTTGTCTTAAGGCCTAAAAAAAAAAGAGGTTTGATTGGCGTAACATGACCAAAACAAATAGGGTAGGTCGGTCGGGATTTTTTTTTTTTAATTTTTTTTATTTTAAATCATCTACTTTTGAACACTTAAAAGACAGCAGTACACACAAATGAAGAGACGGCAAAAATTCCTTTTTCTTTAAACATTTTTATTTTTATTTATAGAAACCAACAGACTCTATGAGTACAAGTTTCTGAAGTTTTAAACAATAACAAACTTCAGATTTGTGTTTTTTGTGTTTTTTTGTGTTTTTTCCCCCCTCAAAATAATAAAAAATATTCAGGGTCGGCGATGTATTTAGGGTCGGTCGGGTTACGCCAATCAAACATTTATTTTTTTTAGGCCTAAGGGGGCTGTCAAGTGTCAGAAATAGCTTCCGTAAAACTGCCGTAACTACGTAATTATTCATATATTCCATATACAAGTATACATTTTTTTGAAGGAAAGGGTTCAATAAATCTAACCATGAACATGAAATTGCTCTAAAAAGAACCATTTTGGAGAAAATCATAAAAAACGAGAATTTTGTTCAGTCTTCAATTCGGACAAGGTAACCCAAAAAATATTTTCTGAAAATCTGTCCTTTTACGATTTTTTAAATCTTAAGAAAATTACCCGGGTTCCATTTTTTTTGTTATTTGATATCTGAGATATTTTTTTATTTATTGACCAAATAAGGCAACAAAATGGGATTTTTAAATACAACAAACGTGAATTTCCACAAAATGATCCGAAAAATCAGAAAATAGGCCTAAAACAAAAAACAAAAAAAATGGAACCTGGCGAAGATCATGGTTGTTGCGTTAAACTTACTTGCTGTCCATCAAATGCCATACCATTTATGCGCATTCGAAGTGCGTTCACAATTTCCGGGAAGCGTAACGCATGAAAGCGCGTGCGTTAATCGACAATGAGCGCAGACGCGCGTGGAATGTTTTGAGTTGGCAAAATAAATGGTGACGCGTGCGCGTTGAACCGGTTGACAAAGATTAGACGCTCGTGTATTAATTTCTGTGCGCAACACTCTGCGGCTAATCATCAGAGTTTATCATTATAGGCCCAGTGTAGTCGAGTCTTTATCAATGTGATCATTTAAAAATGCACCGTGGCGGGATTAGTGAGTAGTCTGGGTGTAAAAATCAACACCTATCCTAGATAAAGGACTTAGTAAAGGAGAGAGAAAAATTGGAAACAAAGAGAAAGCGAGAAATGGGGATGAAGATTTAATTTAAGACCTGTCGTTTGGTAGGCCCTAGGCCTACATGTTTTCTCTTCTTCTACTTCAGATATTAAAAGAGACGGAATCGGGTAAGCTTCTGATTAACATGATTAATATGAGTCACGTCACGAATTGTAATTTCATCATTAGTAAAAGGCCACAACATGCCACCTGAACTTGCTCCTCGTTATGCCAGCGCCACTGAAAAAGAAACTGAAATATATGTCCGATAGGTCTAATGTTTAATGAAGCAGGAAAATAAAATTAACGGTTTGTAAAATGACTATAGGAATTGTCTATATGGGTAAACTGTCAAGCGAACGAGTAACAGTAGCGTATCAGCAGAGTGTCCCCTCCCTCGACGGATTTGACCGGGTAGAACAGCTCAGACTACTGGGCTAAAAGGTTTTATTTTCTGTAAATACAGTGGGTTGGGGGAGCAAGGGCCCCAATTTGAATCGGATGGGGTGGATTTTGAGAACACCCCCACCCTCCTCGTTTTCAAATGTCAGACTCGGCGGCGGCAATCCTCAGCCTGTAAAGTTAAAGCCTACCGGGAAGATACCATTTCCCCCTCTGACAAGCGATCTCATCAGATACGCCACTGGCGGGTAATGGAGCACATTTCACAGTAGTTACCATTAGAATGGACTTGGATCCTTTTAAAATTGGTTTGCTATCTACCAAAGATAATTATTAAAAAGTTCTATTAAGCATTTCGGTTGGATCTCTTATAAAAGTAGTTTGCTATCTACTGAAGATAACAATGATAACGTTGAAAACACGGTCATTATTAACAATTAGCTCTAGTAGGCCTATATATACAGTCATGTGGGTATTTCCATTACTGCATATGGTTTTATTATTTATTGGCTATCCCTATGAATTGCCTTGTCACCTATACCTAGATTGAAATACTTTTTATTGAGAGGACACAAAAGTACAAGGATATCAAAGGTGCAACCACACATTTAATTAATCAGGCCTATTGTTTACATCTCATAACTTTGTGATAAACCAAACCGATGTTACCCTATTTTTTTTGTTGGGGTGGGTCCGAGGGGCAGAAATATAGAGCATCCTCTCCCACCATAATCCCATCCCTTTCACCTTTGCTTTCAGTCTAGAACATTCGGACGTTTCATTGATTCAAAAATATGAATGATGGGCATTTAGCGATCGAAATGGGAAGATCTCTGTTCTTTGTTGTTCAGTCCGAATTTCATTTGGAATGTTCCAGAATTTTATATTATTCAATTTAACTATGACATTTTAGGAGGATTTTTTTAGAAACATGACTTGTTTGGCCGTAGGCCTACTTCTGGTTATCTTGGAACTTATTTTGTCTCATATTATGGCATGTCACCAACCAAACCGTAGGCCTAACAGCGGGGCCTTAGACCCGAACGCAACTGAAATAAATGAGCTTATAATGGATATTATATTAAAATACATGCCAGGAGAGGCTGTCCATCCCTGCTCTCCATGGCCCTATACACCCCCCTCCACATGTCGTGTTTTGATTGCCGCGTGTGCACATACTATACAAAGTTAGACTATATGTAACTATGAGATAACCAATGTGAACCATTTGATAGCATCGGCTCATCGGCCCGAGGATGCTTCTCCAATCATGCCCATGTAGGCCTAGGTAAAATGGCACTTATAATTGATATTATGTTTGATATGGAACTGAATGACAAATTAGTACACCGAGTTGAACTAATTAAGAACTAGCTAACTTAACAATGATACGAAGTAATAGGCCTACCCAGGCCCGTCAGATGGGGGGCGACGGTTGCGATCGCCTTTGAATTTTTTTAATTTTTTTTTTTAAGGTAAAAATTGCGTTTTTCTTAGTTTCAAATATCAATGATAGTAAAACTACTCATAAAACATTGACTACAGTGCTTTTTGGACTGCGAAATTTTGTGTCCGTGCGAAAATTTTTGATGTGCGAAAATGTTTGACTTCTACCCCCCCCCCCCCCCCCCCACTTACGTGAAATTCACGAGGTGACTGACTTGTAAAAAATTTGGGGCAACCTTTTACGAAAATTTTAGGTGAAAACGCACCCCCCCCCCCCTTGGGCAAAAGTGTCTTACGGGGATGCTACCATATTCAGTAATGACAATAAATAGATAAACAGGTAGGCCTATATTGGATGGACGGGGCGGGTGGAACGGATTTGTACAACATCGAAAGGCCAAACAAAAACAAAACATTAATGTCTTCGGATAAAACCCGGTGTAAGTCTTTTTGATACTCCTTACAATGTTTCACTCCGATCATGGATTCAAAATCTTTCTCTGTCCTTTATTTTTTATCTTTTTTCCTTCTCTCTTTCCAAACTCACTTGACACTAACGCTTGTGCTAAAGCCTTGTTTTACTAATAGGCCTACTTGCTTCAGGCTCAGCCACACCCCGGCAAAAATGACGGTTTGATTAGTCGGGCCTCCGATGCGTAAACAATGCGTATGAACAAGCCCTCAAACGCGGCAAAAACATAGCGGGTAACGCAGCACGCACTGACGGCTTTCGAAATAGCAGCGTCGCGTATTTTAAGCGACCTGGCGCGTGCTAATTTGCGTGAAAAACAAAATACGGGATACGCGGCGCATGGGAGTTTCGCTGATCCCCTGCGGGCAGACTTTTCCATTCTACTTTGTCAATGATCACAATAAGGGATTTAAATCCTTCTAAATAGGCTTTTGGAATTTCAAAATTGAAAATTTCTTTGCATGTACTGATAGATAACACTCTGAAGTTTTGAAAAATGAAGAAAAGTGAAATTCCTGGAAAATACGAAATGACACTTGACAGCCCCCTTAAAGGCCTTTCCGAAACTTGAGTGTTTGCCCTGGGCAAAAGTCACATGACATGCATGTCCAACAGTGCAATGACCACATGACAAATCACATGACAACATTATTGGCTGTGACGTGATGTTAATTGTTTAACCTTGAGAGCACAATATTTACGAACGAAGTGTCTAGAATTGTTTGAAAAAGTAGGGTTATTCATTACATTTAAATCATAATTGTATTCTTTTACAGTATACAATCAACTTTTGGGCGAGACCCTATGATATAAATGAACAATAACAGAAATGTAAGGAATTTTAAGCCTCCGATGTAGCGGGTAGTGGTATGTTCAACTATTATATTAATTCGTTTCACTATAATTAGCGTCGGTCTCACTCAGCTCAGCGGTAGGGCGTCCGGCTATGAAACAAAAAACCATGGGTTCGAATCCCACTGCGGTTACACTTTTTTTTCTGGTGTTACTCTTATTAGTTGTTGAGATAGTATATCTATCCTCACAATTATTATTTTCCATACCTACGATTTCACATGAGCTTTAATTTTGTCTTTTCTGTATCACCTATAAGTCAATATTACTATTAGAAACTTGCATGCAATTTGTATGTGTTGCAATGGACGTGTTATCCTATCAATCATGTCTATAGTAATTTGCAAATGCCAATTGTTAGGCAGTGGCGTAGCTAGGTTATTCATATTGGGGGGCGAGAAATGAAAATGAACCTACAAGACTTTTGTGGGTCAAGAACTGCGCGCATAGAGCGCGAAATTTTTCGACTTTACACCTATTTTTGGCACGATCGAGGTACATTTAGGCTCAAAACAAGCTTGTAGCAAAGAATGTTGCATTTTGGGGACTCATTATGCGCGCGTAGCGTGCGAATTTTTTTCATCTGTGTACTTTTGACCATCCTAATTCCATGATTCCTGTGGTCAAATGAACCGACAGTGCCAATCTCAACCGACACAACGTCAATATTTCATTCAAAATTAATATTTCTCAAGTTAAAACTATATCTATTAAGGGTATATTATGTGATCTTTCCAGGGAACGCCCTCAACATCGAAAACAAAATTGAAAGCAGATTTACATTTCTGATCATAAATCGTTCATACATTCCAAGTTACAGGGCGATACGATTCTTAATTACTTCAAAATCATGGTTTTAGAGTGAAAATAAACTGTCGGGTTAACACGACAGTTTATATTTACACTCTAAATTCTCTCTAAACCATGATTTTGAGGTAATTAGGAATCGTATCGCTCTGTAACTTGGAATATATGTACGATTTATGATCAGAAATGTAAATCTGCAAACAAATCTACTTTCTAAAAAAAATCATGAATAGAGGGCGCTCTCTGGAAAAGATCACATAATATGTCTTTAAACACTTAAGAATTTAGATGACTGTGTTTGACTGCTAACCTTTTAATACCTCTTTGTACAAGGTTGGGTTGGTGGTTTTTTTTGGGGGGGTGGCATCTTTATTTGTTTGTTTGGTTTTGTGTTTGTTTACATGGTCAGTCTATGCTAGGGCCATGCTGACACGCTTTCATATTTTTAATCTTCGGGACGTAGCTAGAGCCTGTCGTATAGGCCTAAACAATAAACGTCATATTATCATACAAGTTGACATAATATTTGTATAATTAACCTTTTAAAAGGTAATTTCCTATTGTTAAATTGGGAGATCTTGATGTCATTAACTCTTATCATTCATATTAGCCGACATGAATTGTATTGTTTAATAGCCAAAAGGATATTTCTGCATCTTTTTAAACATTGTGTATATGAAGGTCTCTGTATTAGAACTGGTATCGGTCGCTGATGTACACGCAGATGCGAAGGGGACGGGCCAAAATCAGTGTATTAGATTACCGCGAGTGACAAGCCCCTCGAAAGTATATTTTGGATGGGGGTGCTGTACATTTTAGTCCAAGTCAATATGGCATGGGGTCCAGAGAGGCCCGCATGCCCTTAGCATGGGCTCAGGGGCGGAGCATGTTTGAATGGGCTAGGAAAGCTCTCCTTGCTATAAATATTTACATTTATTTTTAATAAACTTTGACTTGTTTCAGAAACATACTAAAAAACGAGAGACGCTAATGAAAGATGAAAAATGGTCCAGAAAACATTCCTGAAGCCATCTTGTTATGCTTGAATAATGAAATATTGCATATAATTATTCGCGAAGCACGCACAAATTACCAGTTTTTTTAAACTAAAATGTTCCAGAAAACGTTCCTGAAGCCATCTTGTTATGGTTGAATAATTAAAACTAATATGTGCGAAGCGCGTAATCATTTCCAGTTGTTTGACTAAAATGGTCCAGAAAACGTTCCTGAAGCAAGCTCATGGGTTTTCGGCATTTTTAGGCAAAGATTCAGCATTCTGAAGCATTAATTTTGGCATTTTCTCACATGCCTACTAACTAAAAAACAATTATTCCTGCATATAGGTATTAGTACAAGGTAACAGGAGTAAAATCCAATCACAAAATGTGCACATTCAAATTCAAACTTAAACATCATCCACATCAAGTGTGTGGGATCCATGGCCCACGTTAGGGCCCCTTGAATCTCCCGGGTTTTAAAGGCATTTTAAGGCAAAGATTCAGCATTCTGAAGCAAGAAGAATTATGGTGGTTTAAGATCCATTAAAATGTTGAAACCAGTATAATAAATATGCGCAAAGCGCGCTAATATTTTCAGTTTATCAACTAAAATGGTCCAGAAAAAAGTCCTGAAGTCATCTTGTTAAACTTAAAAATTGAAACATTGAAACTAATACGCGCGAGGCGCGCAATAATTGTGATTTTTAACACTAAAAAGGTACAGTATGACGTTTTAAACGTCCTCCACATAATATTTAGAACATTTGGTGTGGTTTGAGACCCATTATAATGTTGAAACCTGCAGAGAAACTGCGCGCAAATATTGTCAGTTTTGCAACTAAAATGGTTATGGAAAACTTCGTCTGAAGCCATCTTGTTAAGCTTGAATTATGAAACATTGAAACTAATACCTGCAAAGCGCGCACAAATTGGAATTGTTTACACCTTAAATGTCCAGTATAACGTTTTAACGTCCCCCACATTAACAATATGGGGACGTGTCCCCGTACCCCCCCTCCACACACACACCCCCACACCCCCCGACACCCCAGCCCATCTGCACCGCCTATGCCCCTACCCTTCCTAATCCTCCCCTACCTCCTTCTCTTCCTCCTTCTTCTCCTCTTCCTCCGTTGACGCTGTTGCCAAACTAATTTGGAGCCTATGCCAGCACTTATGCTCAGGTATTTGGCGATGGCTTTGCTCTTGCGGGAGCTAATCCCAAGCATTTTTAGCCCGGGAACCACTTTATTGTGGACACACCCTGTTGAACCAATAATTATGACTATTATTTTACAAGTATAGTTTGTATCAACTGTAATGAGTTTGGAAAGTGGTTGGTAATATTCAAACTTGGTATGGTAACATTGGTCCAGGAAAGCATCAAATGGCGTGGATATTTCAACAATAAAAGCCTTTTTGTATGAGAATGTCGGGTTTACGATGTTTAATGCTTGTGTACACATCATGATTATTACTATTGACTATAGTGCCAGTGATGAGTTAGTTGACGTGGGTAGAGACATTTGTACTAATAATAGTAGTACATTCAAATTAAAACCTCATTGAATCTGTAAGAAAATAATTCCAAATTAAATGAAAAGTATCGTGGATCAAAAAATACTATGATTGAACGATATTAAAATAATATCTACATTTACTAAATATATAAATATATCCCAATCTCTGTGGGATTCGAACCCCCAGTCTTTCGGCCATAAATCTAACGCTCTATCGATTGAGCTAATGAGGCACTGAATGACAATGATAGGACATACATAAATCCAAATGATAGTTCATGAACACTACAGGGTGAGTCAGAAAGAACGGGCACTTTTTTCACTAAAGCGTCACCAAATATCTAGACATGCATATCCAAAACCAATGGTAGCACTATAAAGACCCACAACTTGGCTTTCATTCAAAGGAAGAATTTTAAAAATCAACCATTTCGTTATTATGTTACACTAATTTTAGTAAAGGCACAACTTTTGTAGCCAATCCACGGAATGGTCGAATTACAAGCCAATCCTCAATTTATTCTAATGAGGTTTGCCTCCTGAGTCCCGAATCAGCGCGTTAATGCCTCCTTTTACTTTTATTTCTTGATTTCCGGCTTTTCATTACTCATAATTTCACTGTTCTATTTATTTCCAGTCATTTTAAGATTTTGTATCCAACATTCATGTGCTTTCTCAGTTTTTTCACTAATTTCATTGATCAGCGTCTCTGCATCAGACAGCCAACAATATTATGCGTGATTGCCATTCCGTGGATTTGCTTTAAATACCGGGTTGTACTAAAATTGTTGAAACATTATGACGCAATAATCGAATTCAAAAATTCTTTTGTTTAATGAAAGCCAATGTGTGGCTTTTGTAACACTATATTTGGTTTTGAATATGCAGCACTCAAATTTCTGTGGCGCTTTCGCCAAAAATGTGCCCGTTCTTTCTGACTCACTCTGTATCCTATAAATAGGAAGTTAAAATACTTTATAGATCTAGTTTTGTATGTATTTAACATAGGGTTCTCGCTCAAAAAATGATTTGATGCTGCTTCAGATTGTAACTCTGGTTTCATTCAAATGAATAGAAAGACTTTTCGAAACATTTTTAGACATGATTTTCGTTCGTACATTTTGCTGTTTGTAGCCTGCGGTACGCGATTTATCATCATTGCATCACATTATATGATGTGTACGTGGAGACTCTGGTATGTAGCGAGTCATGTGACTTTTGCCCAGGGCAAACACTTGAGATTTGGAAAGGCCTTTAAAACACATTGTTCCCAAACTGTACCCACATTTGCCATAATATCCCTTCTCCAGGCCTCTTTTTCAGAAATCTGTCTAATCATATGTTCTATGATATGATATGATTCTAAGTAAATAAATGTTCATTTTTGTGATATTTCATTTGACAGTCTTCCTCTGCCACCTCAGAAGTGAGCCTAATTGGTGCTGGTCTTGTGACTTTAACAGATGGCGGAATGGGAAATGAAATGCTTGAGTCTAGAACTATTTCCATGAAAGGAGTGGAAAAGAATAGCATCGTCGATGGCAGTACACTAACAGGACAAGATATACATCTTGAGGTATATTGATATAATCTATTATACTGAATTGTTTATTTGTTTATCAAGGTTTTTCTTGGACCTGTTGGGTTGTACAGCACTAAAGAAAACAACTTGGTAGGTGGGTGTGTGTGGCTTTGGTCCAACTAAAAACAGTTTTAACTTTCAGAAGGAATCTGTTCAGAATTAACCTAAACACATCACCAAAAATAAGTCTCCCTCTCAACAGTTCGTCATAACATCGTAAGGTAAAACATTTTACCAATAGACAAAAACTGCCCTTCTTTGAGAGGGGACTTATTTTTGGTGATGTGTTTATATATGAGCAACAAAAAACATGAAAATGATTTTGGAGGCTTAAAAGGGGGCTAAAATTCAATGGTGAATAAAATCCAAGCTAAGCTAAATAGAGGGGCCAGATTTCTGAAACTTTGTCAACATGAATTCTTCCATCAATTATACACCTGGAAAAAAGTATCGCACCGCTGGTTGAAAAGTGCAAATGTGGCCTCAAATGTTGCCACATGGTGTGACCAGAAGCAAAGAGGCCATAAAACACAATATATAGCCTACGACCCACAACTAATAATTGACGGACAGAAAATCACTTATATCCACAGCCAACCAATGAGATTCCATGGGAAGTTAATGTATGAAGACTTGAAGGAGGATAAGATCAGACAAATGGTTACCAGCAAGTTGTCTGCTATGTTGGAGTTAACAGATACAAGCGAATTGAATGGTATCATGAAAATGTGGATCTACAATCATGTGATCATCCCAAAAATGGTATGGGAATTTACCATCTACAACTTCCCAATCACCTATATTGAGAAACTGGAGGCAACCTGCACAAAACATCTGAAGAGATGGGCGGGAGTAACCAGAAGCACTACAAACAGTGCTTTATACAGATCCAGAAAACGCTACGGCCTACAACTAAAGCGACTCACCACCTGGGTGAAATGTATGCAGCTAACCAAATACCATCTCAACAAGCACTCCAGAGATGGAAAAACTCAAACACTATACCGAGAGTGTTTAGAGTCGAAAAAGAAGAGGTCCAGATGGAATGGAGTAAAGGAGCTGGAACAAAAAGAACGACATCTCATCCTTAATGAAATCGGCAGAGGTCAGACTGACAAAGCAGGCTTGGGGTTCAAGAAGAATCAGAAGCTAATTAAAGACATGACCCTGAAAGGACACAGGCATTGCCTTACCAGTTTGGTTAAAGAAGTTGACGAGGATGAGATGCTGATCTACCTTTATGGATGCACGAAACAAGGACAGTGGCTGCGATGGGACTCTGCTATGCAAGTGGACACATCATGGAAGAAACTCCTGTATGTTTGGACACCAGAACTCCTGTCGTTCCAGATAAATGCCATCCATGACCAACTCCTGACACCAACTAACCTGAGACTCTGGGCAAGACAAATATGGGATTGTGCCAGTTATGTCACCACCGAAATTGTACCCTGCTCCACATCCTGAACTGTTGCAGCTTTTTCTTAGAAAATGGAAGGTACAATTGGCGCCATGACCAAACATTGAGAGCAATTGTATCAGGACTGATACCATATGTCGATGAAGCAAACAACAACAGACCATCATCATCCCAGTCTCAAAGTTTCAGTCCTACCATAGCATTCCAAAAAGCAGATGGCACAAAATACCGTAATCCAGTCTTGCCATATAGAAAACCAAAAGAGACAGACATCCTGAAAAATGCCAGTGACTGGAAACTCCTGGTGGATGAAGAGCACTCGCAGATAGTACTTCCTCCAGAAATTGTTGAGACGGCCAAACGACCTGACATTACTATTTTCTCAACTCAGACTAAAAATGTCATCATCATTGACTTGACAGTCCCAGCAGAGGAAAACCTTGCAAATGCTTTCGCCAGGAAGAAATGTAAATACCAAGACCTTGTAGCAGAATGTGAAAATAATGGATGGTCTGTAAACTACTTTCCCATTGAAGTCGGAAGCAGAGGGATTTATAGTACCACGATCAGCAAATGTTTGGCCTCACTAGGAATCCCCAGCGGGAAAAGAATACCAATCTTAGACACAGCAGCCAAAAACAGCCTTGCGAGCAAGCTACATTATCTGGCTTTGCAGAAGCACCAAGGCGTTTAGACAAGCGGCGTTGATTCCACCTCCAACCATATGCCATGAGGGAAAGGGGACAGTTGAGCGCTCACAAAACCGGTTTAACCCGCCAAAGTCTGGTCCGCAGCCCAAAGACCTCAGAGCATAAAATTATATACATGTAAACAGATGAAGAAAAGCTATATTATGCAACACGGTGATTTTTCCCAATAGTCATTTTCAACGAGAACTACGTCATCAGGAGTGCTCATCTTAATAAGGGTGAAATTACGGCTCCGAAGGTGACTACACTGGTAATCTACCAATGAATTATTCTTCTTCTTCATCATTTGTTTGCGTAAGCTGTCCAGCAAAATGTTATGCAATAAAAGGGCCACATTTGAGTTTGTGATGTAATCGCTGTAATGTTTTTAAGGCCAAGGGGAAAATGCATGAAATCAGTTTGGGTATAACGCGATATTGAGAGGCCCGATGAATAATCTCTATAGTTGTAATCCTTGGTAACACATTCAAGTCTTCCAAGGTCAAAGGTCATCTGGGGTCAAATTTCAAAAGTTGCCCGATTGTCCTCAAACATGAAAAAACTCCCTTTTGCGTACACCCAACGGTTATGGGGTCAAAGGTTAAAATAGGTAAAATTTTAAATAAGTTCAAATGAAAAAAGCAATATTGCTGAAGTGTTGACCTAGGTCAAATAAACAAAAAAAATCAATGGTGACCTCTTCGTATATGCTGAATTTATGAGCAACAAAAAAATGGTATGTTTGGACTCAATCACTGCATTGTAGCCTATAACTGTACGTCTAAATGGAAAATATCTTGCACCAAATACAGAACTAATATAATGACTATTTTTAAGTTTTTAAAGTCTATTCAATATCGCGTTATACCCCAAACTTGTTTCATGCATGCTTTTGGACAAACACATGCATTTCCCCTTGGCCTTGAAAAACATTACATCGATTACACCACAAACTAAAATGTGGCCCTTTTATTGCATAACATTTTGTTGGATAGCTTACGCAAACAAATGATCCTTAATATCACACCATGGTGGCAAAATTCGAGGCCACATTTGCACTTTTCAACAAAAAAGCAGTGGTGCGATACTTTTTTCCATGTGTATATATACTATACCAAAAATGAGCAAAATCAGACAACCTTCATGTTCCACCCACTGCCTGGTTTCTGGGAAACTGACAGTAAATATACTAGTCAATATCATGCTACTAACGTTCAAAGCAATCAATGGACTGACACCTATATAGCTGTTATGTTGACAATATATCGCCCTGTTAGAAGCTTGAGGTCATCGACAGCGGACAGCGTCTTATTGAAGCATCCTTCTACTGAAGCCATCAAAACTGCCACCTATGGTGATCGCTCATTTTCTGCAGCAGCACCCAAGTTGTGGAACTCTCTACCCTCAGACATTCGAGCTGCTAAATCTGTTCAAAGAGAATGATGAAGACACACCTTTTTAACCTGCCTGACATTGCCTGAAATCTGATGACATCTTTTCTAAAAAACTGTAATTTGTTTGCGCTGTATTATATTCTGCAGGCTTTTATCATGTTTCACTGATGAAATCTCTTCTGAAATACTGTAATTTGCTTGCATTGTATTATATTATGCAGGATTTTATCATGTTTCGCTTATTTTCATTTTAATTAACTGTTTTTATGATAGGTTTCATATGTACCGTAAGTTTTATTATTTTATTCTATGTACAGCGCCTTGAGGTGTTTACGTAAGGCGCTGTAAAGTATGGCTTTATTATTATTATTATTATTATTATTATTATTATTATTATTATTATTATTATTATACTTGCATATACTAAATTGCCATAATGTGTTCATACTGTTCCCTTGCAGGAATCATCAGAATCCCATACTACTGGTTTATCATCAGTTGAGGCAGCAAGCAGTACGGTATCTACAAACTCATCTAGTACTACATTATCTACAGGGGAAAACTCTGTGATGGAAAACACCGTCATGGATGATACATTGCCACAAACTAAAAACACAATCAAGAAGTTTCCATTCTTCAGGTAATTTGTTTGCTAATATTATAATCTCTTTTCCAAGATAGTAAAGTTAAGATTTTACTCTATTTGCAGTAATAATAAAGACGTTTTCCCACAAGCAGCAATTTTTGCTTTAAACATTCGAATGGAATAAGCTTAAGATTAATACACAGCTTTAATCCAACGCACAGCTTTATTTTGTGTGTGAAGTGACGTCACGGGTGACATTAGCTGTTCATAACCAACTGTATGTATGTAAGTATTAAGGGGATTCTTTCAGGTGCTCAATCTGGTTTTCATGCAAATCACTCTACAACAACAACTCTACTTGATGGACAAGATTTTATTCTCAATAATATGGATAATGGTTATGTCACAGGTGCCATTTTTCTTGATTTAAAGAAAGCATTTGATACTGTCAACCATATAGTGCTAATTGATAAATTAAAAAGGTATGGTGTTGATGGTATTGAGCTTTTATGGTTTAAAAATCTTATCTCAGTAATAGGCTGTAAATGTTAATTCTAATCTTTCAGAGTTTGAGCATATAAATATTGGTGTTCCACTAGGCTCAATATTACAGTGCAACAGAGCGTAAATTCCCAAATATTGAATTATAATTATTGTGCCTCCTGAGTGTTGTACAACCATGAAAATTTCAATCCTAAGTATGTGTATCATTTATAATCAAAATAGCTTTGTTTTAAAGTACTCTTTGTTGTCCTTGTATGATTATCAGCATTGTTACATTTCATAAGTGAAAATCACGTTTTGACCCCTAGTGACCCCTGTGTGACCTTTGACCCCTTATGCTTTACAACCTGAGTAGTGGTGCACATAAGGGTTCTTATGACCAAATATGGTCAAAATCGGGTCAATGGTTACGGAGCTATAGGTCCCATGACAGGAAAAAGAAGAAGAATAAGAAGAACTAGAGATAATTGTGATCTTAGATCACGGATATTAGTCGAGGGCTTTGACCTTTGACCTTGCTATATGTTGTCAAAGGGCAATAACCTTAAGTTGTACTATATTTGATAATTGTTTTTATAAATTTCAGCCCTGAAGTAGTTAAAAAAATACATTTTGAACCCTAATGACCTTTTCTTGACCTTTGACCCCAAACTTATAATTGACTTTTTTTTGTTGCTTATCAATGCGCACAAGAATAAAGTAGTCCGGTCAAAATCAGAGCATGTCTTCAGTTTTACACCTGTATAGTTCAATGACCCCTAGTGACCCCGTTTGACATGTCACTTTTATTGGAGAAGCACCCTATATGAACATGGATAAGAGGAATCTTTTGACAAATTCTGACAATCATCGGTCATCGGTCACCCCTAGGGACCTTTTTTTGACCTTTGACCTTAACGGTATGATTGACTTTTGTTCTTGTCTCATCAATGCCCACAAAATAAAAGAAACTCGGTCAAAATCGGAGCATGCCTTATATTTCCCCCCTGTAAAGTTCAATGACCCCTAGTGACCCCGTTTGACATTTCACTTTTAGTGGAGAAGCACCCTATATGAACATGGATCCAAGGAATCTTTTGACCAATTCTGAGTATCATCAGTCATTTTCCCTCGGACAAGTAGGGTTTTGAGTAAATGGAGTAAAATTTACATTTTGACCCCTAGTAACCCCAAACATTTTTCGATTTAAAAAACCGAACTATTATATATGCGTACGGTCAAAAGGAATATGTTGGCCAATTCTCAAGATCCTAGGTCATTTCAATAAATTGCAAATGCGTTTTAAGTGAAAATCACGTTTTGACCCCTAGTTATCCTTGTGTGACCTTTGACCCCTTATGCTTTACAACCTGAGTAGTGGTGCACATAAGGGTACTTATGACCAAATATGGTCAAAATCGGCTCAATGGTTACGGAGCTATAGGTCCCATGGCGGAAGAAGAAGAAACTAGACATAAGCTGCGATCGGAGATCGCGGATATTAGTCTGGCGTATTACATTTAGATTCAAGTAAGGGCAGCCGAAGAATGAGCTATGGTTTGGTATGGTTTCCAGTTTTCAATACGATTTATTCCGTTAAGATATAGTACCGGGTTCCAAAGTGTCGGCATTCAATTATTTCCTTTCATCCTTCCGCGGCCCTTACCGAGGTTCATTACATTTTGCCCCTTGACCCCAAGTTCACGATCAGAGGAATCTTTTGACCTATTCTGACAACCATCAGTCATTTTCACTCGGACAAGTAGCATTTTGAGTGAATTGAGTGAACATTTACATTTTGACCCCTAGTGACCTTTTCTTGACCTTTGACCCAAAACTTGTGCTTGACTTTTTTACTTGGCTGATCAATGCGCACAAGAAAAAAGTAGTCCCGTCAAAATCGGAGCATGTCTTAAGAATTTCACTTGTATAGTTCTATGACCTCTAGTGACCCCGTGTGACATGTCACTTTTAGTGCAGGAGCAACCTATATGTACATGGTCAAGGGGAATCTTTTGACCAATTTTGACAATCATAGGTCATTTCCTCTCGGACAAGTAGCATTTTGAGTGAATGGAGTGAAAATTTACATTTTGACCCCTAGTGACCCCAAATATTTTTTGATTATAAAAACCTAACTATCGTACATGCGTACGGTCAAAAGGAATATGTTGACCAATTCTGACGATCCTAGGTCATTTCACTAAATTGCAAATGCGTTTTTAGTGAAAATCACGTTTTGACCCCTAGTGACCTTTTCTTGACCTCTGACCCAAAACTTGTAATTGACTTTTTTGCTTGGCTGATCAATGCGCACAAGACAAACATGGTCCTGTCAAAATCGGAGCATGTCTTAAGATTTTCACCTGTATAGTTCAATGACCTCTAGTGACCTCGTTTGACATGTCACTTTTAGTGGAGAAAGACCCTATATGAACATGGATGAGAGGAATCTTTTGACTAATTCTGACAATCATAGGTCATTTTCTCTTGTACAAGTAGCATTTTGAGTGAATGGAGTGAAAATTTACATTTTGACCCCTAGTGACCTTTTCTTGACCTTTAACCTTAACAATATGATTGACTTTTGTTCTTGTCTTATCAATCCCCACAAAATAAAAGAAACCCAGTCAAAATCGGAGCATGCCTTATATTTTCCGCCTGTAGAGTTCAATGACCCCTAGTGACCCTGTTTGACATGTCAATTTTAGTGCAGAAGGACCCTATATGAACATTGATTAAAGGAATCTTTTGACCAATTCTGAGTATCATCAGTCATTTTCCCTCGGACAAGTAGGGTTTTGAGTGAATGGAGTAACAATTTACATTTTGACCCCTAGTGACCCCAAATATTTTTTGATTTTAAAAACCGAACTATTGTACATGCGTACGGTCAAAAGGAACATGTTGACCAATTCTGAAGATCCTAGGTCATTTCACTAAATTGCAAATGCGTTTTAAGTGAAAATCACGTTTTGACCCCTAGTGACCCCTGTGTGACCTTTGACCCCTTATGCTTTACAACCTGAGTAGTGGTGCACATAAGGGTTCTTATGACCAAATATGGTCAAAATCGGGTCAATGGTTACGGAGCTATAGGTCCCATGGCTGAAGAAAGAAAGAAACAGGACGAATACAGTATATTAGGCGATTCTCGACTAATATAAGAAGAAGAAGAAGAAAGAAACAGGACGAATACAGTATATTAGTCGTTTCTCGACTAATATAAGAAAGAAGAAGAAAGAACTAGACATAGACTGTGATCGGAGATCACGAATATTAGTCGAGTGTGTTACATGTTAACCCCTTCGAGTGGTAAATGGAGTAAATAAATACAGTTGAACCACTAGTGACCTTTTCTTGACCTCTGACCCAAAACTTGTAATTGACTTTTTTGCTTGGCTGATCAATGCGCACAAGATAAAGGTAGTCCCGTCGAAATCGGAGCATGTTTTAAGATTTTCACCTGTAAAGTTCAATGACCTCTAGTGACCCCGTGTGACATGTCACTTTTAGTGGAGAAGGACCCTATATGAACATGGATGAGAGGAATCTTTTGACTAATTCTGACAATCATAGGTCATTTCCTCTCGGACAAGTAGCATTTTGAGTGAATGGAGTGAAAATTTACATTTTGACCCCTAGTGACCCCAAATATTTTTTGATTTTAAAAACCGAACTATTGTACATGCGTACGGTCAAAAGGAATATGTCGACCAATTCTGACGATCCTAGGTCATTTCACTAAATTGCAAATGCGTTTTTAGTGAAAATCACGTTTTGACCCCTAGTGACCTTTTTTGACCTCTGACCCAAAACTTGTAATTGACTTTTTTGCTTGGCTGATCAATGCGCACAAGGAAAAAGTAATCCCGTCAAAATCGGAGCATGTCTTAAGATTTTCACCTGTATAGTTCAATGACCTCTAGTGACCTCGTGTGACATGTCACTTTTAGTGGAGAAGGACCCTATATGGACATGGATAAGAGAAATCTTTTGACCAATTCTGACAATCATAGGTCATTATCTCTTGGACAAGTAGTATTTTGAGTGCGAGGAGTGAAAATGTAAATTTCGACCCCTCGTGACCTTTTCTTGACCTTTGATCTTAACGGTATGATTGACTTTTGTTCTTGTCTCATCAATGCCCACAAAATAAAAGAAACCCGGTCAAAATCGGAGCATGCCTTATATTTTCCGTTGTAAAGTTCAATGACCCCCTAGTGACCCCGTTTGACATGTCACTTTTAGTGTAGAAGCACCCTATATGAACATTGATCCAAGGAATCTTTTGACCAATTCTGAGTATCATCAGTCATTTTCCCTCGGACAAGTAGGGTTTTGAGTGAATGGAGAAAAATTTACATTTTGACCCCTACTGACCCCAAATATTTTTTGATTTTAAAAACCGAACTATTGTACATGCGTACGGTCAAAAGGAACATGTTGACCAATTCTGAAGATCCTAAGTCATTTCACTAAATTGCAAATGCGTTTTCAGTGAAAATCACGTTTTGACCCCTAGTGACCCCTGTGTGACCTTTGACCCCTTATGCTTTACAACCTGAGTAGTGGTGCACATAAGGGTTCTTATGACTAAATGTGGTCAAATTCGGGTCAATGGTTACGGAGCTATAGGTCCCATGGCTGAAGAAAGAAAGAAGACGAAGAAGAAGAAACAGGACGAATACAGTATATTAGTCGTTTCTCGACTAATATAAGAAGAACTAGACATAAGCTGCGATCGGAGATCGCGGATATTAGTCTAGGTTTATAAGTGTTGCGGTCTTTGGATTTGGTAGTTAGAGAGCAGGGATGTGCGTATTTGTTGGAACCAATCAGCGTTCAGTTTTGATTTTAAAAACCGAACTATTGTATATGCGTACGGTCAACAGGAATATGTTGGCCAATTCTGACGATCCTAGGTAATTTCACTAAATTGCAACGGCGTTTTAAGTGAAAATCACTTTTTGACCCCTAGTGACCTTTTCTTGACCTTTGACCCCAAACTTTTGATTGACTTTTTTTCTTGGCTTATCAATGCGCGCAAGAAAAAAAGTAGTTCCGTCAAAATCGGAGCATGTCTTAAGATTTTCACCTGTATAGTTCAATGACCTCTAGTGACCCCGTGTGACATGTCACTTTTAGTGGAGAAGGACCCTATATGAACATGGATGAGAGGAATCTTTTGACTAATTCTGACAATCATAGGTCATTTCCTCTCGGACAAGTAGCATTTTGAGTGAATGGAGAAAAAATTACATTTTGACCCCTAGTGACCCCAAATATTTTTTGATTTTAAAAACCGAACTATTGTACATGCGTATGTTGACAAATTCTGACGATCATAGGTCATTTCACTAAATTGCAAATGCGTTTTTAGTGAAAATCACGTTTTGACCCCCAGTGACCTTTTCTTGACCTCTGACCCAAAACTTGTAATTGACTTTTTTGCTTGGCTGATCAATGCGCACAAGAAAAAAGTAGTCCTGTTAAAATCGGAGCATGTCTTAAGATTTTCACTTGTATAGTTCAATGACCTCTAGTGACCTCGTGTGATATGTCACTTTTAGTGGAGAAGGACCCTGTATGGACATGGATAAGAGGAATCTTTTGACCAATTCTGACAATCATAGGTCATTATCTCTTGGACAAGTAGTATATTGAGTGCGAGGAGTGAAAATTTACATTTTGACCCCTAATGACCTTTTCTTGACCTTTGATCTTAACGGTATGATTGACTTTTGTTCTTGTCTCATCAATGCCCACAAAATAAAAGAAACCCAGTCAAAATCGGAGCATGCGTTATATTTCCCCCCTGTAAAGTTCAATGACCCCTAGTGACCCCGTTTGACATGTCACTTTTAGTGTGGAAGGGCCCTATATGAACATTGATCCAAGAAATCTTTTGACTAATTCTGAGTATCATCAGTCATTTTCCCTCGGACAAGTAGGATTTTGAGTGAATGGAGTAACATTTACATTTTGACCCCTAGTGACCCCAAATGATTTTTAATTTTAAAAACCTTTCTTTTGTACATGCGTACGGTCAAAAGGAATATGTGGACAAATTTTGACGATCTTAGGTCATTTCACTAAATTGCAAATGCGTTTTTAGTGAAAATCACGTTTTGACCCCTAGTGACCTTTTTTTGACCTCTGACCCAAAACTTGTAATTGACTATTTTGCTTGGCTGATAAATGCGCACAAGAAAAAAGTAGTCCCGTCAAAATCAGAGCATGTCTTAAGATTTTCACCTGTATAGTTCAATGACCTCTAGTGACCTCGTGTGATATGTCACTTTTAGTGGAGAAGGACCCTATATGGACATGGATAAGAGCAATCTTTTGACCAATTCTGACAATCATATGTCATTATCTCTAGGACAAGTACTATTTTGAGTGCGAGGAGTGAAAATGTACATTTTGACCCCTAGTGACCTTTTCTTGACCTTTGATCTTAACGGTATGATTGACTTTTGTTCTTGTCTCATCAATGCCCACAAAATAAAAGAAATCCGGTCAAAATCGGAGCATGCGTTATATTTTCCCCCTGTAAAGTTCAATGACCCCTAGTGACCCTGTTTGACATGTCACTTTTAGTGTGGAAGGACCCTATATGAACATTGATCCAAGGAATCTTTTGACTAATTCTGAGTATCATCAGTCATTTTCCCTCGGACAAGTAGGGTTTTGAGTGAATGGAGTAAAATTTACATTTTGACCCCTAGTGACCCCAAATGATTTTTAATTTTAAAAACCTTTCTTTTGTACATGCGTATGGTCAAAAGGAATATATGGACCAATTTTGACGATCCTAAGTCATTTCACTAAATTGGAAATGCGTTTTAAGTGAAAATCACGTTTTGACCCCTTGTGACCCCTGTGTGACCTTTGACCCCTTATGCTTTACAACCTGAGTAGTGGTGCACATAAGGGTTCTTATGACTAAATATGGTCAAAATCGGGTCAATGGTTACGGAGCTATAGGTCCCATGGCTGAAGAAAGAAAGAAACAGGACGAATACAGTATATTAGGCGATTCTCGACTAATATAACTAGATATGAGCTGTGATCTGAGATCACGAATATTAGTCGAGCGTGTTACATGTTAACCCCTTCGAAAAAAAGTAGTCCCGTCAAAATCGGAGCATGTTTTAAGATTTTCACCTGTAAAGTTCAATGACCTCTAGTGACCCCGTGTGACATGTCACTTTTAGTGCAGAAGCGCCCTATATGAACATGGTCAATATGAATCTTTTGACGAATTCTGACATTTATGAGTCATTTTCCCCCGGACAAGTAGTATTTTGGGTCAATGGAGTGAAAATTTACATTTTGACCCCTAGTGACTTCTTCTTGACCTTTGACCCCAAACTTCTAATTGGCTTTTTTTCTTGCCTTATCAATGCGCACAAGAAAAAAGTAGTACCATCAAAATCAGAGCATGTCTTAAGATTTTCACCTGTATAGTTCATTGACCTCTAGTGACCCCATGTGACATGTCACTTTTAGTGGAGAAGGACCCTATATAAACATGGACAAGAGAAATCTTTTGACCAATTCTTACCATCATCAGTCATTTTCCCTCGGACAAGTAGTATTTTGAGTGCGAGGAGTGAAAATGTACATTTTGACCCCTAGTGACCTTTTCTTGACCTTTGACCTTAAGGTTATGATTGACTTTTGTTCTTGTCTCATCAATGCCCACATAATAAAGGAAACCCGGTCAAAATCGGAGCATGCCTTATATTTTCGCCCTGTAAAGTTCAATGACCCCTAGTGACCCCGTTTGACATGTCACTTTTAGTGTAGAAGCACCCTATATGAACATTGATCCAAGAAATCTTTTGACCAATTCTGAGTATCATCAGTCATTTTCCCTCGGACAAGTAGGGTTTTGAGTGAATGGAGTAAAATTTACATTTTGACCCCTAGTGACCCCAAATATTTTTTGATTTAAAAACCGAACTATTGTACATGCGTACGGTCAAAAGAAATATGTTGACCAATTCTGACGATCATAGGTCATTTCACTAAATTGCAAATGCGTTTTAAGTGAAAATCACGTTTTGACCCCTAGTGACCCCCGTGTGACCTTTGACCCCTTATGCTTTACAACCTGAGTAGTGGTGCACAGAAGGGTTCTTATTACCAAATATGGTCAAAATCGGGTCAATGGTTACGGAGCTATAGGTCCCATGACAAGAAGAAGAAGAAGAAGAAAGAACTAGACATAAGCTGCGATCGGAGATCGCGGATATTAGTCTAGCGTATTACATTTTGCCCCTTGACCCCAAGTTCACGATCAGAGGTTGAATTCAGCAGAGCACCAGCCCGAGCACAGCATGATCAGTTACATTTTTAAAAAAACAATCCCCATGATCCTACCTTTAATTTGCCTTTATATGATGTGAAAATGCCGTGAATAAACTTATCCTGGCACCCTTATCCTAACCAGTCAAAACCAATTTATGAAGAAATATGATTTTCAACACAAACTTTTAGTATATAGAGTTGTTTTTCGTAATTATTCGTAATGGACGATCTTGTGTTGACGCGTTTTAAAACACATGAAGCTCGAGTGACCGTTCGTTTTTTTTTGTAACGTATGATCAATGAGCTTGATAACGTTGCCGTTCCATTTACAATCATAGGATCCTAAATCTTGCTTTAGAAATATCCCGTTGCGTATGATTGATGTTAGTAGTCCCGTTAAATCGGAGCATGTCTTTAGATTTTCACCTGTGTAGTTCAATGACCTCTGTGACCCCGTGTGACATGTCACTTTTAGTGCAGGAGCAACCTATATGAACATGGACAAGAGGAATCTTTTGACCAATTCTTACAATCATCAGTCATTTTCCCTCGGACAAGTAGCATTTTGAGTGAATTGAGTGAACATTTACATTTTTACCCCTAGTGACCCCAAATATTTTTTGATTTTAAAAACCTAACTATTATACATGCGTACGGTCAAAAGGAATATGTTGACCAATTCTGACGATCCTAGGTCATTTCACTAAATTGCAAATGCGTTTTTAGTGAAAATCACGTTTTGACCCCTAGTGACCCCTGTGTGACCTTTGACCCCTTATGCTTTACAACCTGAGTAGTGGTGCACATAAGGGTTCTTATGACTAAATATGGTCAAATTCGGGTCAATGGTTACGGAGCTATATATCCCATGGCTGAAGAAAGAGATATGAACTGTGATCATAGATCACGAATTTAGTCTCAACACGTTTTTGTCCTCTGGGGCGTGCCATAGTTTGGCACGTTTTCATGATGAGAAAAGATTATATGTGCATCCCTTTTTTCTCAAATAATTTGTTAATCCTTTATCTGATTTGTTGATTCTCTCACTACTTATGTCTTTTGTAGTACTGAGTCCGAAGATGTTTGAATGGAAATCTAACTCCATTTCCGCTTTGTGATATTAATTTTTTTGCATTAATTCATACTTTCTATTACAAATTTGTTGATGGAATGCCGTATATGACATTATACGGATATCAACACGACATGCTAGTACTGGACACGACAATCATTCTAGATTTAGGGACATTTACATTTTGACCCCTAGTGACCTTTTCTTGACCTCTGACCCAAAACTTTTAATTGACTTTCTTGCTTGGCTGATCAATGCGCACAAGAATAAAGTAGTCCCGTCAAAATCGGAGCATGTCTTAAGATTTTCACCTGTATAGTTCAATGACCTCTAGTGACCCCGTGTTACATGTCACTTTTAGTACAGGAGCAACCTATATGAACATAGTCAAGAGGAATCGTTTGACCAATTCTGACAATCATCAGTCATTTTCCCTCGGACAAGTAGCATTTTGAGTGAATGGAGTGAACATTTACATTTTGTCCCCTAGTGACCTTTTCTTGACCTTTGACCCCAAACTTATGATTTACTTTTTTTCTTAGCTGATCAATGCGCACAAGAAAAAAGTAGTCCCGTCAAAATCGGAGCATGTCTTAAGATTTTCACCTGTATAGTTCAATGACCTCTAGTGACCCCGTGTGACATGTCACTTTTAGTGCAGGAGCAACCTATATGAACATGGTCAAGGGGAATCTTTTGACCAATTCTTACAATCATCAGTCATTTTCCCTCGGACAAGTAGGGTTTTGAGTGAATTGAGTGAACATTTACATTTTTACCCCTAGTGACCCCAAATATTTTTTGATTTTAAAAACCTAACTATTATACATGCGTACGGTCAAAAGGAATATGTTGACCAATTCTGACGATCCTAGGTCATTTCACTAAATTGCAAATGCGTTTTTAGTGAAAATCACGTTTTGACCCCTAGTGACCCCTGTGTGACCTTTGACCCCTTATGCTTTAAAACCTGAGTAGTGGTGCACACAAGTGTACTTGTGACCAAGTTTGATCAAAATCGGCCCAACGGTTACGGCGCAGGAGGTCAGAGGTCAGAAGGCCAAGAAGAAGAAGAAACAGCACGAATACAGTATATTAGTCGTTTCTCGACTAATAGAAGAAGAAACAGGACGAATACAGTATATTAGTCGATATAAAGAAGAAAAAAACAGGACGAATACAGTATATTAGTCGTTTCTCGACTAATATAAGAAACGGCAGAGATACAGAACCTCGATTTTTGGAAAAAATCAAGGTAAAGAAACAAACAAACAAAGAAAGAAACGGAAGGAATAGAGTATATTGGCTCGCTACGCAGCCAATATAAAGAAACGGAAGGAATCGAGTATAAGAAGTATTTTATAGTATCTTATAAGAGTATAAGAAGATGAAGAAAGAAACACGACAGATAGAATACCTTGATTTTTGAAAAAATCAAGGTAATGACAAAGGATAAAATGATAAAGAATAATGGGGAGAGGACAAAGTAAGAAAGGGCAAAATACAGGGTGTCTCAAAACAAAACAAAACGCACCATTAGGCGATCATAACTTTCTACTTAAGTATCTAAATTTTACAATTCAAAAAAAAAAAAAATAGGTCCAAATTAGTTTTCTACAATCGAGGAAAACCGCGTTTAATTATGTTAAGTAATTACGGAGATATCTGCGATTACGTAAGAGTGTAAGAGTAGTCACGGAACACTTCCATCCAAGTTAGCATATTTTGACAGTTTTTCACTTGCGCGGCTGGTTATTTACTCATTAACGTTAAATTAGCCAGCACTGTTTAATACTATGATAAATCGGTCAATTTAGGACCTAAGAGTACTGAGTAATCGATCATAGCACTCATAACACCCATCAAACAAAAACTAATACATCTCACTATAAGGAGAGAGATGACCATACTCTTTCAATGTAAATGAACCTTATTTTGTTTTCAATCGCGATATTAATAATTCGACCATCATCCGCAAAATTGACGATATTATACATGATTTCAGACTTCAAGTTGAAAATGTGAAGACTAGAACTAGAAGCTTGATAAGTTGTATGCGCGATGTTATTAGTTCTTGAACTTGGTTTGATAACAACAATGTTCGTATTTACTAAAATACTATCAGTTTGTTGTCAATTGTTATAAAAAGATTAAACTTATCCTGCAAATGGGCGATTATAAATTTTAAATTTTAAATAATCTAGACAACTTTTATTTTGTATTTTGTGTCTCATCTGATAAGGGTGGGCATCGCCACCATTTTTCATGTCGCGATATCGCTGCTAAATATGTCACAATATCGATAATATCGTGATATATTTTAAGACTTAGAAATTGCTATTAATGGGTCAGATTTCTTGCCGAATATGCCATTTTTTGCCATCATTATTTCGGCAATATCAGTAGCAAACTACACAATCACAACCAATCGCGGCGATCGCCATTTTCTCTTTATTCCCATCATGCAATAGCAACTGACCAAAATTATCAATACGCATGCGTTGCGACCGTGGGAAAGGTCAATTTACAGTTTTTCATTAACAACATTTCTTTCGGATGTTTTCGACTTTCCGAAGCCCGAGAAAATGACGTCATGCTAGTAATTTGATCGCACATGTTTTGACTCGAGATTTTGCGAGATATTGCGAAATTGTCACTCGTTAGTAAAGGCGCGGTTCAAACATGTGCAATTAAGCCTTCAATCGACAAAATTGCAGTGTCTTTTAGCGAGGTTCTTTTTTATGAATGAAAAGCCACGCGAGCAGCATGTTTTATTTATAAAATAACAGAACAGAATTAAAAAAGAAATATGAGTGCTTCATTAAATTTACAAAGGTAAAAACGGACTACAATCTTACGATATTATTGCCAAATTGGCGACTTTATTAAGCTTTCTCGTGGGCATTTTTGGGTCTATAATTTATCGTGGGGACATCGTTGAAGCATGGTAAATTATCGCGATGGGATAATTAATATTTTATTGCAATATTATCGCGTAGCGCGATATCGCCCAGCGTTATCATCTGGTATATTATTTGGTGTAAAATAAAATCTAGAACCAGAAAAACACGATAATCCATGTTATCTGTACTGTCTGTACTGTCTGAATCACTCAATATGAGCAAACTTGGATGGAAGTAATCCCTAACTAATGTTACGTAATTGCTCATTTCTCCAGAATTACTGAACCGAATCACATCCGGTTTTCTTTCAATTATAGCAAACTATTTTGCCTTTATTTTGTTGTTTGAATTGTTCTATTCTGACACTTATTCAGAAAGTTACGATCCTCTAAAGGTGCGTTGTAATTTTTGTGAGACACCCTGTAGGAGACCACAAAGTGACAAGGGATGAAATTGGAGAAGGGAAATGGCAAAAGAACAAATAGAAGAAAAAAAAGAAACGTGGGAGGACAAAACTGGGAGAAGATTAAGTGGCAAAACACAAAATGGCAATATGGTGGACTTGACACAAGGAGACAATTACAATAAGACTACGGGAAAGGAGAAATGGCAAAGGGTGAAGTGGCAAATGACCAACCTGGAGAGGATGAAATGACAATTGACACAAATGTATTTGGGACATTGTCCCTATTTTTGTGTGTGTCTTACATAAAATAACTTTGGGAAATAGTCAAAGCTAAGCAGGTATTTATACAAAGACATGATGATATGTAATTTAAAGCACTACCAGGGTATAATAACAAATTTGTGGTTGACAATTATTGATAAGGTAAAGTTTGTTTTCTGTCTGTGGCTTAAAAACATAACTAAATGTGAAATTTGTTTTTATTTAATTATTTGTTTTATTATTATTATTTGTTTTTGAAAAAGTGTTTTCACATAAAATCTGATTCAAGTCATCTCATCTATATCAAGAATGAAATTAATTTCAAATAGCATTTTTTTCAACAATCCTCATTTCATAGATTATTAAAGACCAATTTGATAACTTAAAATTGTTAGCTCATGATTGTTCACTAATAGAATACATGCAACATGCACATTCATTTATGTTGCATCTTTTTTGGGGGGGTTTGACCACATTTCAAACAGTTAATCACTTAATCCCTCAATCAATACAAATTAATTTATGTGCATTTATCTATATCTGCTTACAGGTCTCGTGCTGAGGTTCTACCGTCTATGCCTCGCCCTGAGCACCAAACCATTGTATTACCAGAAGATTATGACCCATTGGTTGCATTGAATCAATTAGAGTCATTTTGTACATTCTCATCAAAAGCATTACAGGGATTGCTGACACATAAAAAAAAGGTACTTTTTGCATTTTGAAGAAAGGTCATTCACAGAGTTCTTCCTTTGTAGTATATCTTGTCTGAAACAATCCATGTGTAGCTTTGAAGTTAAGAATGTGCATATATTATATTCATGTCAACACCTCATTGGGTTTTGATCTGGGACGATCAACAGATTTCTGGCCATAGCTAGAACATCAGCAAATGCCCTATTGACCATCTTGAAATAGAGGAAGACCACAATACAAGATCAAAGCTTGTGAAAAAAGCAAACCCAAGGGAACAAAAGGATATTGAACAAACAAACATCATAAAGTACAATATGATGCAAGTTACACAACATTTGGATACAAATATGTTTTGACAGATTTCTTGAACATGTGTAAAGAGTCATGATTTCTTGTGAGAGCGGGAAGGTGATTCCATATGGCTGGAACCAACATTTGCATTATGAATTCTTTGATATTCCATGTTTCAGTATATGGAACTGCAGCTTAGTCAGTTTGTATGGCTAACTCAAAAATAATAGCAGCTTTTTGGTTTTGGGGAAAGAAAGATGTTAGGTATATGATGTCATGGAAATAGCACCAAACCAATAAATTCTACCTTCTAAAGTAAGATCTTTCGCAGCAAATTGCAATATTTAGGACATATTGCTAGAAAAGATGGAGACAACCTAGAAAAGGTGATCATCCAAGAAATATAACGGTCTTTCTCTTGTGTTATGCAGTTAAACCAATTCTACACCTATAGGCCTAAATAACGGGAAAACATGCAACTGCCATATCAAGGAAATCTGCCGGCTGCAAGGAAAGTGCTTGACTAACCTGATCCCCTCCTTCATTGGTAATGTTAGCATATAGCTTAAAGGCAGACATTTATTTTATCTGATATTCACTATTTTGGTCACTTTAGACTCTCAACCAAACTTTTAATTTTGGTGCTCACATAAACACTGCATCGATGGTCAAGTAACCAGTCTTTCACTGTGATAGCGAGAGGGACCAGATAAGAGACTGTGTATTTTTAAGGTCTTTATTGATTTCATTCATGCCAGTTTTTGTCCGAGTCTTTATAGTATTCATTCATTCATGGATTTAATTTCATTTCGCCTGTCTTAGGCTTTGCTTCTAGACCAACATAAAGTGCTCAACGAAAGAAAGTCGTACACTTTGTTTAGGTCATTTAAAGTAACTTTCGATTTATTTGTTTTACCAAACAGGCTAGATAGACATTTAGATGAATCTTTTAAGCCCATTTATACCAAACATAACACCTAGCAACAAAGATAAACCATGATAAGCACCATTTAAAGAAAATTAGTCACTTTTCAAAAGTCACATTTTCAATACACTACGCGGGAGGAAAATGGGTGTGTGTGAGGTTCACCCTATGTGTGACACCGTTATAACCAGGATTGACCGGCGGGCAATCGATCACACAGTGCAGCCGTGCACACTACGCTGCGTTGGGTCGTACACTTAGTGAGTGGGATATATGATTCCCATGCATGACACTTTGAATTTGAATTAGCCTGCGCATTAAGGGGAAATGTGCAGCGATCTACACATATAGGACTGATACGGCTTATGTGCTTGTTAACAATTGGTGTTTTCTGCACAGTGTATTGAAAATGTGACTTTTGATAAGTAACTAATTTTCTATAAATAGTGCTAATCATGGTTTATCTTTGTTGTTAGGTGTTATGGTTGTATCAAAATGGGCTGAAAAGATTCATTAAAATGTCTATTTAGCCTGTTTGGTAAAAAAAAAAATCAACAAAAGTTACTTTAAATTACCTAAACAAAGTGTACGACTTTCTTTTGTTGAGCACTTTAGAGTCTATATATACTTTATATCTGTATTAAATATTTTCATAATACTTAACATTATGGGTGTCTTTACTTTTGAGACACCCTCTACTTTTCTAAAAGTTTTATTTTTAAAGAAAGCCATTGATGGTTCTTAACATATTCTTTTCAAAATCATTTATTTATTTCCGTATACAGGGTGAGTAAAAAAACTGCAATAGTGGAAAGAAGCCATCTTGTTTTAAAACTAAGTTAAAGTTTGAATTTTTTAAACGTTATAAGAATACCTTATTTGTTACTAAATTTGTGTGAAAAAATGAAGTCAATATAATTTCCCGTTTACCTTTGGTGAACCTTTTACCAGTGCACCCATTTCACACGTTTGTCCACGAGATACCCAAAATATGCATCAGATCGCAAAATGTGTCTCTCATTCAAATTTGGAAACTTGAGTAAATTTGTGATGTTATTGGAATTTGATGCATCCTTTCTTGTTTACATGTGAGTTAGCATAATCAATTTACCATACCCATGCTATGAAAGCTTATAATGTTCTAAGTTTTAATAAAAAACTGACATTTTCCAAATTTTTGTTGGCGGGATATTCAAATATGAAAATGCAATGTGTGTCAATATTTACAAACAACAATGAACGTGTTTCTACTGGGGAACTTAATGATAATTACCGCTAAGCTGCCCAGTAGTAAATAAAAATAAATGTTTGTTTCTGGTTACCCAAAAAAAAGTATTACAATTTTGATAAATAAAAATATTTTGCCACAGATTCCATGATACTCACGGCATTATCACTTAATCATAAAAACAACCACATTATCAGAGAGCGCAGTTTGGCTTAATCCACATGTGTTGATCCGCGCCTTTCACAATGAGTGCGAGCACATGTTAAAACATGAGGTCGCCATTTATTGGCATTACAGTTGTATCAGTCTTCGGAAAATCGAATAAAGCCAAAGTAAAATGTGTGAATGGAAAAATTGTCACAGGCATGCGTAAGCATGATTTTCGTAGCATTACGTCATTTGTATCAGGCTATGTAAAAGTGTAATTTCCAAATTAAAAAAACAAAACAAAATGCATGCGTAAGGATGATTTTCGTCAATTAAAAGATGGCGATCACCGTTTTTAAATGACTTTTTCGGCCAATTTTCCAAGTTATTTATTGGTGGGGTACATCATGGGATATTTCCCCCGATCTGATCAGGCTTTATCTATAGTTGCAGAATTCGGAAATCCAAGTTATATTTGATTGATAATTATCGACATGTCAAAGGTTTTCCTCGACAACATATCGATACAACATATTGTATTGATAACAGCACTAGTAATTACCAGTAGCACTGTTACTACGTCTGTTTCACTAAGTCTTGAGCTTTGCTCAAGAAGCAACACGTGGAATGCTAGTAGGGAGGGAATAACGCAACTTAGAATCTAGCCATTGAGGATTCCCTCATTTCTATAGTAGTGAAATACGGCACATTTAGGTATCTGCCTTTTCTTCAGAATGATACCAGATACAAACCGATATTGAAATTCAAAAATAAAAACAATTTTACCTTCACAATCCAGGTTTGTTAATGAATGGTAATTAACGCTAACTTGCCCAGTAGAAACAGCCACCCGTTCAATCTTAACGCTAAGTTCTTGTGACTCGGAAGTATACACATACACGCTGGATTGATTCTACGCATTGTGAGGCAGACTTTTTTAGGTGGGGCAGCATTGTTGGTATAACAAAAGGTCAAATGTCGTGGCCCATGGATTAGGACGCTTATAAACTTAGCGGTAACTTTTCGCGAGTAGAAACGGGGGTGGGGGGATTAAAAAGTTAGCGGTAATTACCGTTAAGTTAACTTAGCGTTAACTTTCCAGTGCCCCAGTAAAAACACGCTCAATAATATCAGAACAAATCAATCAGACCAAAATGAAATACAACAAAATGACAAGATGGAGGAAAAGGCATGCAAGGCCAATAAGGTCTGAAAGTTGCCTATCCCTTGGGGGAAAAAATGTTAGAACAGACAAGACGAAAAGGACAGTGCTTGAAAAAGCCTAAAATGCTTTGAGATAAGTTTTGAGATAATAGTTTTACATTAAGCTTTTGTTTTGAAGGACAGCGCACAAAAAAACCCTAATTGTATTTTGATATGAGGTTTTGTTTCAATTGTTTACGGAATTGCTTAACAGATTTTGAGTTTCTATTTTGTTCCTTTTAAAACAGGCGAAACCTGGTGATATGAGCCATGAGTGTCTTTCCAATGATATGCGTACTGTGGGATGCATCATTGCAGAGGTATTCCTTGCTCCAAAGCTACGTATGCAGAATCCTAGGGCTTCATTAAATGAAAGGTATCTGATTCTGCAAAGGATGCTAACAACAGAACACAATGACCTTCCAAGGTAAAGATCAACCGAGGTCATCAATATTCCACTTATTTCAAACCTGGGCTCAAGTGGGAAATGCTGTTTTACCCTCCCCCTTCCCCATCGATCAAACCTGCGAGGCCCTGTGCTGATGGTGGGCAAATTGTGGGATTCAACATTGATCAGGGGGGAAGGGGGAACACTTTACATTACACCTACAAAGTGTTCGAACACTTTTTTCTAACATTGTCTGAGGTTTTTTAAATATGCGGTATCATATATCACGGTATTCATCATAACTTATGAACCACTTGATCTATTTCAACAAGATTTACATATGTTTTTACTCACATACTGTGTAACACATTGTGACAAAATGGTTGCATTTGACAAATTACCTTTTAGGTAACGGTCACTTTATATTATTTTTGCAAAAATATCTGAGGTTTTGTGAACTCTAAATGAAAATATCCCGATATTTATTTTTAAGGCCGGTGTGGGGAGGCCTAATGTAAGGCACATTGTCACATGCTGGAGGGCATAGTCTGGTTTTCTTATCGTACATGGCGAGTAGGTCGTAGCCGGTGTCTCGGTTGAGGGTCGGTTTTTGTGTCCTTATTTCGATGGCCTCTCTGATCTTACGTTTCCAAAACTGATCTTCTCTGGTGATTACCTGGACGTCATGTTCAGCGGGAAAATCGCTGTTCAGTAAACTTTATCTACATGGAATGAAAATGGTTTCCCAATTGAGTCAGAGGCTTAAGACTGCCTTTTATTAGGGTTATAAGCTATGTGAACTCTCTTATACACTCTTAAAGTGTGAACTTTAAAAAGCACAAACAAAAAACTTAATATAGGGTGTCTCTGGGAAAACATACCCTAACAGTTCTACATTTGATTTTTATTAAAAACTTTTGTATGTTAATTGTAATTATCATATATTGGAAAGGTATAGACCTAAATAGTTAATTAATACAGCACCCATTCGGTTACAAAAGTTATTTGTTAAAGTTTTGGTTTTTCAACATGTAGCGTGGTGGCTGCTTAATGGATACTCATTTTAAAGGTGGATTCAGTGATGTCAACAGAACCAGGAAAAAAAAACAAATTTCCCAGGAACATGATTTTAAAATGTTCCTTCATAAAAAAATGTTCTGTTTAAATTCTTAAGTATTTCTTAATTCTTATACCTAAAATTTCTCTCAAAAGTTAACTTTTTTTCTACAAAGTCAAAGTTGTATGCTTTCGTTCCTCTTTTTCCAGCCATAGATTTCAAAATAAAATAATTGTCAGATTTGTTTACAAGCATGATCTACATAGTTTAATGACCTGTTTTAGAACACTGTCATTATTTTTTATTTCCTGTGTTTGTTGGTAATGTTACAGAAAAGGATAATGAGGAGGCAAGCAAAAAAATTGTCTTACATTACCAGTCAGCTGTAGAACGGGGCCCCGTTTCAATTGAGGGCGCTCTAAAACGAAGGGTGTACGTAACCAAGGTAACGCACACCTGTCAATTTGCGCAATGATTGAATTTTCGCCTTTACCCCCAATTATCTAAATAAAAAGTAACTATCCATCGAGTTGATGGTGGCATAAGGTACTCTGTTGAAAAGTGTTTTTTGTTCGTATTCCGGCGGGCGACGGACTTCCGTCACTTGATGAATCGCCGTGTAAAAAATGACGGCAGTTCAGAAACCTGAAAAAAGGCTATGCGAAATGCATTTTTATAGTAAAAAATGCTATGCAAAATGAGGTGTGTTTTTTTAAACATTAGGCGGGCTCTGTGAAATCTATATTTGAACGCTACGAAAGTAGAAACAAGTCACATTTTGTTGAACTGTATTTTACCTCTATTTGTATGCTGCAATTTTACTCTTGTAAGTTATAAGCAAGAAAATGAAGCTGACATGGCACTTAACAATGTGAAACTAAAATTTGAAGAAGAATTACATTATTTTCAAAAGTTCAAGAAGAAAAAAACGGTTATGCACTGAAATTTGAATTTTAAAAGCTATGTGTGCGGTCTTCTGAGACAAATTTGTAAAAAAAAATAACCTGATATCTTTATTTTCACATTATTTTCATTCTATACGCAGGCCAATCAAAGGAATTGTTCACATGCTATTCAACACAGAAAATGGAAATAAATTCCATGTTGAAGATTTACATCCAAGTGTACTGCTACAGCAATTTGCAGAACTTATTCCATTTCCCAAGTACTTCACATCTTTGCATCAGTTTCTTAGTGAGTTGCATTTAGCAAACAGTGAAGTAGACAGATTATACACAGAGGAATTTGGTCAGAGACAGCAGGCAATGGAGATGGTGCATAATGCTACTAAGTGGCTTCCTGATATTCTTCGCAACATCACACTGGAAGGAAAAGATGTCTTGCTACCGTATCTAATTGAATTTTTCTCTGAGCAAGACACTGCTCTGTATGCCTCCTTACTTTCATTGAACAAAGTGATGCAGTACATTGGCCCAGATGCAGCAGTGAAGAATCTTTTGCAGTCTTTGCTGAAAACATATGACTCGGATTTCACATCCCCAAATGCAGTGCTGCTATTCCACAGATCCTTTGTTTCACAGCTCATGATACGATTTGGTCAAAAGAAATTCCTGAAGTACTTGCTGGAGTTTGTAGTGAATGCCACAACAGGAATTAAGTACTGTCCAATGTTTGATCAAGCTGTGCATGATCCCATTGGTGTCATGCCAGAAACAGGGAGAACAAGATTTCTGTCTGATGCTACAGAAGCATTTGATTTCCTCAAAAGTGGCAGCTTTCCTACTAGAACTATCAATCACAGAAGCATATCAGAAAAGCCTGATGCTGCTGATAGAAGACGGTCAAATTCACCGGAGTTAGAGGAGATTCAATTGTCATCATCTGATGATGATGATGATGATGATGATGATGATGATGATGTGTTGATAGAGGAGACAGACTCACACAAAGACCAAAGTACATCCAGGGACTATAGTATGTTGCTTTCTATGTCTGTGAATGAAGACACCTCTGCTAGTCCTAATATTCAACAAAAGCCTCAACAACCACCTGCTGATTGTGACCAATCTTCTCAACCTTCAAAAGATATATCAGATACATCTCTTGACTCCCAAGTAGATGCAAACAACCTTCATGAGATAGATATGAACGAGTTGCCTCAAGATAGTGATTCATCCCCATATCTCCAAAGGGCTGCAAGAAGCCAAGTTTTAGCAGAAAGTGATTCACCCCCAAGTTTTCAGAGAGCTGCTACTAGCCAAAATGTTAAAGAAGATTCTTTCCAACATCCTCAACAAGGTGTAAGTAGCCAAAGTACATACCTTGAAGATTCCTCCCCTCATCCTCAAATCATTCAGTTTGGTACTCCAGAAACAGACACCCTGCATACTATGTTTCCCTCTGTGGATGTCTCCATCAGTTCTCTACTAGATCTGTCTCCAGGAAGCTCTATGGTCAATGTTGCAGTGGAATCAGTCATGTGGCTTGCACATCGGTTAGGACCTACTCTAACAACAACTTTTGTGAGTAGTAAACTGCTGAGAGCGCTTGCACAGTGTTATTTTGGAAAGCAACAACTGGATCACTGTGATCAAGATAGTGACAGTGAAGAAAGTAGTGATGGTGAGTACTTTCTTTAACCTTAACTCCATAACACTGGTTTTTGAATAAATATATGAGGGGAAACAAATGGGCCAATAAATGTGGAACTAGGAATCCAACCTGCTTCCCTCATATGGGAGACCCGGACTCTGACCAATTATACACCACACATGTTCAGTGTTTAGTCTGGGATCCACTCGCTTGAAAAGGCTCTAGAAATAGTTGAACCTTGCATGAAATACACCACAAAATTTGAACAGTGTTTCTAGACTGAAATTTTGTGCTGATTTCAAATCTGGTGAGTGTAAAATCCGAACCTGTGAGGAAAGTTGTCAAATTAAAGGGATACTACCTGAATTATGTTTTTTAATGAAATTCACCTATAAAGCATTTTCTTGTGATTCTTTTAATATTTCACATTTCCTCCTCATTACTTGTCCCAAATATGATGCTCTGTAATGTTGAGAACTGATATAAAGCAATTTCGGCTCACATTAAAGGGATATTACCCGATTTTGTGGTCCACAATCCTGAATTTTGGTCAAAAATCTAGGAATATGCCTTTAATGATTACTCTTTTCTTTGATGAAATGATATACCACAAAATCAAAAACATTTTTCTGAACTGAAATTTTGTGCTGATTCCAGATCTGATAAGTTTATAAACCATATGCGAGGGGAAAATGGTCAAATTAAAGGGATACTACCCGAATTGAGTTTTTTTAATGAAATTCACCTATAAAGGATTTCTTGTGATTCTTTTAATATTTCACATTTCGTTGTCATTACTTGTCCCAAATATGATGCTCTGTAATATTGAGAACTGATATAATGCAATTTCGGCTCACATTAAAGTGGTATTACCCGATTTATGGTCCACAATCCTGAAATTTGGTCAAAAATCTAGGAATATGCCTTTAATAATGAATTACTCTATTCTTTGATGGAATGATATACCACAAAATCAAAAACATTTTTCTGAACTGAAATTTTGTGCTGATTCCAGATCTGATAAGTTTGTAAACCATATATGAGGGGGAAAAGTTCAAATTAAAGTGATACTACCCGAATTATGCATTTTAAATGAAATTCACCTAACAAGCATTTTCTTGTGATTCTTTTAATATTCACATTTCTTTCTCATTACTAGTCTCAAATATGATGCTCTCTAATGTTAAGAACTGATATAAAGCAATTTCGGCTCACATTAAAGTGGCATTACCCGATTTTATGGTCCTCAACAGTGGCGTAGCGTCATAGGGGACCGGGGGGGGCACGGCCCCCAATGATTTTCGGAGGAAAAAAATAAAAGGGAAGGAAGAAAAAGAGAAAGAAAGGGGAAGGAAGAAAAGAGAAAGGAAGGGTAAAGAAAGGATGAAAGTGAAATGCAAGAATCGTTACCGTCAGTCAGGACGGTGTTTAACTCAAATCGGGAATCATTAGGCGCGGTTGGGGGGCAGTAGGCCTACTCAAGGCCGGATCCAGACGATCCGCGGCGCGCGAAATCATAGAAGGAAGAGGAGAAGAAGGAGGAAGAGGAGAAGGAGGAAGAGAAGGAGGTAGGGAAGGACCTGATCACAATCCTTAACCGATAAGAAAATTGTGTGAGCTACAGTATGTTACAAAGGATTCTGACCCAAATAGCAGAAGAAATGAAGTTACTCATTGATGAAGACAATGTATAATTATATTCCACCAAATATTACAGTTGAGGGATAGTTCAGTACGCCATTGACAACCTGGATTTCGCTGAAGTTGTGCACACTCGAGGGAACCTCTTTACACATCACAAGTATGGCTATTTTTCAATCAAGGTATCCTTTAACACCAGGAGTCATGACAGCAGTTCCCAATGTCACTGGTAGAAAGCAGAGTATCGGTAGACTCCTTTCTAGAGAATTTCAAGGAGTGAAACGTGTGGCTCGGAAGCTTCAGCCAAAGCCAAAGACTGAGGATAGCGACATTCCCTATTTGGATTTATGCTGGATCCAGTCACGAATGTGTCCCACTAAACAGAGTATCGGTAGACTCCTTTCTAGAGAATTTCAAGGAGTGAAACGTGTGGCTCGGAAGCTTCAGCCAAAGCCAAAGACTGAGGATAGCGACATTCCCTATTTGGATTTATGCTGGATCCAGTCACGAATGTGTCCCACTAAACTAATTGATGTGGAGTTTGATGATGATATGCCATCAGTCATTCCTGGATACAAGGCTTTATGTGCAAATATTTCAACTAGACAGGTACCAACTACCGCTATTGGATACATGCCATTCTTACCACTTCCGCCTACATCAGAAACAGTAGTCGCCGAAGCATTGAAGATATTTTTGAAAACCAGCAAGAAGTTAGGTCAAAAGTATACAATTGTGTCACAGGATCTTGCCGTCTCTGAAATAAGTTACGGTCTCCGCCACGCTCAACCAAATCGCTATAATGACCTCATCCTTCGTCTAGGAGGTTTCCATCTTCAACTGAATTTCATTGGGGCCATTGGGAAACTCATGATGGAAAGTGGATTGAAAGATGTATTTGTTAAAGCAAAGTTATTGATACCTGGCACTGCCAACAAAGTCCTAGGAGGAAAGGGGGGGGGGGGGGGGGGGGCGGTATAACCAAGCAATGAATGCCCATATCTAGGTCTGTGAAGGTCTGCTATGTCTATGATGGAGCGCATTTGAGGACTGGTACATTGGACAAGATATAGATACCAAGGATATAAGCTCCACTGCAACTCTTTTTGAACAGTTGCATACTCATCTCAAGTGCTCAAGCGACCAGGAGAACCACAGACGTATAGTTTACAGAATTGATGAAGGCTTGTTTAAAGTAAGATGCACCATGAAAAAGTTATGAAAAATTGTAAAGAGAGGAGATCCCTCCACTCACAACATGTGGGTTATGTATCTCGAGATGGTAGAGATACTGTTGCAGTTCCTGCACTCCGAGCGTGATGGTGATTGGACCGAACACTTGACAGCAACATCAAGGGTGTTGCCATACATAGTGAGTGCCGGACACCATAAATATAGAACTCAAATAATAGACAAATAATAGACTATCTTTATGAAATGAGATCACTGCCCCAGGACGTTGAAACAGCATTCCTTGATGGTTCATTTACCATGAAGCAAGCAGAAGGTTACTTCAACACTATCTGGACAGACATAGGCACTTGAATGTGGACTGAATGCAGATGCAAATGGAAGAAGAGGTCAGGCTGGATTGCTACAAGGAAATACACTGAACGTAGACTGACTTTACTATATATTTACGACTTCAATTTGTTCAGTGGTAAGATAAATGCTTTACTTTGATTCCAGTAGTACTCACCATGAAACTGGAGCGGCAACAGTGACGAGGCAGGCTAAATCAACTCAGAAAGTCATTGAAGTTGTTATAGAGTGCATTAATCCATTCTCTTACCAAGATACAGATCTGGTTAATATAATTACTGGAGAAATAGGAACAACCGAAATCTTGAAAGCAGTCGACCTCAAAGCCTTAGCTTCTAAGAAAGGAAAGAAAACCCAAGCTATCCTTGCAAAGGAGAAATTGACTAGTGAAGTTACCATGCTAAAAAGAGCTTTGCTTTGCAAGCGGGAAGAAGACGGAAGCAAGGATATTGTTACCTTATCATCGCATGAAATTCTTCCTTACCCACCATCAATAGCAGAGACGGATGATCTGGGTCAGTTTACTTTAGATCAGGAAATAAGGCAGCATTTCTGCAATGTTTTAACATGTTTAAAGTAGCTGAAACAGACAACAAAGCAAACAAAGATGACAGAACCGAACAAGATGGCATAACTATAGAGCAGAGGACATAGCAGAAGCAGAAGATATTGCCGAAGCAGTGGACATGTAGAAGCTGAGGACTTACCCAAACAAGATGTCAGACGAAGTGGACTTAGCAGAAGTAGAGAACATAGCCGAACGAAAAGAGAACATAGCCGAACGAGGGGAGACGACATAGCAGAAAACATAGCTGAAGCAGAGGACGTAGTAGAGGCAGAGGACATAGCAGAAGCAGAAGACATAGCAGGAGCAGAGAACATAGCGAAAGCAGAGAACATAGCGAAAGCAGAGAACATAGCAGAAGTAGAGAATATAGCCAAAGTAGAGAACACAGCCGAACGAGAGAACATAGCCGAACGAGGGGAGACGACATAGCAGAAAACATAGCTGAAGCAGAGGACGTAGTAGAGGCAGAGGACATAGCAGAAGCAGAAGACATAGCAGGAGCAGAGAACATAGCGAAAGCAGAGAACATAGCGAAAGCAGAGAACATAGCAGAAGTAGAGAATATAGCCAAAGTAGAGAACACAGCCGAACGAGAGAACATAGCCGAACGAGAGAACTTAGCCGAACGCGAGGACATAGCCGAACGAAAGAACATAGCCGAACGAGAGAACATAGCCGAACGCGAGGACATAGCCGACCGAGAGGACATAGCAGAAGCAGAGGACATAGCAGAAGCAGAGAACATATCAGAAGACATAGCCGAAGCAGAGGACGTAGAAGAAGCAGAGGACGTAGTAGAAGCAGAGGTCGTAGTAGAGGCAGAGGACAGAGCAGAAGCAGAGGACATAGCAGAAGCAGGGGATATAGAGGAAGTAGAATGTAGATAACTTAGCCGAACGAGATGATATAGCGAAAAAGAATGACACAGCTAAGCTTGAGGATACTGTGCATGCAAGACACGGAGACACAGCCCAAAGGATGACGAGACTGTGTAATTGCAAAATGAATATTGCCAAGAATTATAGCACAGCGTCCAATAGGATGCAAGTTCGTCCACATCGTTGCCGATAGATATGATGGAATGCAAGGATATGGTGTAAGCTTGAGAGAGGCAAGTGGCTGCAGAAATAGAAGAAATGAGTCTGATAACCAAGTAATATATCAAATTGAAGATAACTTGCCTATTGCCAACTGGAATCAGGTTTTATGTTGTGCCAAAAGCAAACAACAACTGATACATGTTCTGTTCAATACCTGGGAAAACTGTAATAATCAGATGTAACACTGTATCTAGCTGGTGGATTTGAAGTGCGATGAACGACTATCTTCACAAACACTAGCAAAGAAGACTGTGAGGAACTGAGTAGTACACACGAGGAAGGTGACACACAAGTTATTTTGCAAGCACATTATGCTGCAAAATATAAAAGCCAACAGGATGTCATCCAAGCCAACGATATAGACATAGTGACAAGCCAACGATACAGACATAGTGATTATGTTTCCAGTCACAATTTTTAGATAGTGGTGTCACAGAATTAATTATACAGTTTCCTGATCGTTTCATCCCAATCCATGATATCACAAGTGCACTGGAATGTGATGAAGTTAAAATGGTCCATGCGATAAGTGGCTGTGATACCACAAGCTTCTTCTTCGGTACAGGAAAGAAAACATTGTATTCCAAATCTAAAGCTAATGACGATGCTACCAAGAGTTACAACACGGAGCACCCGTTTCAGACAACCTAGTTGAAAATGCCCATAATAATGTTGCCCGGGTATGTTGCCAAGCAGCTGCTAGTAATTGCTTATGGCAGATCTCCTGACCAGTTTAAATCTCTCAAAGAGTTCAGGGCAAACTTGTACGTCACCTCTGTGGATCTTCGAGCTCTGCCACCAACTGAAGATGCATTCCACCAACATGTTCTTCGCGCAATTTTGCAAACAAGTATCGGGGTTATGGCTGATAAGAACAATCCACATATTCCAAATCCTCTAGAATTTGGATGGTGCAAAGAGAACAATGAACTGAGGCCAATCATGATGACTAAACCCGCAACACCACCTGACTTTGCAACATCCGCTTATTGCCAAACGAGGATGCCCTTGTGTTACAAAGGGAGAGAGAGAGTGCACTACTTTGCAGATGTGGAGCCAAGCCGGACACCTGCCATTTAGCATTTCTCAATCAATCAGAAATTGAGTGAGCCAGACACCTGACCAGTTACTTAGGAAATATTGAGTTACGTTTCACCCTTAAGTAGAGAATAGAAATTATAAACGGCATATTCCTAGATTTTTGACCACATTTCAGGATTGCGAACCATAAAAATCGGGTAATGTGAGCCGAAATTAGAAATGTGAATATTAAAAGAATCACAAGAAAATGCTTTATAGGTGAATTTCATTAAAAAAGCATAATTCGGGTAGTATCCCTTTAATTTGACCATTTTCCCCCTCATATATGATTTACAAACTTATCAGATCTGGAATCAGCACCAAATTTTGTTTCAAAAAAATGTTTTTGATTTTGTGGTATATCATTCCATCAAAGAAAAGAGTAATTATTAAAGGCATATTCCTAAATTGTTGACCAAATTTCAGGATCGCGGACCATAAAATCGGGTAATGCCCCTTTATTGTGAGCCAAAATTACATTATATCAGTTTTCAACATTACAGAACATCATATTTAGGACAAGTGATGAGAAAGAAATGTGAAACATTAAAAGAATCACAAGAAAATGCTTTATACATGTAGGTGAAGTAGTATCCCTTTAATTCGATCATTTTCCCCTCTCAAATGGTTTACAAACTTATCAGATTTGGAATCAGCACAAACTTTCAGTTCAGAAAAATGTTTTTGATTTTGTGGTATATCATTCCATCAAAGAATAGAGTAGCCTAATTATTAAAGGCATATTCCTAGATTTTTGACCAAAATTCAGGATTGTGGACCATAAAATCGGGTAATACCCCTTTAATGTGAGCCGAAATTGCTTTATATCAGTTCTCAAAATTACAGAGCATCATATTTGGGACAAGTATTAAGAAAGAAATGTGAAATATTAAAAGAATCACAAGAAAATGCTTTATAGATGAATTATATTAAAAAGCATAATTCGGGTAGTATCCTTTAATTTGACCATTCCCCCCTCACATATGGTTTACAAACTGATCAGATCTGGATTCAGCACAAAATTTCAGTTCAGAAAAATGTTTTTGATTTTGTGGTTTATCATTCCATCAAAGAATAGAGTAATTATTAAAGGCATATTCCTACATTTTGGACCAAAATTCAGGATTGCGGAACATAAAATCGGGTAATACCCCTTTAATGTGAGCTGAAATTGCATTATATCAGTTCTCAACATTACAGAGCATCATATTTGGGACAAGTAATGAGAAAGAAATGTGAAATATTAAAAGAATCACAAGAAAATGCTATAGGTGAATTTCATTAAAAAAACAAAAATCGGGTAGTATCCCTTTAATTTGACCATTTCCCCCTCTCAAATGGTTTACAAACTCATCAGATCTGGAATCAGCACAAAATTCCAGTTTAGAAAAATGTTTTTAATTTTGTGGTATATCATTCCATCAAAGAATAGAGTAATTATTAAAGGCATATTCCCAGATTTTTGACCAAATTTCAGGATTGTGGACCATAAAATCGGGTGATGCCCCTTTAATGTGAGCCGAAATTGCTTTATATCAGATCTCAACATTACAGAGCATCATATTTGGGACAAGTAATGAAAAAGACATGTGAAATAAAGAATCACAAGAAAATGATTTATAGGTGAATTTCATTAAAAAACATAATTCATTAATTAATTAATTTGACAACTTTCCTCACAAGTTCGGATTTTACACTCACCAGATTTGAAATCAGCACAAAATTTCAGTCTAGAAACACTTTTCACATTTTGTGGTGTATTCCATGCAAGGTTTAAAAAAAAATCATTCTTGGATCCCCAGCTAGTTCCTGTTTTCTGGATTTATTTTTTTTTTTGTAAAAAAGATTATGGCAGACACCTCTTTCCAACAATTCATAGTTCATAAAAAAACCTACCTTAGGTAAAATACTTATTTTTATTCATGGTAGGAAAAATACCAGCAAATTGATACTAGACTATTTGATAAGCATATAGCTTGATCATAGACATGATTTGTGTTGTTGAGAAAAGTATTCCAGACAATTGTTTTGGTAATCTTTTTTGTTTCAGAAAATAGATACCTTTTATAGCGTAGGGCAAGTAGTTATTGCGATACGCTAGTTTTAATCTCATAGGGTGTAAAATGTGAAAATTTGGAGACGAAATGCAAAGGGTGGCGAGCTAAAAATGCATCATCTCATACAGTGCTAGTTATTGCATCATACATGATACATCGTGACACTGGTGTCACATAATACCTTCAGTGATTTTTCTAACTACAGGGTGAGTCAAAATACGCAGGTCCCGATTTCACCGATTTTTTTAAACCGGTTAAAATGCAAAATGACTATATTTAATGGCTTGCCTAGCGAGATAGCATTATTAGCTATAACCTAAATTTTATTTCATTCAAATTGGGTATTCGAAACGGGAGATATGTGCATTTTCACAAATTCTGTGAAATTAAATCTGTTCCAACTTATCTAAAGGACCCTTTGGATGTAAACGTTCAACGCGCGCCTTTTTAATAAGTCAATCAAATTTACAATAGGAAAAGAGTTTCTATTGTCTTTGAGGTTATGTTTTTGAATAGGCCAAGTTCAAAAACATATCCAAACAGGGGTTCGAGTAACAAAGAAATCTTAAGTAAGATGCAATTGACATTCATCATTATGTTTCAAAAACTTGATCAACATGTTTCGTGGATATACCATTCAGCAGAGAATATTCATTTTTTCTAGCTACATATATAAAGACAAGAAGTATTTGCAAGTCCAACAGAGCTTCCGTTTACGGTTTCCAAATGTTCAGAGGATTCCGTCAAAATGTTGCATACAGGATAGGATATTCATAAAAAATTCAATGATTATGGAACTGTTATGGTCTATCTATCAAACTATGTTTTATTAATACGATTTCAACCGTTATACAGTTTGTTGTGTTGTATGAATAACTAATATAACAATAGTGTTAATATCCACCAACTTGGAACACTTTAGATTTCGCGCTTTTTTGTAAATATTTTGTAATTCTGGCGTGGAATATGGTATTGTGTTGAAAACATCACCAAGTATGAAGAAGTATGTCTACTCTTTCTTATAAACAATGACGAAATTGAACAATTTTTGACAAGAAGTATTTTTCTTGATTTTTTGAAAACGGGACCTGAATATTTTGACTCACCCTGTATATTTATATAATATTGAATGGCTTTGAGGGTGATACAAGAATATTTTTATAGCGAGTGCAATATATTCTTGTATTACCCGAAAATAAGACATTCAATATTATTATTATTATTTATATAACAGACTGTTTTGATAAAAACTAAATAAGTTAGCCCGAACTGACCTTCTCTGCGTAATATGTACTCACGCGCACATCTTCTGCGCCGCACAGAAAATATTGGACGGCAATATTTTTTAAATATTGGACCCACATCCGGGAACTTGGTGCATAATATTAAATACGCACTTTTATTGTACCGTTTTGAAGGCCCATATAAATAATAATATTACAAGGAGAGTTGCATATCTTCTTTCATCACGTAGAGTGCTCAATCCTTTCGGAGAGCAATAATATACGGGGAAGAAGAATACAAATAAATTTACTCCATATTTATTTCACAACAGTCTGTTTTGCCCAAAGGCTCATCAGGTGAATGAGAGACTTACTTACAAAAAACATTAGGTATATCAAGAGACAAGAGACATGGATGGTTTCTTTCAACAGATTGGTGTAGTCATCTTTCTTTAGCTTGTAGTAGTTGTTGGTTTTGTCTGCTGGAACGAAAATGTGGTCGGATTGTCTTATAGTCTTCGCATTTTTACGCAGTTTAGATTGAAATTGACACTTCACATTTCTGAATTCGATGTTCTCAATGATTTGTAGTAGGTCGTCCTCAAATTTTGCCATTTCTTCAACTTGTGGTGGGGTATTTCTTGTTTTAAATCCATAGGTTTCCTTATTCTGCTTTGGTTGAGCAACCACAAATCATCATTCAAACTGGAACACAAAAGGAAGCAAACTGCACTCAGCAAACATGTTTGGAAACTCAAGGACAATAACATGGATTTCAACATTACATGGTCAATCCTCAAACATTCAAATTCATATTCTAATGTCTCCAAACGCTGCCAACTATGCCTGTGGGAAAAGTATTTTATCATCACCGCGGACAAATCGATAACTCTAAACACTAAATCTGAATTAATCAGTAAATGTCGCCATGCCAACAAGTTCCTACTTAAGAACATTGATGCCTCATAATACCCAATCTATCTGTCTTCCACCCCATTGATTATGTAGTTAATTGTATGTATTATGCTTTGTCATGACTTCCCTCTTGAGTGCTTTAATCCATGCACTTATCTACCGGGTGTCCCTAAAAAAGGGTGCACGTGTTTACCCAACTTGTTGACCATGAAGTTCTAACATTTGATGTAAGATGCTTTCACATATTAAAAGACTAAACACCTGGCTTTCAGATGCTGCTTATTTCATCGGATTCGGATTTGTCAATCCTGAGATATGGACAATTAACTAGAGCTACCCAGAATCGATGTTGTGCCACTTTACAGTTTCAAAGGTTTACTCCTAAGATACAACTTCCACTTGTACGATTGTCCTTCACCAGTGTTATGCAAAATAACATTTTTGCCGAAACGCCTAAGCGTTGCGGCACATTTGAGGCGAGATTTATCACGTGATAGCTCAATATTCAGTCAGTTGCACCACTCGGTCTACGTCATAAGTACGATTAATGATTGGCTTGACTTATAAGATAATTATATTCACGTCCAATTACGTCCAATCGAGTAATTTGTAACATCAGTATTGGGCAGTATTTTTGGATTTGCGACTAACGTCGTCGTTAAACGATCAGTGATTGGATACCAGTATCCTTGGTAACAATCGACAAGGCCACCTTCATGCTTGCATTGTTCATGTTGTTACCGGAAATACATTCTCATTACGGAGCCTAGCCCCTCAACAACACGCAATGCACTGCACTGGCCGATAACGAAATGTAAACAAGTTTTGGTTGGGAGGCTTTTGTGTGTGCGATAGTGATGTGAATTTCCATTGAAAAGTATGGGCCATACTAGACTATGGTATGATAACTCGCTCGATGGATAAATACATGTAGGCCTACATGTATAAGGCCCTGTACTAATTTGCTAGTACAGGAAACCCATACGTTGGTTTTTTGGTTTTTTTCCCTACCAACGTATGGGGAAATTGTATTGCGAGAAACTGTCAATTTCATTTGCTGTATGAAGTGAATGGAGTGCATCTCGAATGGTTGGTGGGGTGAATATAGTCTCATTCCCATCGCCAACATCTTATACGCACATATCACTTTTTTACGAACTTACGAATGTATTGAAACGAGTCTATTATAATAAAACATGGCGCCGATTTCGATAAACATCGCGAGTGCCGTTAAAGTGAATTGGCTTAGAATTTCACCTCAAATTTCAAGGGAATATTGCATTTGTACAAAATATTAAACGAATGGCAAGATAGATGAGAAAGAGTAGATAAGAACAAGCACAAAGAAGTGTGTTTTTGAGCTCTGGTAAGCGATACAGAAATTAACACGAAAATCCTATTTAGAAGGAGTCATACTTATGATGGGGACAGATAGTGAAACATGCAAAATACCCTATGATGAATAATACCAACTGATGACAAATATCACTAAGTATGATTTGTTGTACTACTAATTTGCACCGATATTCGTAGCTACGTAGCTGTTTATCAGTGAGTCAACTTGGTTTCATGCATCCTTTTTTAGTTAGGCGTTTCGGCCAGTTTTTTAGAAGACCTTGTTGTATTGAGATTGAATAGGTTTAAATAATAGAATGAGTGCCTGTGTATCCAAGCAGAACTGAATATAAAGATGTGTGTTACATGATTCGAACCAGTCCTTTTGACATGGTTTCACAAAATGTTTATTGGGCCTACATTTTCAAAACAAGACAGACGTCCATATGGCTGGGTGTGGCCTCAATTTTCATTAGAAAGAGGGTGTTCATGGTCTTAAAATACCATGAAACGAAAAGTCCAGCAGAAGTCACTAGAGAGTTTGCCATTCATTTCCCAAACACTCACGTACCATCTAGGAATACACCTACAAAGGTGTATTGGAAATACTTGGTAGATGGTACAAGCACCAATATGAATAAAGAACATTCTGGAAGACTAAGATATGAAAAGTGGCAGCACAGTGTAACACATTGATAACGTGCGGCGTGCACTTCAGAGGGATCCCAGAATAACTGCTCCTAGAAATCCTTTGCCACATATTCCATGGACATCATTTTTGTCCTCAGCCTCTTTTAAACATTTCTGGTCAAATGCCCACCCCAATGTTTCAAGACGATTGATGCCCATGGATAGACCAATGTTAGTATCGTTTTGATGCTCATATGATCATTCTTTCTGTAAAAGTGGCACAACGTCGATTTTGGGTAGCTTTGATAAACTGGGTATATCGCAGGATTAAAAAATCCAAATCAGATAAAATAAACGGCATCTAAAAGCTGAGTGTTTTCCCTTTCGGTGTGAATATACATATTACACCAAACTGTAGGACTTCATGGTCAACAAGTTGCGCAAACATGTGCACCCTTTTTTTAGGGACACCCTGTATTACACTCAGTTGACTCACAATTGATCTTATTTTGTAACACTTTGCTTTGTGTGCATCCATCCATGTCTCTTGATATACCTAATGTTTTTCTAAGTAAGTCTCTCATTCACCTGATGAGCCTTTGGGCGAAACAGACTGTTGTGAAATAAATATGGAATAAATTTATTTGTATTCTTCTTCCCCGTATAAATAATAATATTATATATCTATGGGTATAATGAAAATTAGGATCACAGTAACTAATACGATTTTTTGTCACACATACCCCTGTTGGTGTACAATGTTCTACGTAATTATTCTCATCCAACATTCAGTATTTTTGTATTAATTTTTACATAAGCTAGTAGATAATTTAGTTTGCTTTCAAATGCAATTGGTTTGATTGTAATTGCTCTTCCCAATCCAACGATATCCTTGATCAATCACAGGCACTTTAAATGGGTTATGCCACTTTTTAGGAAGAAGATGCTTGTGGAAAGAATCGTTTTGTTCATTTACTAATCAGATGGCTAAATTACTTTTCAAATGCCGTTTGCTTTGTCTCATTTGCTTTATCAAAAATTTGCTTGATTAAAGTTGATAACTAAAAAGGCACATTTGAGCTATATTGTATGAAGAAATGCTTCAAAGCTTTAAACATGACAGCAATTTTACACATGACAGCAATTTTACACATGGATGATTTATTAAAAAACCTAGCACAACTTTGGTTTTGTTTGCTCATGGTCAAACAAGCATATCTTTGGATAGACGCAGGCAAATTCAACACAGCAAACAGCATACAAAAAGTTATTTAGTTATCTTAAAGCTAACATCAAATCCAAATATGAAATGTTAAATGAAGAAAATGGCCCATTCCACATGAAACATTTTTTCCAAAAGTGGCACAACCACTTTGATTTGTTCATTGTTGATCAGACATATTGTCAGATTGAGAAAAGTAAATACAATCAAATAAATGGCATTTGAAAGCCAAATAAATTATCTTGCAGATTATTTTTTAAAGATTACAGCCAAATACTGAGTAAACAATGAGGGCAATGATGTATAATATTATATTTCAGCTGGAATTGTAGATAGGGGGAAAATACCTTTATTTGACGAAATTCTAAAAATATTATCATATACACTTTTACATGTTTTGAAATCAATTAAATGTCACCATCTCCAGCCCAAAATATCACCACCAAATTCTCTAGAATAACACATTTGCATATTTTACCTCTATTTGTAAACAGATGAGTATGGTGTGAATATTGAACGAAGGACTGTACAAGGGGATATCAATGCGAAGAATGTTCTTAGATGTCTTACTGATATTGCACTCCTTTATGGTGATCAGTTTATCTTTCAACAGTATTTCCCCTTTATTCATGAAACAGTAAGTTAATACAGGCTGTCCCAAAATGATTAGTACCCATCGATGCCCAAAGTTCAATAATTTTTGTCATCATTAAAATAGATAGGATTAGGTCCGTTGTTTTACATCATCTATTTCATACTGTAGTTTTTCATTTGAATTTTAGATCATGAATATCGGATTTATCAAACTCAAGATACACTCCATTATGTAAAACATGGTGATTTCACCTTTTTGACAAAGTGCTAAAAAATGTGTGTGCTATTACAGCTTGTTTGAAAGAAACTTGTGTATTCTCATAATCTCTTGTCTAATCAATATATAAGGTGTGACAAATATCTTTTACCCGTTAAATTGAATTAAGGAGAAGAATTATTAATGATTTGAACACCCAAAACTAATAACAGTTACAACAGAAAGACACAAGCTTCACACTTGAGTGACCCCATGCATTGTTTTATTTGACAAGTGTTTAGGGACTTCTAAATGAAGTGGTATTTGTTGAATCACCAGTAGCTTAGATTTCATTTTCACATTGGAGAATGCATTTTTAGCAAGTTTGTAGGAAATTGCATCCCCAATATGAAAAAGAAGTCTAAGCCACTGCTAATTACCCATGACCACGTCTTTACCTGTTTAAATGTCCCTCAAGTTTAGCCTCAAAACTAGCTCATTATAGAAACAAAGCTTGGGGTCGCTCATGCGTGACGATCCATTTTTACTCTTCAAATTGAATCAAAGTGAAGAAGTATCAATGATTTGAACAACAATATGATACAACAGCAGTTTAAAATAGAAAGGAATCAAAGCTATTAGCAGACAAGTGATTAAGAGAATGTTTTAGTTTCTTTCAAACAAGCTGTTTAAAAACACATTTTTTTGCACTTTGCCAAAAAGGTGAAATCACCATGTTTTACACAATGGAGTGTAACTTCATAAAAATAAGTCCGATATTCATGATCTAAAATTCTAATGAAAGGGTACAGTATAGCAATTATGATAGAAAAACAACGGATCTAATCTCATTGATTTTGATGATGAAAACATTTATTGAACTTTGGGCATCGATGGGTACTAATCATTTTGGGACAGCCTGTACATTCATTGGTACATAGATTGTCGCGGAATGATATCACATGATGTGTTTAAACGTTTTGCTTTGTTGTCAATGGCAAATGACCTGGATGACCGGGGTGACCTATAGGTCACCACGGAGTGACGTCACATGCCGTTGACCACAAACCAAAAAAGGTAAATAAAGGCCTCTTTGGGGGACTCTTACACAGCGTCACGCGATCCCTTGGGTATGGGCGAGTAGAGCCTAAAACTGATAGGTAGTTAAATCGTCTGGTTTGTTGTCAACGGCAAAAGGCACAAAGTACCCGAATGACCGGGCAACCTATAGGCCAAATGTGACATTCAATAAAAAAAATCTTACAATTTAGAATTAAAAAATATTCAAAAGGAAAAAAATCTGGAATATAGAGAATTTGTATTTCATGCTTTGATAAGTGAAATGCAACAGAGCAAGGCCATCAGTAACTTGACTCGAGGCAGTAAAAGGTTAGCAAAGTGCTGCAAGTCTATCTCCCTGCATCCTATGCTCAAGCTGTACAAGGATCTATTCTACAAGACATGAGGGACACCATTATGATTACATATAACCGAGCAACGCATCTCCCTCCCTAGCATCATTGGCCAAGTCGTTGCTTGGTTCATCCTGATCTGCGTACAGAACTGGCAGATTATATCTACTCTGATTTGCAGTGCATCTTCTGTATTAATAGGTCAATTATAAATTATCTTCTCCACCCTATTGTCAACTTTAGAAGTGCAGAGAACAGCAGGTGCCCTTTATAATTGTCCTCACCAATGTGTTTACCGTTTACACTTCCTGTTCAAAGATTGGCTTTCAGCAAAGATTACACCAAAACTGAGAAACATTATCAAATCCTTTCACACAAACAAACATAAAGGCACAGTGCATTCCAATGGTGGCCCTTCTGAGCCCTTCAACCTGCACAGAGGTGTCAAACAGGGTAATGTACTAGCCCCACACTCTCCTGGATCTTCTAACCTCTGTTCCTGAAACATGCCTTTGGGTCTACAATAGACGACATTTGTCAATGAGCTAAAGCTCTTCAATCCTTCACATGTATGAGCCAAGACCAAGATACAAATGGGACGTCCCCATCAGAGACGTGAAGAAATATGTTGATTCTTTTGCCTCAGTTTTGTTTTGATTTAATCAGTTACATTTATTAAATATAATAATTTCCTTTGCAGGTAAAATCAGTGAAGAAAGTAAATATCAAGACTGAGTCGAATCTTATTGCTTGCATTGTCCTACTCAAGCACTTGTTGCCCTACCTTACTGATAAACAGCTCATGGATGATCTGAAGGTATTGAATAGTTGAAATCATTATTATTATGTCAAATTTTATTTTCCTCTGTTCATAGAGAAAATAGATAAAACCTCTAAATAAGTGTGTGTACTAACACATATTTTGCAAAGATTTGCCACCTACAAAAATACATAAAATTATAAATATTTACCACATTAATTGTTTTTTGAAAAATATGATTTATTTCTCTCTTGTGGAAGAACTTGAAATAAATAGTTTGACAAATTCTTATATTTATTACATAATAACTACACCTACCTATCCTATCACTTCTTATTTGCATAATCTATATAAGGACGATTATCCCCAAAAATATTCAAACTGAACTTTATTTGGCCTATAGGGGTATGTATTCCCTCTCAGTATTACCCTTAATTACCTAATTGGGCTACCTGTTAGTGGCAACACTTCTATCATTGAATCGCCAACTCGATCCTGGCAAAACTCCCTCTTTTCTCTTTGGCGCTATATCGAGGTAGATGTATAGAAAAACTATCTCTGATAGTTCGCCATTAGCCATTTCTCTATCCATTAAATCACTTTATTTAGACAGAATGTTATATCATCCTCTGGATGATATTTTTATCTGTTTGAGGTCCATTATTGACTCTTTTTCTGACTCGTAATCATCAGGATTTCATTCAAAATGGCAGCTGATCACCGAATTTGGAAACCCGACTGATCACCCTGGCATATTTTTTGCCCCGTCTCTGGAACTATATTTGTCGAATTTGACTTCATTCATCTATTCAAAAGTCTTTATGGCTTTCTATTTGGCCGACTCCCTGAGTCTTCGGGAATTAGCCCACTGTTATTTTTATACCAGTCATCCATGATACCTGTTATACCCTTGTATCATGCATTCATCTCCTACTGCGTAGCCATGTTGTTTGTTTACATTTTCACTTATACCAATTTCATTACATTGATCTTTCGTATACAGTTTAGAGTCGAGTAGTAGCCCGTATCGCTACTATCTCTATTCTCATGATACCCATCATTCCCTTGTATCATGCATTCAACTCATACTGAGTAGCTGTGTTGTTTATTTACATTTTCACTTAAATACTAATTTCATTATATTGTTATTCTTATACAGTTCAGAGCTTCAACGCAACCTAGCTCGTCTACATGTATGTCTTTATTATCTAATCGCCATAGCCGTTTGTTCGTCACTATAACCAGAAACTCGCTTTGTTAATCTATATTTACATTCGCATTCATTTCATTTCATTAACATCGCCTGGCACCTTTGGTCACGATGATTCTCTGTGCAGCGCTATTTCGAATCGCTATTTATCGTTATCGCGTCTGGCTGCTTTAAAGTTCTCGGGGGAGCAACATATTGCCTTAAGTCCTGTTGTTCTTTTCCCCTCTTTAATCATATTAATCGGGCAAAAACTGTAAATGTGACCAAAAGCTCCACTCTGGTGACAAGTTAAGCACTCGTCATGTGTTTTGCATCGCCGCTGCTCACGCGAGCACCCCTGCAAAATTGATGACTACGACCCCCCTTCATTCTGGGAGAATATAGCAGCTTTTAAAGGTAGATGTTCCGATTGCTGGCCTGATTTTCAACTTGATGTTTTCTATTTTACATGAAAGGTCATCCTTAAAATTGTGGCATTCCAAAGTTTGAGTTGCATAACTCCAATGGTTCTATTTTTAGAAGCATAAGGTCACAAGACATTTGCCCCTTGAGTAGTACACAAACTGGTTGGTAGTTAACCACCTTTGGCAGTAATTCAACACATTTTAGCCTATAATTTCTAAATGGAACATTTCTGGCCCCTAAGATTTTACAGACATAATGAGACAAATATGGGGATTCTTCTAATATCAAAATATCTTGATGTGAAAAAAAAATCATAGCCCCCAAAAAGTGATCTGAACATACACCTTAAAACTCGCTGCCCAGGACCTTTGTCGCTCTGGGCGTTTGTCCCCCTGTAATCCTCTCGTTTCTAATCGTATCACTAAGATTGTTCATGTATCTAAGGTTATTAAGGTTATTAACAGTAATACCGTGGTAGACCGTGGTGTCGCAGGTGATGCAATCAGTGCCATTTAGAGTAGGCGGGATTGATCACCCGAGGGGCTAGTCCCCTAGGTTTATGGCTGAGACTAATTTAGGTATATTAGTATAAGTTTATGGTGCGGGAACCCAGAGCGCTCAGGGTGGTTTACAACCGCTTTGAGCCGTATTTGTTCAATCGATAACACGCAGGTTCCCTCGGAAAACTCTGAGGAAAATCTAGAGCAAGTACATACCCCCAGGCCAGCAAACACCCCCCCCCCACTGAAGGTCATGAGTGGAGCTGCTGGTATGGTTAAATGTGCTAAACCCAGCAACCTAGGTGTCGTCCCCCCCAAGCGACCCACGTGAGACCACTCATGACGGGAGCGGTTCTGTGGAGTACCGACAGTCAGATACTTTGCACGAACCAGTGACTTGTGAATCAATCAATATGCACCATATTCACACTCCAATGCCATGTCACGCTCCCCCGACACATTGGTTCTATTAGATAGTTACCGCCAATCAGGACATATGTATCTTGAGTAACACCCCTCTCTCCGGGGGGGGGGGGGGGGGGGGGGGGTGCTCAGCTGATATCTCTGAACCCCGGTTCACTCTAGGCGGTCGTTCCTACGGCAGGCGTTTTAGTTGCTCCCCCTCCCCTGGAAGGCTCGGCAGCTATCATTGCTCCCCCGACCATGGCTGTTTAATCCCACATAATGTGTCCGTCTTATTCTGAGAACACCATAACTTGCTGGCCCAGTTCTGTTTTTAACTGATTCAATTACCTGAATATACTGGCCATCTTTTGTAGAAATTTCAGAACATTTGTTGGTGCCTGAGAAATAGAGCTTTGAATATTATTATTTACTATGATAGCGCCCTCATCGGCCACATTTCCCATGTATCAAGTAGAAAATGCCGATAATTTAAAAAGGGCTCGAACAATTTTCTTGACATTTTCACCGTATAGACCATTTCAAATCCGAAAATATACGATCAGTTCCGAATGCTTCCGATTAGCCGAGTGATTTGACGCTCGGTTACATGACCTGTCAGCTCACAGGTCATGGCCATGTGCCGGAGAAAAACAAATGTGTTTTTCACCCGTCTGCCCGTGTGATAGATTGTATCCCTCACAAAGTTGATGTTGCGGCATTTCAGTAACAAAAAACGGTGAGATGAAAGAGATTTGGGGTAATATTTTCACTTTTTACCGTCTGCTCGATACATTTGGAATTTGCCGATCAACGCCTTTGTTGATAAAAAATCAAAATAGTCTCGTTCCACGTTTTACTTCTCATATGTGCACGCGTGTATGTAAACATAGTAAATCAGTAGGCGGACAACCAAATAGGACAATGCTGTGAATGCGATTAACTGTTGCGAAGAACGCGCAACGCACCTACTCCACGTGACCTGTTTTTCCGAAGATTTCCGATCTCAATTTGAAATGGTCTATACTCTTATTCATTAGCACTACCTAAATCAGGTCAAACCATAAAAGGGCCACTATATAATCTTTTTTTATCCCATAATTTTAATTATAAATCGGACAGTCAAACAGCCGTGCGACCCCGGGAGGCACAGCAATGAACGCCTGTGATGGTTATAGGGGTTACCCCCCTCGTAATCCGTCGGTCTAATCGTTGAGAGACTCATGTCTCTAACTCCCCTTTGAGGGATTATATTACCAGGCAGGATTACCTTTGACAAGCTTTCATCAACAGTCATTGAGGTCAACTAAAGGGTTCAACAAAAGAAAGTATACCACTTTGTTTATGTCATTTTGAGTAATATTAAAAAAATGTTGGACCAAACAGGCTAGATAGGCATTTAGATTAATCTTTTAGGCATACTTTGATACCAAATTTGCCCCCTAACAACAAAGATAAACCATGATTAGCACCATTTAAAGAAAAATATCCCATTTTCAAAAGTCGCATTTCCAATACACAGCACGAGAAAAAAGGACCATTTGTTAACACACACATGTCGTAAGACCCAACGCATTTAGCACTGTGCGGTCGATAGCCCCGTAAATCTTGGCTAATACACACACCCCGAGAGACCCCAATTGGTCCTTTCTTCCCGTGCTGTGTATTGGAAATGCGACTTTTGAAAATGGGATATTTTTCTTTAAATGGTGCTAATCATGGTTTATCTTTGTTGTTAGGGGGAAAATTTGGTATCAAATTATGCCTAAAAGATTCATCTAAATGCCTATCTAGCCTGTTTGGTCAAATAAAAATTGAATGTTACTCAAAATGACCTAAACAAAGTGGTATACTTTCTTTTGTTGAACCCTTTACTAGTGGTGGTATATAGCTGGCTCGGCAAGCTATCATCCACAGCCATTGAGATATACAACTAGTAGTGGCATAGCAGCTATGCCTTCGAATGGCGTGCCTAGTGTACTGTCCAAGAACGAATATGCACAAGTGGCAGCTTTTGTAACTTCAGGTCATGAAGTGCTACTGGCAATTCCTTGACAATTCCTTAGTCTGTTAAAGTCTATCATCGAGCTTAACTCTTTAAGGTGGTACTATTCCAACTAATACCCTGTACATCAGAGGGAGATACCCATCTACTGCAGGCGGGAAGTTTGTCTATGACAACTCTTTAGGGGTGTTATGTTGGGAAATATTAGTACTACGATTGTCAACAATTCGCAGATGGGTTACCTCGTAACCCCACATCAAGTGGATATGCCGAGTGGCACACACCCATATGCCCTATAGTAAACCGAAGCATCTCCTCGTTCGGATAGTGAAAGTGCTCCACGTGGAGGTACGGACCCAGATCTCACTCTGTGCACGCCTACTCAGCTACGTGGGCTCACGCCGAAGGCCTCTTGATCAACGAGATTTTAAACACCGTCCATGGGAAGTCTGACTCAACTTTCTCCACTATATACCAGTGAAGTCTTGAAAAGACTCAATAATGTCCTCTACTCAGCTACGTTGGCTCACGCCGAAGGCCTCTTGATCAACGAGATTTTAAACACCGTCCATGGGAAGTCTGACTCAACTTTCTCCACTATGTACCAGTGAAGTCTTGGAAAGACTCAATAATGTCCTCTACTCAGCTACGTTGGCTCACACCGAAGGCCTCTTGATCAACGAGATTTTAAACACCGTCCATGGGAAGTCTTACTCAACTTTCTCCACTATATACCAGTGAAGTCCTGGAAAGACTCAATAATGCCCTTTTTTGTCTCGCCTGATGTAATCAGAAAGAGACTATGTTATCACTTTTTCTGTCCGGCGTATGGCGTATGGCGTCAGCCGTCCGCCGTGTGCTAAGAAATACCTTTGTGACGCGATATCTGGAGATCCGTAAGGCCTATCTTGATGGGACTTGGTGGAGGGAAGGGGGGTGGTGCGTTCTGTTGCTGATTGATTTTTCAAGGTCATCGGAGGTCATTCAAGGTCATCGGGGTCAAATATGCTTAAAACTTTTGCGATGCGTTGTGACGCGATATCTAGAGATCCGTAAGGCCTATCTTGATGGGACTTGATGTCAGGGAAGGGGTTGGGTGTTCTTTTGCTGATTAGATTTTCAAGGTCATTGGAGGTCATTCAAGGTCATCGGGGTCAAATATGGGGTCAAATAAGATCCGTAAGGCCGATCTTGATGGGATTTGGTGGAGGGAAGGGGGTGGTGTGTTCTTTTGCTGAATAAATTTTCAAGGTCATCGGAGGTCATTCAAGGTCATCGGGGGTCAAATATGGGGTCAAATAGATCAGTTAGGCCTATCTTGATGGGATTTGGTGGAGGGAAGGGGGTGGTGTGTTCTTTTTGCTGATTAAATTTTCAAGGTCACCAGAGGTCATCGGGGTCAAATAGATCAGTAAGGCCTATATTGATGAGATTTGGTGGAGGGAAGGGGAGTGGTGTGTTCTTTTTGCTGAATAAATGTTCAAGGTCATCAGAGGTCATTCAAGGTCAACGGGGGTCAAATAAGATCCGTAAGGCCCATCTTGATGGGATTTGAAGGGGAGTGGTGTGTTCTTTTTGCTGAATAAATGTTCAAGGTCATCAGAGGTCATTCAAGGTCAACGGGGGTCAAATAAGATCCGTAAGGCCCATCTTGATGGGATTTGGTGGACGGAAGAGGGATGGTGTGTTCTTTTTGTTGATTAATTTTTCGGGGTCATCGGGGGTCAAATATGGGGTCAAATAGATCAGTAAGGCCTATCTTGATGGGATTTGGTGGAGGGAAGGGGGATGGTGTGTTCTTTTTGTTGATTAATTTTTCGGGGTCATCGGGGGTCAAATATGGGGTCAAATAGATCAGTAAGGCCTATATTGATGAGATTTGGTGGAGGGAACGGGAGTGGTGTGTTCTTTTTGCTGAATAAATTTTAAAGGTCATCAGAGGTCATTCAAGGTCATGGGGGGTCAAATAAGATCCGTAAGGCCTATCTTGATTGGATTTGGTGAAGGGAAGGGGGTGGTGTATTCTTTTTGCTGATTAAATTTTCAAGGTCATCGGAGGTCATTCAAGGTCATCTGGGGTCAAATAAGATCCGTAAGGCCTATCTTGGTGGGATCTGGTTGACGGAAGAGGGATGGTGTGTTCTTTTTGTTGATTAATTTTTCAAGGTCATCGGAGGTCATTCAAGGTCATCTGGGGTCAAATAAGATCCGTAAGGCCTATCTTGGTGGGATCTGGTTGACGGAAGAGGGATGGTGTGTTCTTTTTGTTGATTAATTTTTCGAGGTCATCGGAGGTCATCTGGGGTCAAATAAGATCTGTAAGGCCTATCTTGATGTGATTTGGTGGAGGGAAGGGGGTCGGTGTGTTCTTTTTGCTGATTAAATTTTCAAGGTCATCAGAGGTCATCTGGGGTCAAATAAGATCCGTAAGGCCTATCTTGAATGGATTTGGTGGACGGAAGAGGGATGGTGTGGTTTTTTTGCTGATTAATTTTTTAAGGTCATCTGAGGTCATCTGGGGTCAAATAAGATCCGTAAGGCCTATCTTTATGTGATTTGGTGTAGGGAAGGGGGTTGGTGTGTTCTTTTTGCTGATTAAATTTTTCAAGGTCATCAGAGGTCATTCAAGGTCAAATATGATCTGTAAGGCCTCTCTTGACGGGATTTGGTGGAAGGAAGCTGGATGGTGAGTTATTTTTGCTGATTTTTTTTTTTTCGAGGTCATTCAAGGTCATCTGGGGTCAAATAAGATCCGTAAGGCCTATCTTGATGGGATTTGGTGGAGGGAAGGGGGATGGTGTGTTCTTTTTGCTGATTAAATTTTCAAGGTCATGAGAGGTCATTCAAGGTCAAATATGGGGTCAAATAGATCAGTAGGGCCTATCTTGATGCGACTTGGTGGAGGGTGGGGGGTGTATTCTTTTTGTTGATTAAATTTTCAAGGTCATTGGAGGTCATTCAAGATCGTCTGGGGTCACCCTAAAATGTCTTGCCTCCTTTTGCCCCCCCCCCCCCCAAAAAAAAATTATGATGCTGGCGCCGCCACTGCATAGTCCAAAGGGGGTGGGGTACCATCTAAACTTTGAAGGGCCATAAAGCGGAAACGATTCGTTTGTGTTCCGCAAAATTTTTAGTACTGGGTAACATTTGAGCATCCCTTAAGGTATTACATCCCTTGCATTAACTACAATGCATACCTCTGTGACAGTGCTACATTGTATCATATGTTTCATCATCATTTCTTTCAAGTCACTTTTGATGAACAGGCGAGACGCGCCGTTCGAGAACCGCCTTGTGAGCCTATGCAGGCGATGCCTATAAGAAATCTCGCCAAGAAAGCACTCCTTTTAATCGCGTTAATCAATGTCCCTCCACTTTTCTGCTTGTACCTAAGAGAAAGATGGAGTTTTGCCAGGATCGAGTTGGCGATTCATTGATAGAGGTGTTGCCACACACGCTAACAGGTAGCCCAAGAAGGTAAGTAAGGGTAGTACTGAGAGGGAATACATACCCCTAGGCCAAATAACGTTCAGTTTGAATTATTTTTTTTGGGGGGGGGGGGATAATCGTCCTTATAGAGATTATGCAAATAAGTAGTGATAGGATTGGTGTAATACTATTATTTATAAATAAAAGGACACTTAATGTCCTCTTTTAGATTGTCTGTTTTTTGGTCTCATTTGATTGACTCAATTTAAATTCAGTTAAATGATTTTAAATGTGTTCATGTTTTATCTTACTCTGTGAAATTAAGATGGATTTTATTTGGATTCAGTGCCCTTTTAGACTATGCCAGTGCCATTCAGTGAATAATTTTGAATTGAATGGTATTATTTTGAGTGCAGCTTTTTTAAAGTCCGTGATATTAGTTAGAATTAGTCAAAACTATTTTAAACTCATTGAATCCATCTAAAGTCAATCATTTAAATTCATTATTTTTTTCTATTCTTCAAATGTAAATGATATATTTTGAAATTTTGAATAACGTAAATTCATTTTAAATTCTTCATCAGTGAACCCATTTTGAATTTTTGTGTTTTAAAATTGATTATGGTCCATTTTATTGCTTTATATTCTAACCAGATGATATTTAGAAAAATATTACAGCCCCTCATCAACATTGTTTCTGCTGGTCATCTTAGCTTTCCAACTGGTGGCTTGGCAAGGGCTGTGATAGCATTCAAACTGGTAGATGTTATAACTACTGTGGCACTGAGAATTGGACGTGAAATGACGCGGGAGCATATGACAGGCATTCTCCAACAATTCTTTGTTTGTTTTGAGTTGGTTCATGGAGAGAATGTTCCAACAGGGAGCTTTTCACCAGGTGAGATATTGCCATAACACACTACTGTGGGTGCCCTAAAGCACCTACATGTATGGCTGCATGGTCATAACAGTATTGGGAGTAACTATATCGATATGTTTGTGTTGCAAATATATTTGTCATTATTATAACATATTCGATAAAGGGTGTGTGGCTTAAGACGTCAATAAAAAAAATTGCCCAAGAGTGCCATTTTGGCAGCCGGTGGTGTGAATCTAGACTTACTCATCCATTATTTTCAGCAATAAAATCACATTTGTACACTACTTAATGGTCATGTCGAGCTTTCACCCGACTAAGGGTCCATCCATATCGAGCAAGACACACAACGAGTCGTGCAGTATGATTGCTGAGATTTGTACCAGTGCCCATTCATGAATGTATTGTGTAGGCTTGCTCACCTGATGATATGCGATGCGATCTGTGAAAACCCGTCGGATGTCGCAAAATGTGAACTAGGGATTATGGGTAATATAAAAAAAATTAAAAAACTTTTTTCTATTTAGTTTCCAATACTTTGTGTCATCATCTTTCATGAAATTTCACCTTCAAAAACTGACTTAAGTCACTTTTATTATTAACCTTATAATGTTATTATATTGAACCATGTATCTTTTTTGGCCTGTTTTCATGATTTCTTGTTTTGCAGCTTTTGATGACATCACAATCATCATTCACTCATAACTTTTTTTTTGTGATCATAGAAAAATTATCGAAACAGTTCTGTAATAAGCACAGTTTCAGCTTTCTTATGATATAAATATCTCTAATATGAAAAATGCCACCATGTGGCGGGTTTTCACAGATCGCATCACATATTTGTACCCCCGCAACACACATACTTATATACGAGGGGCAGTCAATTAATAATGAAAGTGATCATGGTATGGGATGCATGAGTGATTCTATTGAGGGGATAATGTGATCAATACAAAGTATGGACCTTTGTCTTTCAAACAATACACTTTTGTTTGGATTGTTAGATACCTTTGGTTATGTAACGTCATTAACATAAAGACAATAGGTTTCAGACACTGACTGAAATCTGTCCATTATTTGGCTGGATATGTAATATGTTGAATATGGGTTGATTAATACATTTGCGTATATCTCGGCAATGCAAGCATAAAACAGATAACACTTGGCACATAGTTAGAACACACACTTATCTCTGTTTGACACTCTTTTTGGATCTGAATGCCTTAATACGAACAAGAAGGGACCATCTCAAATACGCTTTTATTTAGCAAAATCCGCAATAATATACCTTAGAAAACAACAAACGATAAAGAACAATGGAGGGATTATAATTTAATAAATTGTTGTGGGATGTAAAGCAATAATAGTGGAGATTTCAAAAGGAGCTGTTCATAAAATTTCCTCAAACCATTGAAATTATATGACGATTACTTACACATATCTAGTAGCTCTAAAGATAACAGTAATAAGAGAGGTTGTGGCAGCCATCTTTGATTGATACATTCATGTATGTCTTCATTTTGACTATCACAATATTTTTACACATTGATTTAAGCATTTTTCATTATTTCTGATTAGAATTTGAAGGCACAATAAGCTTTTATCTGGTAAATTTCATGATTTTAGCCATTTTGAGCCTGTTTCAAAATGATCCGCCGTCTGCCCATGCACATTTTTGTCTGCAGGTTTCATGCGAATAAGTTCAGATAATTAGTTAACTATCATATGGAATCTCCCAAACTGGTTAATTGCTTGAATTTTTCCTAAATTGTTTGATTTTCCGCAATATTAGTGATTCACTGACTGGGCATTTTTCAATGAAAATTAGCTATTTGAAATACTGATATTTGTATACTTTTTATTCAATTGCCTCTCCTTACTTTTTCCTATTATACTACATATATCAAATTGCACAGGGATTAAAGTTATTGTCTTTTTTATCATACTTACGCGAAAACAAATTTGGATTTACCTGCTTCTGGTGTCATGTTATGCAATCTTCTTACCACTTGTTTCATACAAACAATTCAAATTTCCCGCCAAATAACTGATTTAGCAGTGTCCCAAGTGTACTTACTTTGAGACAATGCTATGACGTCATAGTTCACACTTAAAAATCCAAAACTGTATTGTTTGAAAGACAAAGGTTCATACTTTGTATTGATCACATTATCCCCTCAAAAGAATCACTCATGCATCCCATACCATGATCTTTCATTATTTATTGACTGCCCCTCGTAATAGTACAATAGTTTCTTGTCCCTCCATTCGATTGTCCCTGGGTTTTTTGAAAGGAAGTCAACATTTTCAGACTAGTCACCATAGGAGTACATTGTTTATAATGAGGTTGATTAATTATTCATGAGCTATTTCCAATGGGAAATTTGTATGGGGATTTGATGAAGGCATGTTTTCTTCAAGTCCATGGAATCGAATGTGCAGTTGTAGGAAACATGAATTTATTAATGAGAAGAGGTTCAGCAACACACTTATTCAACTCATAGGGAAAGTATTGCACTCCAAATTTAATATCTGTGTCCTAATACTTTTGGTTGCTAGTTATAATGAATAGGTTTCAGCAAGTTTGATTCTCATCTAATTTGTATTAAGCTGGCAATATGTTAGCAATGTGTGTGCGGTTAAAACCTTTTCTCTTTTCTAAAATGATAACATTTTGAATATTGAAATTCAGATAATGTTGGATTGTGGTCCGAGGCTGTGGTATGTTGGCATCTTCAGTTTGTGATAGGCCTGTAGATAATGAAGTTTTCTGCAAAAAGAATGATATTTTCCATTTCATTAAGGAATAGCTGGAAATCCAGTGGTCCTATGACTGTGCCTTTTGCTAAGTTCGTTCTAAATCAAAGTAGTATCACTCCCATGCCAAAAGTCTTGGGACCCAGGGGCCAAAATGGGAAAAGGCAGCAATTTCTCAGCAACCAAAGCATGCTCATGACTATAGCTTGATTAAATAAAAGTGTTTATCAGTAGAGAAGCCATATACAGGCTGTTCCCAAAAGATTAGTACCCATCGATGCTCAAATGTCCTCATGAAAAAAAATCAACTTTGATATAAACACTTTAAAAGAAGTAAGTTCCCCTTTAGGGGTTCCCTTATATTTCCAAAACAATACATTGGAATGAAATGGGGTTTTCAGTCAAATTATTATGGGCTTCATACCAATACTTGACCAAAATTTCAAATCAACAGGTTCTGTCATGCTCGAGTGAGCACGTATTGAATGACGGAATGTCCCATTTCAAAAGTTGCTAAAATAATGTTTAATTTCAAAAGTTGCTAAAATAATGTTTAGTAGCGGGTGTATCCACCGCGTTGTTGTATGACTTGCCGACATCGACGTCTCATAGTGTTGATGAGGCGCGCCACTCGATGCTGTGGGATGGCATCCCACTCTTGTTGTACCAGAAGATGTAAGTTAGCAAGATTAGTGTGATCATCCACTCTACGATCCACGGCCCGCTTTAACTGATCCCACAAATGCTCGATTGGGTTGAGATCTGGGAGTTCGCGGGCCAAACCAAACGCTCTATACCTTCATCCATCCATCAAGACAAATCCATTTCCTATAGCTCCAGCGAAGGGAAGCACGTGTGGTCGCAGGACCTCGCCAACATACCGAATGGCGTTGAGATTCCCATTGAACGAGATCGGTTTTCCCTCCACTGCTGATGCCCGCCCATACCATTACACTGCCCCCTTCAAACGCTGTCACAGGTACCACACAACATTCAGAATGTTGCTCCCCTCGGCGACGCCACATACGTTTCCTATTGTCAATGTGGCGGAGATATACACGCACTTCATCGGTGAATAGAACACGTGCCCACTGTCGTCTTGACCATCGTACATGATCTCTTGCAAATCTGAGATGTGCTGCCCTATGGAGCGCTGTCAGTTTGGGTTTTTTGATTGGGCGACGAGCATGCAGTCCTTCAGTATGGAGGCGATTCCTGATGGTTTGGTCGCTGATTCTCCTCGCCCAGCTCCAGCAGCTGTATGCAGCTGTTCTCTAATATGAGTTGCTGAAATAAACAAATCAATGTGTACAGCTTTAAAAATTACAGCAAGAATAATTCAAACAAAACAAATTGTAAATTTATACCGCATTAAAGATCAAATCTAGGCCTACTTTATACAGATCAAGTTTTAGGCCTATAGCCTACTTCATGAAAATCAAGGCCTATAATTGATTTCCTCCTGTTGTTTATTACCTGTTGCTGATCGTTGTCTAAGCGTCATGTTCATGATGAGACGATCTTGCCCTCGAGTTGTGACCTTGGGTCTCCCACTTCTCGGCAGGTCTTTCACTTCTCGGCAGGTCTTTCACTTCATTAGTTTGCTGGAACTTAAAACGCAGTTTCCTGATTGCGTTTGGGGAGGTGTTCATCCTAAGGGCAACTTGTTTTACTGGAGTATTACCCTGCAACAGCCCAATCGCAATCGCCCTTTCCTGGCTGGATAAATGGGGCATGGTCACATACACAATATGGGGAACACTAATCATAAACACATTAGCATCAGGCAGTGAAAGCCACACTGGCTGATCATCCTTCATTATATTGCTCATTTTCAAAAGAAACATTCCCTCTTTCAATGCATGCTAATTTGAGCATGGAAGCACCTGTTGGGTTAAAATTCTGGTACAACAAGAGTTGGACTTCCATATCGAGTAGCGCGCCTCATCAACACTATGAGAAATCGATGTCGTCAATTGATACACCAACGTGGTGGATACACACACCACTAAACCATTATTTTAACAACTTTTGAAATGGGACATTCTGTCATTCAATACAAGCTCACTCAAGCATGACAGAACCTATTGATTTAAAATTTTGGTCAAGCATGGGTATGAACCTCATAACAATTTGACAGAAAACCCATTTCAACCCAATGTATATTTTTGAAAATATAAGGGACACCCTAAAGGGGAACTTACTTCTTTTGAAGTGTTTATTTTAACCTTTCATTAGAATTTTAGATCATGAAAATTGGAATTATCAAACTGAAGATACACTCTATTGTGTAAGGGATGTTGATTTCACTCTTTAGGGTCAATACACTCATCCTACTTGTAAAGTTATGCATTTGGTGATCGCTGTGTAATGCAGTACTATTAGTGCTATCGCTGAAATACAACTGAATTATCTAGTTTTGATTTACATTTGCCTTTTTCTAATAGAATTTGACAGAAACCAAAGTTGTTATAGCACTGACAGTGAGGAGATGTATTGTGAAATCAAAGTAGATGCCACCAGTAATCAATATGAAGTTGGTACACCAACCAAACTGGAGTATCTCAAGGGGGAGTTAGGCAGCAATGGTGAAGAGATGCAGAAATTGACATTTGGAAATGTACTATCACCAAAGCTTTCAGGAGGTAGATATCTTAAACAAAACACAAGTAAAATCTACAACCACTAGTGAATGCAATCAGATCCTTATATATGAAAAAACTGAGGATTAAGATCATTAACCAAAATGTATTTTCTTTCATTTTAACCCTTTGAACCCGACGAGCCGCCAGAGCGGCTTACGCGTATGTATATGGTATACCCGGTGAGACGCTGGAGCGGCTTACAGGTGTGTATGCAATCAACCATATAATACGGACTATAGGGGAAATTCACTATAGGCTCAGTGTAGGATGTCTAAAGTGGTTTGTTTACATAGAAAAGACTATTGGGCAGTCTAGAAACTGCCGGGTCAAAGTTCAAATTGATGTAATTTTTAATTTGCGAGCGTTTTTAGCAGTACATTTTGCTTGGTGTGATTCTTGACTTTTCACATTAAAATTACATTGAAATATGGCGCGTTTTGGACATGCTGGACGATAGTGATACTCTGAGGATTTGTTTAGATGATAGTTCTGGAATTTCAGATGATTTTGAGAACGAATCTGATGGTGACAATATAAATATTGACCGCAGAATAGGCATTGGTGGAAGTCATAAGCTTTTCATGTATTTTGCGGTAATGTATCAGTATCGGTTATGTCGGTACATGTACAGGTGGGTTTTGGAGTCCAAAATGTCACCATTTTTATTGATTTTTGTCCTGAAAGCACTATCCAAGTAATCTGTTATTGTTTTTATATGATTTTATAATATTACAGATGATTCCGAACAAATTTAGTATTGTTTTATTCATTTCCTGCAAAAATCAATATTTTGTGTGTTACCCCCCGGAATGGCCAGGGTCAGCGGTACACATTGCCTGGCGCTGTCAGGGTTCAAAGGGTTAAAATAGGTGCATCATTTTAGCATGGCAAATAGCTTGTCAACATTGGGTTGCACATTTGCCCCATTCTCACGGTCATACTGATATCACTCAACCTGGAAAGGGGAAATCATGCTCTGAACACATTTGGACACATGTCCAGATGGCATCACACACCGCAACCGGTAGTGAATCAGTGTGGATCCTGGGTCATATGTTGGCAAAGGGAGAAGAAAAAAAACCTGGATGACTGATCAATAGAATACCATGCATCATACAATACATGACACATGTCAATGATGCTCTGCCTCTGTACTTTCATTTACAAGGTATATAAGAGTCGTCTGTTGAAAGTCATTTTAATATTTTATTACTTGTTAACTCAACTTATGTTAATTTCCATTAGATAACCTAGACCAATTTGATGATGGCAGATGGTGTGATGCAAGTACTATGGCAGAGCTTCAACAGGCATTCACCCCTGAACTTGCACATACAGCTTATATACCCTTATGCAGGCTTACAGGAAGTATACATATGGAGAGTAAACTGTATAATCATGAGCTGGTCTGGAAGCTGTCAAGCTCACATGAAAAACAACTGGCAACTAAAGCTGCTGCAGCCTCTGCACAACAGAAGATAGCGGACCAAGGTAGGTTTATTGACAGTCACCATTTCACCTTTATATAGTTTACTGCCAAATAATTATGTGTGCTGATTGTAATAAGTGGGCCTGCGCAATTAAAAAAGAATGCCGGTTTCAGAGAGGAAATGTTATTCCTTATAAAATATGTGCTTTTCAACTTTCAGTGGAACTTTGGGAGTGTTCATATATACTTTGGTGGTGGGGGGGTAGAAACTATTGAGCCATGGACGTCATTTTGTTGTTGACCCCCCCCCCCCAAAAAAAAATAGGGTGGTGTTTTTTCTTGATCCCCTTTTAAGAACCTTTTGTTGTTGTTGATCCCCCCCCCCTGCCCATTTATGTTCTATAACAGAAACAATAACAACATTCTATATAAACCTATAGACATAGTCACAATCACTTTTATTATGTTAGGTAAGGTATACACAAACTTAGATATATATTATAACTCAATCGAAAAAGTCAAACAAAATGTAGATCTTTACCTTGATTTTTTCAAAAAATCGAGGTATTGTATCTCTGCCGGTTGTTTCCTCTGCTTCTGCTTCTGCTTCTTCTTCTTCTTTCTTGCAACCTTTCTACAAAATGCTTCTTCTCCTACAGTTTACATGCTACAATCACCAGACTTGGTCAGTAGGACCCTCTACCAGACCTTCATTACAGGTCCTCACAGTTTGGGGTCAACGGTCACAGGGGGGTCACTAGGGGTCAAAACGTGATTTTCACTTAAAACGCATTTCCAATTTAGTGAAATAACCTAGGATCGTCAAAATTGGTCCACATATTCCTTTTGACCGTACGCATATACAAGAGAACGGTTTTTAAAATTAAAAAATATTTGGGGTCACTAGGGGTCAAAATTTTGATTTTCTTACCATTTCACTTAAAATGCTTCTTGTCTCAGAGGAAATGGCTTATGAATGTCAGAATTGGTCAAAAGATTCCTTGGGTCTATGCACATACAGCATCCTCAGCGATTAAAATTGACGTGTCATGCGGGGTCACTAGAGGTCATTGACCTATACAGTGGTAAAACTTGAGATATGCTCCGATTGGGACCGGGTTTGATGCATCTTGTTTAGATTGATGAGCAAAGAAAATAAGTCAATCATGTTGACCATGTCAAAGGTCAAGAAGAGGTCAATACGGGTCATTGAACATTACAATGGTAAAAGTTAAGACATGATCCGATTTGGACCAAATTTGTTGCATCTTGTTTAGATTGATAAGCCAAGAAAATAAGTCAATCATATTGACCAGGTCAAAGGTCAAGAAGGGGTCAATAGGGGTCATTGAACATTACAATGGTAAAAGTTAAGACATGATCCGATTTGGACCAAATTTGTTGCATCTTGTTTATATTGATAAGCCAAGAAAATAAGTCAATCATATTGACCAGGTCAAAGGTCAAGAAGGGGTCAATAGGGGTCATTGAACTTTACAGGGGTAAAATTTAAGACATGATCCGATTTGGACCGGGTTTGTTGCATCTTGTTTGGTTTAATGAGCCAAGAAAATAAGTCAATCATATTGACCAGGTCAAAGGTCAAGAAGGGGTCACTAGGGGTCATTGAACTTTACAGAGGTAAAAGTTAAGACATGCTCCGATTTGGACCGGGTTTGTTGCATCTTGTTTGGATTGATGAGCCAAGAAAATAAGTTAATCATATTGACCAGGTCAAAGGTCAAGAAGGGGTCACTAGGGGTCATTGAACTTTACAGGGGTAAAAGTTAAGACATGCTCCGATTTGGACCGGGTTTGTTGCATCTTGTTTGATTTGATGAGCCAAGAAAATAAGTCAATCATATTGACCAGGTCAAAGGTCAAACAGGGGTCACTAGGGGTCAAAATGTTAATTTTCACTTCTATTACTAAAAATGCTTCTCCTACAGTTTACATGCTATAATCACCAGATTTGGTCAGTATGACCCCCTACCTGACTTACATATAGGGTCTTCACAGATTGGGGTCAAAGGTCACACAGGCGTCATAAAGGGTCAAAACGTGACTTTCACTTAAACGCCGTTTTAATTTAGTGAAATGACCTAGGATCGTCAAAATTGGTCAACATATTCCTTATGACCGTACGCATATATAATAGTTCGGTTTTTAAAATCAAAAATATTTGGGGTCACAGGGGTCAAAATGTTAATTTTCACTTCTATTACTTAAAATGCTTCTCCTAATACAGTTTACATGCTATAATCACCAGATTTGGTCAGTAGGACCTCCTACCTGACTTACATATAGGGTCTTCACAGTTTGGGGTCAAAGGTCACACAGGGGTCATAAGGGGTCATAGAACTTTACAGGGTAAAAGCTAAGACATGCTCCGATTTAGACCAGGTTTGTTGCATCTTGTTTGGTTTGATGAGCCAAAAAAATAAGTCAATCATATTGACCGGGTCAAAGGTCAAAAAGGGGTCACTAGGGGTCAACTCAAGATATGCTGCAAATTAGATCAGACCTGTTTTATCTTGTTTGGTTCGATCAGGCAAGAATAAAAGTCAATCATCATAACCAGGTCAAAGGTCAGGAAGAGGTCACTACGGATCATTTTCTCATAAAAATCAAGGTGCCCTGGTCTTAGACCAGAACTAGATCTAGTCTTCTTTATAATCCTGCCCGACACTCGCGATCGCTGTGGTACATGTATGTCCTCCTGTTCTTCTTCCTCTGAATCCTCTTTATCAGTGGCGTAGCTCGGTTTGTAATATTGTGGGGGCAAGAAATGACAGTGAACGGACAAGATTTTTCTTACTAATGACTTGACACCAAATTTTTGCTAATGATTGAGGTACATTTTGGCTCAGCGTGCGAAAAAATTTCATGTCTCATTATTTTAACCCAAACGATCAGCATATATGAAGAGCTTTGTTGCAAAAGGGCTATGGTGCATTTTTGAAAAAAATGAGTTTGATGTAGAAATGTATAGGTAAAAATCATATGTTTCAAGGAAACAAAGTCATTTTTTTCAAAAATACCTACATCGCATTGTAAGCAGCCATTGAAATTGTTGTTTTGTTGCAAAAGGGCCTGTATCCAGAATTAAATCGGGATACAGTCCCTTTTGCAACAAAACAACAACTTCAATGGCTGTTTACAATGAGATGTAGGTCTTTTTGAAAAAAATGACGTTATTTCCTAGAAACATATGATTGTGACCTATACATTTCTATATCAAACTTCTTCTTTTTTAAATGATTAAAATAAATGATTTTGTTTGTGTTTTATTTTTTCTGTATGTACAAACAGATGGAGTTTTGTTGCAAAAGGGCCTACATCCAAATTTTCTAAAAATGTAAACATGATTTTAAAAAAATTGAAAACTAGCACATTTGAAATTTATGTCAATTTAAATTAGTATGTAGTGTACCTCTTTCATAATTCATTCAGTTTTTCAATTGCTCAACTTGAATATTTAGAAACAGTTTTTTGACTTTTTCTCAATAAGAGCCAAAGTGGATGAAGGCCCTTTTGCAAAAAACCTCTTCATATATGCAGTAATTGAAATACCATCATGAGTGTATAAGCCATATTACCTTATTTGAAAATATTGGTGATGCTACTTTATAAAATCCTATGAGCAAAACACTCTGATCTCAATGACATCTGAATGTGAGATTGCATGATTTAAATTGTCATCATTATATGATTCTCTTTTTAGTAAATTAACGTTGACAAATACAGGTTGTGCCATTTAGACATTGTGTAATGTGAAATTATTTAATTAATCTGGTTTAGGATCATATTGCACCATTAACAATCAGTAAAACTAACTTTTGATATAATTAGTTAAGATTGAAACATTCAAATGCCAATGCCTATACAATGCCTAATCAATGTATAAATACATGGTAGTTTATTAGGCATTGATATATAATGATATGTTGTTTGATCATGGATGATTTCTACAGCCTGTCTGGCCACATTTGGGGATCGCAATTTAAAATAGGCCGCTGCAGAAGTCAAAATTATAGACGGAAAATAAATAGGTTCGGGGACTTATTCAGCAGAATGGTGTGTGTGTGATGCCTGCTGTGCAATTTGTGTTGTATGCTTGTGCCAAATAAGGTTGGTGTGCCAGTCATACTGTTTTGGTGGGTTTTTATCAGTTACCTGCACTCATGTTGGGAGAGCGTGTTGGCGCAGCGGTTAGTTCTCTCGCCTTGCACCAATGAAACCCGGGTCAATTCTGTGCACGACCGCAGGCTTTATGTGCATTCGGTTTATCACGATCCATACACGCTCTCGCAGGTTTTCTCCGGGCTCTCCGGTTTCCTCCTGCTTTCAAAATCTGTGATCAGTTGTTTCGGTTATCAAAAACTTCCTTGACCCAAAGGTATTTGGGGAGCTGCATTGAAAAATGGTGGATGTTACAATCTAACTGCGGATAGGTTTGCGCTAGAAATTGGCAGCACCCTAGTTGATGCGACATGATTCTGATGATTCACCAGCAGCAAAATCACAGCGCTTTGAGCCATTTGGAAAAGGCGCTATATAAATACTGATTATTATTATTATGTAGGATATCTAAGATTCAGAGACATCTGATTGGGTGACATCTGACATACATATGAGAATATGAATAGTATGCAGTAATTAGATGTGAGGTATAGTGATATGCATTAACTGCTGTCTTTTGTATAACAGTAAACATAATGATGCTGACTGTAACAACGGCTTAAAGGCAAAGGTCCGCTCTGGCTAGTTCACCCAGGGTGAATTAGCTTACACCTGATCATTTGGTGACAGATGAAATAGAGTTAAGATGGAGAGATCTCAACCTTGAGATATTCCCAAAGGATCTTGCTGGTAAGAGTGGACCTAAGGGTTTAAGAAATGTTCCAATTTGTTTTCTCTATCAGGCTAAATATGTAAATATGTCTAAACCCTTTCATCCTTCCTTGAGTTAATAAATATTTTGATTGGTTGTATTTGTTGCTTTTCTTATTGGAACACTTACAGATACTAGTAGCGCAATCTTACGGCAAACATCTTGGTTTGTGGACATAGGAGCAACAGGTAAAGTAATTAACACTTAGATCCAATGAAGTCAAGTAAACACTGACATAGTTCAATCAATATTCTGTTGGTTGGAGCTGTTGATATTATTTTGCTCACCCTTTGAGTCAGACCTCTCTGAAACCACTTTTCTGACCCTACTTGTTCGACCCAGCTGACCCTACTTTAAAATTTCATATATGTGACCAGTTGCATCAAAAAGGACATGTTGTCGGCAAACACAGCTTTGAAATAAAAGCCAATAAAGTTAATGAGATCAAAAGAAAAACATATGGTTCTTGAAACTATTATCTTGTGAATCCAAGGTCCGATTTCCTTCAACAAGGTATCATTTTATAGCTAAGAATGTGCTCCTTCAGCTTATATGTGTAACTCAAATTGGAGTCGTGCCTCCAACATAATAATAATAATAATAATGCATTTGTAATGCGCCATCAATCTAGGTATACTATTCCGAGTCGCATTAACTCCGAAATTGGAGGTTCTGCAGACTCTAAATATTATACCTCCGAATTCGGAGGGTCTGCATATATTATACGCAGACACTCCAAATTTGGAGTTTCTGCGGACACACAAATTCCAAAGTCGGAGGTTCTGCAGACTCTAAATACAAATTTCATTGATATTAACATAGGCCTAGTCAATGTTCAACCTCAATAACCGGAGGATCTCTGCGTATGTATACGCAGACATTCCAAAATTAGAGTTTCTGCGGCGGGCGCATAAATTCCAAAATTGGTGGTTCTATCGGAGATTCTGCGGACTCTAAATACAAATATCCTTGATTCCTTATAATATCATAGTCAATTATTTTTACGTTATCATTTTTGTTGTTTTATTGCGCAGCCATTTTTATTGCTTGTCCCAGGGCATTTCCGCGTGTTATCGTTATTTGTTATTTCACTGTTTTATCGCGTTATATTCTCCCTTGTTATTGCTTGTTTCGTCCCGGTTTCATCTGTACCGTGATGCGTACCACGATGCCGCGCTAATGGGTGGTTTCATGAGGTGGATCTCGGCGGGTGATGATGCGAATACGCCGCTAGACTGGGTTATCAATGTCTCGCCATGAATGGGTGGTTATGATTGACTAGACCATGGGAAGATGCCGGGGAGATCCCGGGTGATGCCTATGCTTATGACTTTGTAGGTCTGCCTATTAAAATAGGCAGACATACATTGTATTGGAGATAAATCATTTGTGTTGTGCGGGTGGTGCAGTGCAGCAGAGGAGTTCGCCGACTGGTGGTATTATTATTCCTTCGTGCCGGTGGCCACCATGTGATCCAGCACCAACTGATAGTAATATTAATTAATAATCCATTGATAACTTAAATTGTTGGCACGTGTCAAGTTTATAATCTATTCAAAATTGCGTTTAATCTATTCAAAATCCCAACCCAAGGCGCGTTTCATGTCTATTACTTTGGCCAAATAAAAAAGTAACATGTTTCACGTCCCCTCCCGCTTAATTTTTTGAAGAGTTTACCATTTTGTTTTTATTTTGCAAACTTTTAGCCATAACTTTAAAAAAAAGATGTTTCAGAAGTTTAAAACGATGCTAAAATAGCTTTGTAAATTGTATCACAAACATTTGTAGAGAGTTTGGTGATCAGTAGCATTTAAACAGGGGAATTTAGGTGCGTTTTCCAATAAATAAATAAAAAACCTGCTATTTTTCCAAAACAATTTTTTTCATTTAGCTTTTGGAAGTTTTGCGACCGACGCCTCTTCCTCTGATTTTGGAATTGTTTTCGTAAATGCGCAGAAACTCCATTTTTGGAGGACAAAATTTCTCTCTATAGAGAGATTTTTTTCATTTAGAGTCCGCACAACCTCCGTTTTTGGTGTTTTTGCGACGGACGCACAATCCTTCGATTTTGGATTGTTTTGCGTGTATGCGCTGAAACTCCATTTTTGGAGGACAAAATTTCTCTCTATAGAGGGATGTTTTTCTCTTAGAGTCCGCACAACCTCTGTTTTTTTAGTTTTTGCGACGGATTCACAATCTTCCTATTTTGGAATTGTTTGCGTATATGCGCAGAAACTCCATTTTTGGAGGACAACATTTCTCTCTATAGAGGGATTTTTCTCTCTTAGAGTCAGCACAACCTCCGTTTTTTGAGTTTTTGCGACGGATTCACAATCCTCCTATTTTGGCATTTGTTTGCACATATGCGCAGAAACTCCATTTTTGGAGGACAACATTTCTCTCTATAGAAGGATGTTTTTCTCTTAGAGTCAGCACAACCTCCGTTTTTGGAGTTTTTGCGATGGACGCACAATCCACAATCCGATTTCGGGCGCAGACACTACGAAATGGGAGTAACTTCATACCTCCCAAATGGGCTACAACCTGGCTATACCGTGTGTGTCTTGGAGGTCCAATTTAAAAATTATAAAAGCTATAAATGATGAATATGAATCATATACTATATAAACAGACGGGCAAAAAGCCCTGTCCAATTTTGTCATTTTCGCAAACCCATGGAAGTAGGGGTCTGCTCGCTTCGAGATAACCGCCCCCTAAAAAAAGGTTGTTTTGTTGCCCTTTCCTGACTGACCAAATTATAAAAAATCTTGGGTCAGGATTTAATTTGTTTTGATTCTTTATCCCACTGGCTTAAAAAGCAGAAGAGATATTGTGATCATGTCATGTGTGTCTCTGTATGTATGGGGTGGGTGTATGTATGTGGGAATGTTCACTATCTAATTGTGGACACCCGTATGAATACACACCTTCAAACTGCGGACACACATTGGAACTGCGGGTGTACCCCACATACTGTATGTGAGACAGATTAATTTTTTCTTGGCCTAAATTGTGGGGGGTGATTGTTGTGGTAATGTGTGGAGTTATTGGGTGAGTTGTGGTTTGAGATGGAGGTGTGTGGAACATGGTTTGTAAATACATGGACTGTTTCTACAGTAAAATGTCTCTCAAACTGCAAATGCAAACCTCTGTGATAGTGCTAAACTTGGTGATACATTTGTTACTACCGCTAATTGGTTACTAGAAGCTTTTGCTGAGCAGGCGAGATGCGCTGTTCGATAAACGCCTTGTGTCTAGAACTCCCGGTATATTGTGCCTTCTAGAATTTACCAATTTAAATAACTCTTGTTTCAGGGCCTGTAGCTGGTGATTCAGAATATGATGACCCTCTCCATGCAAGCAGTGGGGATTTTGGTAAAAATGTTGCCATTGTTGGAAATCGCATTGACATTTCAGGGTTCTGTGACTCGGACAGTTCAAATAATGAAGACGAAGCCAGAGAGTTATTAACACAACAGCGGTTAAAAGGAGCATCTAAATCTACTGCTGAAAAGAAGGAAAACCCCAGGTTAGTTGTGATCGTTGTTTATCATCAATGACATAAAACGTGCTCAATTACATTTGGCTATCTTATCTCTGAATGTGTAAAATAGCAACATGTACATGAAATGGCATGATGTATGCACACATTGTGATCACAAATATCCTATTTTCAATGGCTCATCATTTTCAAGGCCATGAGAACACAATGCATGTAGTGCTATATGAGACCATTGTACTCCATTTATTTATCATCAATATATATATTATAGTGTCCTAAACTGGTTCAAAAAAACATTAGGTGTCAAAACAGCAATTTTACACATACGGTACAGATAGAGTATTCTTTGTTGTGTTGCCTATTATATATATTGTACTGTTTTTATTGTGTTCTACATAATATGCTCATTGGTCATAATTTTTGGTGGATCATGCACATCCATCGGGTCTAATTTACAATAGAGTTATGTCTGTGGTTCCTGGGAAATTACAAATGAAGCTACTCAGATTTTTGGACCTAGAAATAGATGGAAACAAATTGATTTTTTTCCAGTTACGTGTTTAGAATATTACTCAAATTTCTCCAGAATAATACTCAAATTTCTCCATGTTACCTTAAAAATCTAAGATGACATCAAAAATTACTTTCAAAAATAATAAGATTTCATAAATGTTATAGAAAGAAAAAGTATGATGAAAGTATCATTCAAACAATGGAATGTAATAGACCACTAGCAGTGTTGTGATGACTCAATTCAATGACTTGAATTGACTTGGACTGAGGGCAGTGTAAACCTGATACTTGTTTCAAAAACTGAATCTCACATTTCTCTATTATTTATATACTTAATTATGTATTCTATTATTACCATCATAAATTACTTATCGGAGGCGATCATTTCCCGTTCTCTTAGGTGATTCAAAATTGATGTTTTAGTAAGTTTGAGTCAGGAAAAAGCACATGGTCCTTTGGCGGAAAATTAAGCGGAGTTTTACCCTTTTCAAATGCTGCGACAGCTGTTCAATCATTGCGTCGCGCGCTGAATTTTCCCATGCGTAATAATACATGCGCTGCTTATTATCCAAGACGCAGATGCAAGAAGCAAAAGAGCGCAAAACAATGTAAAAATGTTAACAAAGGCCAATGTTACGATCATTTAAATTTCAGTTTTCTTCACATTTCTTCACATTTTGACAATATAAATTGAATCTGATAGTTTATTTCGATGTTAATTACTTGTTCATATGGTATACTCTCCTTTTAAGTCACACGCCCCAAGTATTTCGTGCACATTAAGCTTTAAATGGTGGAAAATGTCAATATTTTTTACTAAATCAGCGTTTTCTAGAAGTTCAATTTTGAAGGACAAATTTTCAGACAAGATAACTCAAAGTAAAAGCTATAAAATGTTAAACTGTTACTGGTTTCTTATAGAGAACATTTTGCTCTAGGAACTGTTTCTCAATTTTTCAATTTTTGCATTTTCTCTTAAGATATTCACCAATTAACGGTTAAATCTTACTGTGGATGATGTTTGTAAAATCATAAAAGGATCAAGTATGAAATCATGTGACCTTGATCCATTACCTGCCCACATCACATCGCAGTACTTGGATGTTCTTTTACCATCAATAACTCGGATCACAAATATGTCACTGCAACAGGGCGTCTTTCCATCTGACTTAAAATCAGCTCTGGTATCTCCTCTTCTGAAAAAGCCCAGTCTTGATCCTGAAATTAAAAAGAACTACCGGCCTATCTCCAATTTGGCCTTCGTTGGTAAAGTCATTGAGCGGTCGGCTATGCAGCAGTTTGTTTCCTACTTGTCTGCAAACAATCTTTTTGCAAATTCTCAATCTGCGTACAGACAGTATTTTAGCACTGAAACTGCTCTAGTACGGGTTTATAATGACCTTTTGATTGCTCTTGACAACAAGGATGAAGCTATTCTTGTGCTCCTGGACCTTACAGCGGCATTCGATACTATCGATCATTCTGTGTTGCTTAACCGCTTAAAGACCAGGTTTGGCATTGGTGGTAATGCACTGAAATGGTTTTCATCCTACCTGGAGGAAAGACAGCAAGTTATTAACATCGGTGATGAAAGATCAGATCCTATTAGTATGAAATGGGGGATACCACAGGGCTCGGTTGCTGGTCCCGTCTTGTTTATTTTATATACTACTCCTGTATAAGACATTATCAGAGCTCACGGACTTTCATGTGTCATTTATGCAGATGATACGCAGTTATTTATCACCATGCGTGCTGATCAAAGAGCAGCAGCAGCTGAAAGAATTGAAAAATGTGTTCATGATATCAAGACATGGATGGTGGCCAATTACCTCATGTTAAATGATAGCAAAACAGAGGTAATCCACATCTCTTCAAAATTCTCCAATGTTTCCAACATTTCTACATTAACTGCAGGTGATTCTCAAGTGACTCCAGCTTGTAAGGTTCGCAACCTCGGTGCAATTTTTGACTCTCATTTACTTATGTCCCCTCATGTCAATAACATATGCCGCGGTGCTTCCTTCGCTTTGAGAAAGATCGGTAAAATTCGTCGTTACCTGGATAAATCAACCACAGAACAGTTAATCCATGCTTTTGTTTCCTCCAGACTGGACAATAATAACATTCTTCTCACTGGTTTGCAAAGGACATTTCAAAACTTCAAAGAATTCAAAATTCCGCTGCCAGACTCGTTACTTTCACCAAAAGGCGAGAACACATTACACCAGTTCTCGGAGACCTCCATTGGTTGCCAGTTCTTGACAGGATCATTTTCAAAATTCTTCTCCTCGCATATAAAGTTCGTCATGACATGGCACCAATGTATTTGTGTGAACTTCTCCATCCATATGTTCCAACCAGGACACTACGTTCTTCAAGTCAAGATCTGCTGCAAACTCCATCATGTCGGACAAAAACTTTCGGCGAAAGAGCATTTTCCATCATCGCTCCGAAACTCTGGAATGATCTGCCATATGAAATTCGTCATGCGCCATCCATCCATCAATTCAAGAACTCTCTCAAAACTCATATGTTCCATTTGTGTGAATTGTAGTTTATGTATAATTGCTTTATGATGTAGTTTTATTATGCTCTGTTTCAGCGCATTGAGATGTTTTTCAAATATTGTTGCGCTTTATAAGTACTGCTTATTATTTTTATTATTATTAAATGTATGCACAAATTCTAACATTTACAGGAGTAATTCTGTTATACCCTTCACAGCCTATTCATAGTGCGTGATTTTTAAGAACGACGCATACTAACCGATGTTGGTGTGAAGGGTATAACAGAATTATGCCCATTTACATAGAAAAAGAAAAAAACTCTTTTTTGGTAAATTTATCAAAATATGGGTATTTATGTGTCAAACTGATGTCATGATCAGATTCCACAATAAATTTACTTTCAATAAATGTATACTTGTATATACATCAAACTTAGAAGCAAAGAACAAGGATCAAAAGGGCAAGGGTTAACACTTCCCTTAAATACATATCCCATTGTTTATGGCTACTGGATTACTCGGAATATATAAATTAATCATTTCAATTCTATTCACAAAAGACAGCATTGCAAAATGTACAGATACAGTCAGACAGAAGGATGGAGTTGTTGGTAAGCCAATATCCATCATCTGCAGACGTTGATGGAATTCCTTTGAATGTACAGAAAGTCTAATGCAAAGAAGATGGACCATCTTTCACAGAAACGGTATATGTGATTTTATTTATTTTCAGTTCTCAAATGGGCAAAAGTAATCGACAGTTGAAAGGTAACTGGCTGGCTTACTGGGAGCAATTCACAGGTTTGTGCATTTATTTATTTAAATAATATATAGGCTCGGACAAACTGTATTAAGTTATATAAACATGAATGAATGGAAATTTAAACTTGGAAAATTAATTTAATTTAACTACATTTAAAGCACTTCTTACACCCTTAATTTAGTTAAATTGCGATACAATAATAACTTTGTGCTTTTTAACTTAGTGGTTGAGATGCACCATGTGAGGAGGAATGTCCAATGGGGCATAATACTAATAGCATTGTTCAATTGCCATTTGTTTCCTTCTTTATTCACAAAAAAAGTCAGTTTAGTATGGTACTATTTACGTATCGATGCTCTTTAACACCCTCATATTACAAACGTTGAGGTCAAAATAGGTCACTCACTTGCAGAAAAAGGGATCCCTTGACAGACACATGAATTTTGCCGATATAAGTGCACTTCATAGAACTATTTAGGAACCCCATGATGTTATAAAAGAGACTGGTTCTGTTTTAATTACTAGAGATGTATCTCGATCATTATGGAATGAACAATCTTTGCTACATTTAAAGGTGTATGTTCCGATCACTTTTTGGGGCTATGATTTTTTTTCCACATCAAGATATTTTGATATCAGAAGAATTCCCAATATTTGTCTCATTATGTCTGTAAAATCTTAGGGGCAAAAAATGTTCCATTTAGAAATTATAGGCTAAAATGTGGTGAATTACTGCCAAAGGTGGTTAACCACCAACCAGTTTGTGTACTACTCAATGAGCAAGAATTTTGTGACCTTGCGTTTCTAAAAATAGAACCGTTGGAGTTATGCAACTCACCTTGGATGCGACAATTTTAAGGATGACCTTTCATGTAAAATAGAAAACATCAAGTTGAAAATCAGGCCAGCAGATTTTCATTTTTTATTGTAAATCGTAAAGATCTTCTAAGTTACATAGCGATACGATTCCTAATTCCAAAATCATGGGTTGAATATGTTGAAATAAACATGGTCTGCTCCGACAACGTTCTGAGTTTTTTTTGGTTTTTTGTTTATAAGTAGAATATCATGGTTTGACACCATGTTAACACTATTTACAGTGTTTCCAGCTACGATCGCAACTACACATGCTTTATGGTGAAAATTGAAACAAATATCTTAAACATTTCTTAAAGGAGGGGTCCCGCAAGCTCCACATTGTGCATTATATGTTAGAAAAATAACTATTGAGCCCAACTTTTGTAATTATATAGAACAAAACACCACACTTATGAAAAAGCAAATAACAACCGCCATCTCTCAACATGCAATTTTTAAAATTTGCGGCGATCAAAAGTCCCTGTATCGATGAAGTCATAGTCATACAATGCACATGCGCAAATTTGAGCATCGATAACAATGACGTCATCGACACCAGGATTTTCGATCGACGCAAATTTTAAAAATTGCATGTTGAGAGATGGCAGTTTTTATTCGTTTTTGTGACTATTATGATGTTTTGTTCTATATAATTCTGCAATTTTGGCTCGATAAATATTTTTCTTACAAATAATGCTCAATGTTGTGCTTGCGGGACCCCTCCTTTAAATTGAAAACAGATTTCCAAGTCAAGATATTTATGAGTACATGAAAGAATTTCCTGATAAGTCAAACTTCATTATAATAGAGAAAAAATATGCGAAAAAGATCACATAATATTGCTTTAATAGCGTAGGTTGATAGTGGGCCGCCATATTGATACATTAGAATTAGATCAGGCCTGCATTAGATGCCCTTGCAGAGTAACGGTTGAAGCAGCAGTGGCGTAGCCAGAGCGGAGCGATCACCCCACCAATATTTTGAGTCTGTCAGTTGAGATTGGCACTGTTGGTTCATTTGACTTGGACTGAGGGCAGTGTAAAAGTGTTTGGGGAATCAAGGTATAATGAAATTATGACGGTCAAATGAGTACAAAGATAGCATGTGCCCGTTTATAGCCAAAATGTACCTCAATCATGGCAACATAGCCACATTTTCGGGCGCTACACATGCATTTGTTTTGTTGCGAAAGTCTTGTCGGTTCACTTTTCTCCCCCTTCCAATATGAAAAACCTAGCTACGCACGCCACTGTGTTCAAGCAGGACATAACATGCAGGCTATTACAGCCTCTTTCAGCACAAGAGAATCATTGTTTTCTGTAATAGAAATATATTCAAGAGTCTATCAAGATCATGACCCATCTTAATGTCAGCTATGACAATGGCTATAACCTATGACAATTTGCTGTCATGTGATCGCTCAATGGCCCAAAAGATGAACATCATCATCACAAACCTGAGGAGGCAGTGCTGGCCTTGAAAGATATGTCCTGCTTCAACTACCACTCTGTAAAGGTATTTAAAATTTTCATTTTGACGGATAGGCATACTGGCTCAGTGCGGTAACAAGGATCAAAATCCCATGTTGTCGATAATTAGGCCTTAAAAAAGAGGTTGGATTGCTCTTTCCCGATCGACCCTAACAATTGCAAAATCCTGGTTGTGTTTCTTTTCTTCAAAAAATAAAACAAAAACCATTAAATTTTTTTAAAAAAATCATCACCTTAAGGGGGCTGATAAGTCTCAAGAATAGCCTCCGGAAAAATGCTGTAACTCATCATTATTCATTTAATCCATATGAAAGTATACATTTTCTTGAAGGGAAGGCTTCAAGAAATCTTACTTACCATAAACATGAAATTGCAATATGTCATTGTAAGTTTATTGTAATCTTAATAAAAATAAAAAGGCCCCTAAAATCGGAAGGCAAAAAATGAAGAAAAACCCTCTCCTAGCGACGATCATGCTCTGCATTAAGCCCACTTACTCTCCTTCAGATGCAGGACCGTCAGATGGGGGGGGGGGGGCGACGGTGGCGATCCCCCCCCCCCCCCCCCCCCCCCTTTGATTTTTTTTTTTTTTAAGGCAAAAAATTGCGTTTTTCTTAGTTTCAAATATCAATGATAGTAAAACTACTCATAAAACATTGACTGCAGTGCTTTTAGGACTGCAAAATTTTGTGTCCGTGCGAAAAATTTTGATGTGCGAAATTTTGTGACTTCACCCCCCCCCCCCCCCCCCACTTACGTGAAATTCACGAGGTGACTGATTTGGAAAAAATTTGGGGCAACCTTTTACGAGAAAAAAAACCTAGCTACGCCACTGCTTCCGGTAAAAAATCGTGAAAACGCCCCCCTTGGGCAAAAGTGTCTGACGGGGATGATATGCCGTCTTTATTGAGTGATTGTTGCACAGATTCGCATATTTTGCTCAAAAAAGAATGTCAAGAAATCAACCGATGAAGGTGAAAAGTGACAAATGTTGTCGCTTGAACATGATTAACTGGAATATGAACGCAATTTCGGTTCTATTCTTTACATATCATAAGGGGCACCTAATATTCTATCTTCATGCAATGTTTGATTACAAACCAATCTTTTCTTGATGCAAAACAAACCCGAAATGTGTGTGTCCAAAAATACTTTTTTTTGTGATTCGAGTGTAAACAAGAAGCCATGCCTTTTTACGCGTATTCCAAGTGCGCGTGCAATTCAGGGAAGCGTAACGCAGGAAAGCGCACGCTTTCATCGATGATGAATGCACACGCACAGGAATGTTTGATTTGGCAAAAAAATGCAGAAGCGTGCACATTGAATCTGTTGACGGTGATTTAGACGATCATGTATTATTTTCTGTGCGTAATAAGTGTTCTGTGTTCTGTTATACAATATGTATTTCTTTCATTTCAGCCAAAGGTGACCTAGATCATACATACCAATTCTCACAGCTCAAACTGCAAACATTTGTAGGTAAGATAAGAACCTTTAAGAGCAAATGTTTACTAGGTTGACAAACTCATGGACATGCATGCCATCTCTTAGATTTTGCCCAAATGTTGGAAGGTGAAAGACATTTAGTATTTATATAAAGATATGGTATTAAAATATTTAGTAACCCTCTGTTGCCATGGATAAGTGAGCCTATCTGGTTTTTGCTCATTTTAAGGGAAAATCGTCCTAATTATACTGATTTCAGCAATGTAAAAAGTGAAAAGATTGGCAGAACTCTACACTGTCATCAAGGTGGTAGATCTTTTGCCCAAACTGACTTCATAATTGAGTAACATAATCTTTGGTCTAACAACCACCTGATTTAAATGTTTCATATGCAAATATCATTTTTTCATAGATTTACCATTTTGCATTTCAATTATGACATGGTTCATTATTTATACTTTAACCCATTATGATAAATAAATAATGAATACACTACTTCATACATGATAAATAGGCATTAGGCCTTTAATCATGTCAAATAATAGGATCTATCAATTGATACTCAAGTGCTCTGACACCATGCATTTTGAGTGACTTCTTGTGATCTATGAACTTTATATAAACTTTCAGGTTGTCTTTTTATGCGTACTCAATCATGTGTACACATGTATACATGTTTATGAACTTTATATAAACATTCAGGTTTTTATGCGTATAACATGTGTATACAGGGTCGCACTGCTGTGTGTATTATAATTGTACCATCATTCTGTATTGAGTTTCTGACGAGTGAGGACCTAACGGTCCTTACGAAACAGATCTGTAAAACCATGTAACAGGATCAAGTCCATATTTCATATTGTATTAAGCTCCCTTACTGGTTGAGCACTATACCATTTGGATGATTTCATATCTATTTTGGATTATCATTACATTTCAGTGTATATAAAGCACAACATATTAATCAGGCATGATATTTTGTAGATGAAATTTGGAAGTAGATATTTTAAACTCTCAGCCTTAATTTGCCTTTATTTACCCCAAATTTAGACTTACTTTTTTTGGAGTAATTCTGTTATACCCTTCACAGGGTATTCACAGTGCATGATTTTTAAGAACGACGCATACTACTAATGTAGGGTGTGGAGGGTATAACAGAATTATGTCCTTTTTTTACTTTACTTTAGTCGACCTCAGTCGGAAGCCATGATGATTTTTCGCCAGTTCACTCTGTCCTGCATTAGATTGCGTAGCTCTTGCTGGCTGATGCCAGCATCTTTACTAAGCAGCGTGGGGTATGTCAACCTTGGTCTCCCTTGGGTATGTTGAGCTTGAGTTGGGGTCCAGAAGACTAGTTGAGACACTGGTTCTTTCAGCCGTCTTACACAGTGGGCAGCAAAATTGAGGCATTAGTTTAGTTTAGTTTAGTTTTTATTTGGCATCACAACATATACAAATAACAAATCACAGGAGTATAAAATTATGTTAACATTCAATAAATAACGCATATCACAATGCCATCCCAAACTGGAACGGCAAACACACCACAATGCCAAAAGTTGCAAGGCCAGGATAGCCCATAAAAGCCAGCTACATATGCAGGCTTATTTCCAATGGGGTCCCAAAACAACACAACAAAAGGGCCATGGACGTCGAGTAACATAAACAAAATGACATTGGACACATTGGACAATAAGCCTACACGCGTATGAAATCTGCAGATTCCTGCTTCAGAGCGCAATCAGCCAGGTGTTTTTTCACAGCCTTTTTAGGTCGTCCATAGGAGAGAGACCTTATGGCTGCATCCTTCGTGTGTAGTCTGTGTGTGTGGGGGGGGGGGGGGGGTGTGTAGTGTGTGTCAACAATTTGGTATACACTTTTTCAACAATTTGGTATACACTTTTTGTTTTGTCCATTTCTTTTCCATACAATGTCCAATTGCAATCAAACTTCGGTCATAGATGCAACATGGGACCCTTCATATGTTAATGAGGTCAAAGGTCACATACCAAGGTCAAAGGTCATCCGAGGTCAAGATGTATATGTAAAAGTGGCTGCATATGTAAAATTGATTACATTTGTCCATTTCTTTTCCATACAATGACCAATTGTAACCAAACTTTGGTCATAGATGCAACATGGAAACCTTCATATGTTAATGCGGTCAAAGGTCACATACCAAGGTCAAAGGTCATCCGAGGTCAAGATGTATATGTAAAAGTGGCTGCATATGTAAAATTGATTACATATGTCCATTTCTTTTCCATACAATGACCAATTGTAACCAAACTTTGGTCATAGATGCAACATGGAAACCTTCATATGTTAATGAGGTCAAAGGTCACATACCAAGGTCAAAGGTCATCTGAGGTCAAGATGTAAATGTAGAAATGGCTGCATATGTAAAATTGATTACATTTTTCCATTTCTTTTCCATACAATGACCAATTGTAACCAAACTTCGGTCATAGATGCAACATGGAAACCTTCAGATGTTAATGAGGTCAAAGGTCACATACCAAGGTCAAAGGTCATCTGAGGTCAAGATGTAAAAGTGGCTGCATATGTAAAATTGATTACATTTGTCCATTTCTTTTCCATACAATGACCAATTGCAACTAAACTTCAGTCATAGATACAACATGGAAACCCGCATATGTTAATGAGGTCAAAGGTCGCATAGAAAGGTCAAAGGCCATCTGAGGTCAAGATGTAAAATTTAGTACACCTTTTTTTTTGTCTCTTGTTCATTTTTTTTTGTCTCTTGTTCATTTTTTTTGTCTCTTGTTCATTTTTCCATACAATGACCAATTGCAACCATTATTATGCAGTTCGAATCTTCCGTCCCATACTTGTAATGCATTAGTAAAGACCAATTATTCTGAACATTATGTCACTGGAGTGAACTTGGTCGACCAAGTTTATTCGAACTTGGTCGATTTGATCACCTGCATGAATACACTCTTATAGTAGCAGTCAAAAAATGCAGTAGAAACTTTTTTTTTTTAATTTTGTCTTTTTTAATTTTTGAAATATTGTGACATTTTTTTAGGAATTTTTTTTTCGGGTTTTTTTTATTTTAAAAAATGCAATTTTGTGAGAATTTTTTGGGATTTTTTCTTCTTTTTTTAGGGAAAAAAAATAAGATTTTTTTTTCAGGATTTTTTTTTTTAGGAAACAAAATTAATTGTCTGTACTTTGAACAAAAAAATGTTATTGATATTTGTACAATATTATGGTGATTTTTTATTGATTTTTTTGATTTATTTATTTTTTTGATTTTTTTAAAGTCAGATTCTCACTGCATAATAATGATAAAATCGGACGGATTTTTTCGCATGATACACAAATATATTGGTCTCGCTATGAGTTTTAAAAATATTGTGCTCGACTGCGTCTCGCACAATATTTTTTAAAACTCATAGCTCGACCAATATCATTGTGTATCACGCTCAATTCATCCAATTTTATATCAAACTTGGGTCATGGATGCAACATGGAAACATTCATATGTTAATTAGGTCAAAGGTCACATACCAAGGTCAAACGTCATATGAGGTCAAGATGTAAAATTAGCTGCATATGTAAAGTTAATTTCATTTAAACAGGTGAAGTACAATTGCAACCAAACTCAGGATGTTTATTTTATTTTTTATATCCTGGATCCGCTAGTGGTCTAACCTCTTTCTTTCTAGATGCCTGTGGTTTGAGATCCACCTTGTTTTTAATCTACCCATATAAACGGACGACCTATTTGGGACCGCTGTCCCTATTTTTAAATTCCATCTTCCTGCGTATGGTCTGGATTTGTGGTGGCAGGGCGTTCCAGTCTAAGATGGCATTGTAGTAGAATGACTTGGAAGCAATTCCTTTAACTCTAGGGACAATAAAATTGAAATTGCTTGACCTAGTTCGGTGGGAATGAGCACTCATGGTTCTTATGAAATTGTGAGCAAGGTAAGGAGCAACAATACCATTAAAGATATTAAAAACGTGGCTAAGTCTTAACTGTTTTGCACGGTCCTGTGTATTTAGGAGTCTAAGTAAGTTACGGTTAAATTGATCAATGTGAGTCCTTGGAGACAATTTCAAAATGAAGCGAACTATTTTGTTTTGGGTGACTTGTAATTTGTGTCTGGCCCTGGTATTGCTACCAACCATACGGAACAGCAATAGTCAAGGTGACATTGACCCCTGACAATTTCTGATATCTTTGGTAGCCTTGCATAGATTTCCTCTCTTGTGGTATTTTAGACAAATTTAGACAGTTATGCGCAATAGTCTGCTTTTTTAATATTTCAAGGAATTTCAGATTTTTTCGCCTGATTCTTAAACATGATCAAGGTGTTGTAGGCTGCAGCTGCCATGTAGGCACTTGACACAAGAGACATTTTCAACTCAATTATGCACGCAAGTGCATATCGAGTTTATGCCATACTGTCTCGAATTACCTCATCTTATCTGCACAGTTCGATTTGCATTGGTTTGTGTGTGTTACAGTTTGTGTAAAGGCTCTGGGATTAAACTTTAAAAATCGGAGAAATGTCTGTGGAATGTTATGAACATTATTTCGAAGATACTTTCGGGACATTTATTCAAAATTTACTTTGATTCGATTGTTAGTAATAAATGACGTCATATAGTTCAATTCGCAATCTGTACACGAGCCATGGGATCCGCTAAACTATATGATATACACATTATCACTGGCACTAAATTTGTCGTATACCTTTTACTGTCTAGGTTTTGTCACACAATTTAGTCGAGCATATAAACTTGTATTGTATGATAAAGAGCAGAGGTGATCATGCGCAGTTCAGCCAGGAGAAATTCCTAGCACGTTCAATAGTCAGGCCTCCGACACACCCTGCGAGTAAAACAATCACAGCGATGCTTGAGCTCGAGCAGCGACCTTGAGTCCAACACACCCCTACCGACCACGCGGAACTCTCACACACCCCCACACAGTTTTGATCGTGAGAAAAAAAAGCTGTACAAACTACACGTGTACCACAAAATGTGGCCATGATAAAAAAAATCCATATAGCGGACAGAAATATTCATAGTTTTTCCCTTCTTATAAACTTTTAAGCATGAAAATTGAGCGTAGAATAATGATTTTACAGCGGAATATAAATTACTCATTTGTACTGTAATGCTTGAGCCTTGACTGCCCTCACCCGATTGTTACTCTAAACTCTTATACCTTGATTAATGTTTACAGATGATTATGCTGACGGACGAGTTGACTTGTGCCAATTTATCTTTGACCTACTGCTATGTTACTCAGGGCTGACATACTGCGCGTTGGGATTAATCTCATATCTTTCGATCTTTTATTCTTTTTATCTTGAAATTAGCGCTATTTGCGATCTAAATTGTCCTGAATGTTTCCCCTCTAGTGCTCCGACCTAGCCTCTTCTTATGGTATGCAATAGCGGCATAGAAGTGGCTAGATTGGTGGCCTGGATGGGCGACGCATTTTTGCGTGCCCCGCGTCGCCGCACGGATGCGGGCATCCTTTTGTGATGATCAGACATGTTTTTATTTTACGGGTAACATAGCCGACCGTTTTAGGACTATGACCATTCAGTTTAGCGGCTGTCTCTGTATTTTTAGGATTTCATTATACATGTTTGATTGGATTAAACATTGATTTACTTGTTGCCGCCATGCAAAAGAACTGTATCTTTTGGTTTGTATGTACGTTGCCTGTAGCGGTCGTCGTCTGTATTTGTTTTGTTTAGTTCATCTCTTGATTTAGCCACCGTAAACAAGCTACACGCTACCTAGCAATTTGTTACAGTACCGTCTTGCATAAAAGTCACTTTTTGATAACCCCTTCCCTATTTTCCCTACATAAATAATGGACGATCCGATAGCAATCTGGTGACCTGTAACCTTACAAATCCCTGACAACTGGAGAATTGCCCAAAACTGCAATCCGTGCTACCCATTCATGGGTTGATAATTCCAATGTTCTCCCATGGAGTAATTCATGACCAATCATACATAAAAAAATTCTTATAAGGCGCAACAAACAATATTATAGCAATGATTGAGAATATGAATATAACAAAAATACCAATACAATCAATACAAATATGATTTTAAGAGTTTCTTAAAGATTGCAGTAGAACCGGCATCTCTAATATGGCGTGGAAGTGAGTTCCATAGTGACGGACCTGCAACGGAAAAGGCTCTTTCACCTATACGTTTTCTACTGGAAGGTATTGAGAGTAGAGTCCTGTCCATTGCAGATCTAGTCACCGGGCCTATTGAAGGGATTGAATTGTGAGAAAGTAAGTTAGGCCTAATAAAAATAAATTGTTGTTTCCGGTAACCCGACCGACCTCTTAAAACCTGCCGACCGTAAACATTTTATCAACATTTTAAAAAAATAAAATTTATTTTCTACCTACCATTCGTATTTTTTTAGTCCAAATTTACGGAAATATATTGAGAGAATAAACATTTTACATTCCCATTTAGTTTTACATTCCCATTTTGCCAAAGGTCCAATTTGAATGTACCCATTTTCATGAATTCTGCAACAATTCCGAACTTTACTTTCCGTTCGTCCGTACGAATATTCATGAAATAAAAAATTAAATCCCCAGTTTTACGTTGCTCCACTGCAGCTGCTGCGGTTATCCCCTATCCCCTACACAGAAGAGATTAGATCGGGTTTCAGCAAAGAATCGTGAGATCTTTACCGCAGGTGTGATGTTCAGGGAATTCCCTTCCTCCAATGTAAACCTATATGTACACTCTGGGCGTGAATTTGCATGATTTAAACGGTGTAAAACGCGAGCGAATCTCGACCACGAGGTCATGCGAAACCACACCGCTATCGCAAACTTAAATGGGTTTCTCTACAAACCCAAAATAATGATTTAATATTCTAGATTTAATATACAATTTCAGGGTAATTATCTTTGTTCATGATTTGTGCATTACTTATGTTGTGTAAATCTAAAATAAGATATGTTAAATTTAGCTCCTTCAAGTATGCTACATTGACTCGTACTAAAAATGTACGTGTGGATTTGAATATGATTAACTAGGAACACTAACAAACAAAATTGTACGGGGTGGAGTGGCAATTTTGTGTGAAAATTGTGCACCAAATGGTGGCGTCATTCGTGGGTTGATTTTTCAAAAATCTTCAAAACTCTGAGGGGGGCGCACCCACCCTTAGACTCCCCCTGTGCGGACCATCCAAATCTTGTTCCACATTTCCCAAAAAGTTGCACATTTTCATGAAATTTGCCTCGAAAGTTGGCGTTCAGATTGCGATGTCGTCAAAATTCGGAAACTTTGCATTTAATTTACATGGTGAATCTAAAATATTATTTTTTGGTAAAATAAAAAAAATTCCTGACCGACCGACCCTCTTTTTTGTCAGCATGTTACCGGAAACAAACATTTTTTTATTACGCCTTACAAAGATATTTAGGACCACAGTCATTCAAACATTTGTACACGCAAAGACAAATTTTAAACTTTATGGGCCGTATTCTCGTACTAAACACGGTTTTAGGTTAAAACCGTGTTTAACTAAACGCGTGTCTAACTTAAACGTGAGTTTATCCTTTAAACAACGTGTCAAACAAAACAAGATTTTAAACTCTGCAAATCTCGTTCCCAGAGTGGTCCTGCGTTGAGTGTATACAGGTATTTAATTCATTGTGGCCCTAATGGGTTACAATAGATATGCCTTAATGCCGAATGCCTTAAATACACGGTACTTTTAAAGACTACACGATCCGCGCGCCAGCTTGCACCGGGCACGGTTGAGTGATCATTCAAGGCATACAGTTGGTGCGCGCGTTTAGTTAAACACGCATTAAACTACCCCCATACCCATGATTAAAGTTAGACACATTTCGGCGAGTTAGACACGTGTTTAAGTAAAACAAATGTACGAGAATTGCGTTTAGTTAAACGCTGTGTCTAAAGTCAAAGTTAGACGCGTGTTTAGCTTAAAACCGTGTTTAACTACGTACGAGAATACAGCCCAATGCGTTGCTGATATTGCTCGTTGGTTCAATGGCGCTCTCACCGATTGACAACTGAAGTTTGGGGAGCTTGTTAAGGCTTTGATACGTTCCTGCTATAAAGAATTCAGTTTTTTCATGGATAAGTTTGAGTTTGTTTTTATTCATTCAGGTTTTTATGTCAGAGATATAATGTTGTAATTTGTGAACGGCTGTCTCAGCTGCACCAGGTAACTTTGGATTAAAAGATACATAAAGCTGGTAGTCATCAGCATATGAATGAAAGTTAACATGGTGTTTACGAATAATAGCACCCATTGGTTGTGTGTAAATAACAAATGAACTGGACCCATTACAGAACCCTGTGGTACACCATATATTAATTTAGACTGCTCAGAAAATACACTATCAATGCTTACACAACTAGATATAGAATTCAGATAACTCTTACACCAACCGAGTGCCGTCTCTGACACACCAATATCATTTTGCAGGCGCTCAAATAACACACCATGGTCAACAGTGTCGAATGCTGCAGACAGATCAAGAAGTACAATGAGAACAACATCTTGTCCGTCTACAGCACTCAGGCACATCACTTTTCACTTTTAGCAGTGTAGTTTCGGTGCTGCAATTTGACCTGTAGGCTGACTGATTCACTTCACCCAAATTGTACTTAAGCATATGATTATTAAGTTGCATTGTTACTTTTTCAAGCAACTTAGACAAAAACAATATGTTGGAGACTGGCCTGTAATTCTTTAGGACATTACGATCCAAGGATTTTTTTATTTTAAGGATTGGAGATATTACAGCTCAATATCATGAATATTGATGAACCCAGTAGCCCTTGCCACGCAGCTATGATAGGCGAGACCATTGCCAAATATAGGCATACTAAAAATAAATATATCTGTTACCGTCTTTGTATATAAACATGGTCTTACGTATCTAGCTCGTTTCTAGCACTGCAGAGTCGAAAATTGGATCCATCACGCGTCAGCTCTCCCTGAGACTAGTATACCAACAACAACAAAAACCTCTTGGTATACTAGTCTCAGAGCTCTCCACTATAAAGTCAGAGAGGTCAACAATAGCATTTTAGCACTATGAGATCAATGGTACATTCACATTGCACTGTACACTGGCCGGTGACATTTTGGAATATTTCTGGATCCAGTTTGGACGTTGTATTGTCAGATTTTGGATATTGAATCATTAGATTTCGATTCTCGTTTGAATTTATATACTGGTATGTGGCATGCCCTGGTATGTTATTTTCCAAGTCATATCGGTGTATAATTTCACCAAGAATATGAAGTCTAAACCACCATGCAATAATACAACGCCACGGTTCGAATGCCTTTGTTGAATTGACTGAGATGAATACCTCATCAAATGACTTGGTAAATATTTCAAAAGAAATAGGAAAAATACTTATCGTAGGATTTGAACATTGGCCAAGGTACCAAATCAAATTGTACACCCTCCTCTATTTAGTTAAAAAATCGGTAGATTCTAACTCTTCTCAGATAGATCATTGGCTAAACTATTTTAAAAATCATGTTTCACCTCTAAAAATTGTCAACAATTTGTTTCAATCGTGATTCTTGCGTAGTATTCCCTGTATAACGCTAGAAATTCTATCAACTTCAGCCCCTTAAAAATCCACATTTATCAATAAATCTTATTTTCTGTAAACAATTGTTTTTATAATACATATCATTTTATCAATCCTGGAGTTTCATAATAATTTATTCATAATTTTGACCAAAACGGCAATTTTAAAATGGGCAATCCGCGCGCAAGCTTTGCTCAGCACGGGTCTTTACTTAACTTTTACTTATGCGTACGGCAACCATGCACTGGGCGCAAGGGCGCAGATCCAATCTTGAAAGTAGGGGGGACATTGCCATTTTTTCACTAGATCGCCAACCTTGATTGATGTATCACCACAAAAAGTGGGGGGGGACATTTGATATTGTGTCAGGAAGTGGGGGGGACGTGTCCCCCCCCCCCCCCCCCCCCCCCCCCGGGATCTGCGCCCTTGACTGGGCGCGAGTAACATATAACGCGTCATAGTACACCGTGAAAATAGATGTGCACACACGCTGGCGGGCAAATAATGGAGAAATACGCCGGGCTACGGGAGATGGTTAAGATAGGCCTTGGGGTTGATATAAGCCATGGAGGGGGGGGGGGGGGGGGGGGGGGGGAGAGGGTGTAATGAAGTAATGTGGTTTGGGAGGTAGGGGAGGGGGTTCATGTAAAAATGTGGAATAACCGAGGGCCATTAGGTAATGAAATAATCCAAAACCCATAAAACTCTACCTTGGAAAATGCAAACCGTTATTAGTGGAATAAAAAAACCCTTAGCGTTACCATTTGACATCAAGATTACTTGTTTAACAAAATAATCCCATGGTTCAAAACAAATCTCACTCTCAGCTATCTCAAGCAAACCAGTTAATGAGCGATATGGGGCCTACTGGCAAACATATCGAAGGGTTGAAGAGGAAAAAAACATATTGAGAGCTTAGTGCATAGACGTGTGCAGGATGGTGTTGACCTGGGGGTCTTACCATGGCTATATACAGTGCGTGCAAAGCTAATTGCCGCCGATTGAGAAACTTGAGGGTGGGGGGGGGGGGGGGGGGGGGGGGGGCTATTTCACCAAGTGCCCTCTCTCCCCTCTCCTCTCTCTTTCTTTTTTCTGGGGACCCAGTGGGCTTCAGCCCCCAAAGACCACAGCCCCCTGGACATGCTCTCCTCATATGAAAAGTTAGTCTTCAATCTCAGCCACACTCGGTGACAATAACTTTTGGGTAAGGAAACTTGAGATGTTCATGGAGTGTACACAGATTGATCTATGGCCCCTACATGACTGTTGACCCCATTTTTTTCAACACTTTTTAACTACACCTATTGCTGTTTAGGGCTCTTATATGAAAAGTTATGCTTCGATATCAGCCACATTTGGGGACAATATACTTTTGTAAAGGGACAATGGTCTATGGCCCCTACATGACCTTTGACTCCATTTTGTCAACACTTTAGGACTCTCTCATATGAAAAGTCTATCTTAACCAACTTGATGACAATAATTATAGGGGACTTGGGATAGCTCATGTGTATACCCAGGTTGACCTATCTAATGACCCCAACATGATCTTTGAATTTGAATCTCCCAGCCAGGGGGATTCGTAAGTCAAGAGACTTGCATTATTTTTTAATTTCATTCTAGTTAGACTGTTTTTTGTTAGTATATACTTTATGTGGAAAAAGGCAAAATGTCCAAATATATCTTATAGGCAAAATTTCTAAAGGTATATTCACACAGAAACAAGTTATCCAGAAATATTGATTTCAAGTGCTATATGCACCAATACAATAATTTATTTAGGGTTATGATGAAAAGGATCATAAAATTTTGGATTAGCCTAGGTGACGAAAAACAATAGTCAGCTAGCATGTCAAGCAAATGGTCGCTATTTTCTTTTTCAGCCAGCGCGAATGACCTCGCTCGGCCAACAGACGTTTTTGCAAGGATGAAAATGAGAAGAGTTTTAAATTTGCTATTTTTGTGTCATTTCAGGTAAAATGTCCACTATAAACTCCTCATTATGGTTGGCAAGGCTTCAATCTTAATTAATACAGGTGATTTGATCCTTCAAAATGATGTGTAGGACCTAAAATACTGAAAACAGTATCACAATTTGTCTGCAATATTTACATTGAAAAGTGTCTCCATAAATTTGCCATATCTCGTTAAAAATGGTCACAACCCTCCTGAAAATTTCACAGCAAATAAAGTGTAGTCTTCGTCTCCGTAAAATGTCAACATTCGGAAGGCTTATTGCTTTAAACGGTCAAGACCAGGAAAATAAGATGAACAGATGATTTTAGTTTGGCAAATTTTGCGCATTCTGTCATTTTCTGTGTAGAAAGTCGCGTTACCGATCGATGAACCTATTGTCTCGTCAAGGTAAAGTAAACCAGTCTGCGTGTAGTGTCGCGGGAAACACATGTATTTCAAATGGATATCCCTAACATATGCTATGTCTATACAGAGAGCATGTGGAACCACAGCAAAATTCCGATCTTTCCACCAAAACTAACATTTGTACAAATGTTGCTGTTTTTTTATGAGTAAACATTTGTTGGGGTCTTCATTCGTGCATGAACATTTTTTTCACCGATTTCTAAACAAATGGGTCGGTCGGTCGGGCGTTTCTTTGTCGCCTAATGGTCCTTTTCATCTTTTGAGCATGGTGCAGGGTAAGGTTGCTCTCTAACCTAACCAAAATATTAGTTTATGTATGGTTTAATTTCAACAAATCATTATCTCTTTTATTTTACCCACAATGTTACCGTATGGTACATTATTATCCCGCTTACTCTTCAGGTCACTCAGGAGGTATCCGTGCCCTATGCATAATGGATAATGAGAATTCTTTTGTCAGCACAAGTAAGGATAAAATGGTGAAGTTGTGGTCGCTGCGTAATCAAGGCAACGGTTCACACAAGTCAATGTGTCGTTACACATATCCATATCATAGAAAGGCTGTGTTTGCAGCAACATTTCTTGAAGCGCCCCGTCTGGTTGCTACTTGTGACGGAGTAATTCATGTAAGCAAACATTTTTGGTACACATTGTCTGTAAAAAACACATAACATTATTAATATGTACAGTGAACATTATTAATATGTACAGTGAACATTATTAATATGTACAGTGAACATTATTAATATGTACAGGGTGTATCAAAAAAATTAGGACACTTTTTCGTGACGGTGTAGTACTTGTTATAATCATTGAACCATGACCAATTTAGTCTCAATGTAAAGCCCAATTAATTATTATGATATCCTGAAAATGTGAGATCAATCCGATGAAAAATAAGAAAACTAGCATAATTTGCGTAAACCATGTCATTTACTGGTTTGTACAATGGGATTTACATGTATAGACCAGTAAATAACATGGTTTACGTTTCAATACGTTACAATAATTATAAACATAGAAAATAATTTATCAGTCAATAGCAAAGATTAGTTTGGTAATCCATTTAATTCTGGCACAAATCAATACTGGCTAAATAATCCACATATCAGATGCATGCATATTCTGTGCAAATTAAAAAAGTTCTCGAACCCACTGTAGATGGTTCATTACCATGATATTGGCATAAATAGTGTGCGCGTTTATGTTACTCTACTGTTACTGTGTGAATGACCATTGTACATACTACAAAATAGATTGCCTTGCCTAATAGGTCACAATTTCCTTAATTAATGATGGATTTTTCTCATCTCTTCAGGATTTTATCTTTATCGGTTGTACTTTACATTGAAATAAAAATTGGTCATGCTTCAGTGATTTAACAAGGATTTAAACCATCATCAAAAAGTGTCCTAATTTTTTTGATACACCCTGTACAGTGTGTATCAAAATAAAGGAAACCCAAATTGAATCATCGATTAAAAGAAAACTGCAGAGTTTTAGCTATAGTGTGATATGTCTTTAAAAAGAACAGGATGTTCTTTTTCCAATGACATCCTGACCTTGAAAGCATTGTCACAGGTGAATGAATAACAATGCATTATGTAACAAGCATGGTTAAAACAAATTGAATGGGGATAGGTTATTAGCACCAAAGAATGGCTGGTGAGAAACTCTGTTTTTGACCATGGGAAAGTGATTCCATAAGGACTTTTGGAGTATTACACCTAACCTGTTACATGTAACACCCATGGTCAGACATGATATTTGTTAGGCTTTTGCCTGAATTCAGGCTATTTTGTAGGTCAATTATCCACCCTTTCTTTATTTTGAGCCCACTGTTGGCCTTTTGTAACCTGATTTCACCCAACCTTTTCAGGTTTTTCAGGTTTTTCACACAAATTCATTCTCACTCCTGCATGGTTCAAATTCAACAAATTTAAATGAGGACAGGGGACAGGCCATCACTTAAGAATGGCTGGTGTGTTTGTGTGACACGTTCTCAAGATGAAAATCTGGTATTTTAACCATAGAAAAGTGATTCCATAAGGCTTTTTGGAGCGTAACACCTGTTACGTAACACCCATTGTTCAACAAGTTCGAATGGGGATAGGACAGCACAAACAAAGGATAAATGGCTGGAGTTGCTAACTTATCACAGTGCAAATTTTACCTGCTGCCCAACAATGCATTCACCCGTGACAATTCTTTCAAGGTCAGGATGTCATTGGAAAGGGTTCTTTCTTAAGACATGTCACACTTTATCTAAAATTCTGCCGTTTAACTTTAATTGATGATTCAATTTGGGTTTCCTTTATTTCGGTACACACTGTAGATCAATGAGAGAAAAAACATATATATTTGATAACCATCAAACTTGTAAGCTTCAAACAAATTTAGATAAACACTCCTTTAGGTAATTTCTGTAAAAATTACCAGACTCATTTGAGAGGTCATAACTTTCAATCTGGTCATTACAATGATAATTTAATCGATATAGACCTTTTAAGAATACTCCTCTAAAGCATGCATGCTGAGATTTGAATTAAAGCAAAGTTGGACTTGATTTTGTATCTTTATGGTGAGAAAAATTAAGAGTTACATTTATTGGCACATGGCTCAGGTGTCTCTATGAAATTCAAAATGGCTGCGCATATACAAAGGTCAAAATCTAAAATTGCCTTTAATTGAGCTGAGAATACCAACTTATATCTATAACCTATAATCTGATTCTTCTTTGGTTATAGAATTATCAAGCAAAGCGTAGAGAGGTCGTCGACCGTTGGTCGTTTAATCAAGTCCAACTTTGCTTTAACAAACAAAACCAAAAAAATGCTGGAACAAGTCTGGTTCAAATCAGAGTATATCTTAATTTTTGGCCTAGTATAATCTACTGACCTCTGGTGAACTATGACTTATGACCGTTCATGCTTACCAACCTCAGTAGTGGTTCATCAAAGGGTACTTCTACCAATTTTGATTTAAAATTTGATGGATAGAGTTATGATACATGAAGATATTTGTCCCAGCTATGAGTTTGGCATCGTAGCAGGGAACACTTCCACAGTAGGGCTTTAAAAAGTGACTCTGTCAACATTCTAGCGCATGAAAAAATAACAAGCTTTAGTAGCTCCTTCCTCAACCTGCTGTCAAACAATGTTTACTATTCAGAAAGTGGGCAAGCTGCTGTTGGAATAAGCCTTTGTTGTAGGAAAGTATGAGGGAAAACAATAATGCTTACTTAGTCAAGATTCTTGTACATGGAAAGTTCATTTTCAATCGTATAATGTGATTAAATTCATAACACTCACATTGATGCAGTATATAATCCATTGCAAGAAAGCAATCCCAAAATTTCATATTTTACCAGTATCTTTGTTGTTATTCCTTTTGAACATGACAGTTTCAAATCATGAACTTCCACGGGAGACAGCTATAAATTATTTATTTACCGTAGTCTGCTATTAGCCCTGCATTTGACCCGCTATATACATGAGTGCATATGGTTGGTATTACATTATACAGTGATTTATGAGTATGTAAAGAAACTGCATCATAATCTAGACACAAGGTAGCCGATACAATAAAATCAGATGTCCAATTTCACTTTTCTGATGTATGTACAGAAATATTGGAATCGATAATTGTGCACTAGAGATAGAATGCAAGATTCTGAACCTAATAATGGTCAAAATCGGTCAAGGGATTATTCTATTGATACTAAAAATACACACCTTAATTTTTCATGATGCCTTAACCAAAAAGTCCTGTTCTTTCCCACTCACCCTGTATTCTGCAATTGTTATCATGTGTACTTCTAGGTTTGGGATCCATTCACCGGTGCAGTAGTTCGACAGTATGATTTGACTCGTGGTTCACCCAGTCTATTAGCGAAGTTGCCTGCCCCTAGCCCTATACTAATAGCTGGTATGACTGATGCTACTGTCCGCTTTATAGATACCAGACAGCATAGTGTACAACATGAGTTTAAAGTAGCATCTGGACCATTAGGTAGGTCAAATGGATGGATGCCTCTGGTAATTAAGAACACATTTTAATATAGTTCCTTTGGTTTAGAATTGAGTAGGATGTGTATACTACACTATACTCTATTTGCTTCCTCTGGACAGTGACGTAACTTAACAGGCGCAGCTTTTACGCACGCATACGCATCTTCCGTCTTTCAACGCTCGTGTGTATACGCCAGCGCCTCGAGTAGGCGGGAGCGTTATGTGCTGCAATTAGTAGAATACGCAGTTACGTCACTGTCTCGTGATGGCCAAATAGACTATAGCAACCAAAAGTCATTGCATGCTACAAATTTACAGCAAACACTGGGAACCCATTGAACTACTGTGTAAGCTTTTTGGTATTCTAGATTTTGCAAATTTATGAAAAGTTCTTATAAATTTGTTAAAACAAATTTGAGATATTTTTGAGACATTATCAGTTTATAGGGAAAACACTTATAACAATATTCAGTGAACTAAAATGTTCTCTTTGATATATTTAGTTAATTTAAGAGTAAGATTAGCTTTGAAAATAATACTAAGTAATGATGAAATGAATATAACTTTGTATGCCAAGTTCCTGTGGGTGCAATGAGAATGTATAGGGAATTTAGATGGTTTACATTATAATATGAAAGTCATGGTGTTAAATAAAAGTCCCAAATATTCCTAATATATTTTTAAAGATGAATAAAGAATCAATTCTTAATATCTGGGAAAGATTAAAGATTAGGGGCAATTTTGGAATTAGTTTTACTTGAGTGGATCCATTGACAAACAATTGTGAAGGTTATTTTGAAAGGAAGTCAAAATTGACACACTGCCTACCATTGGATTGTATAGGCTATTATGAGCTTGATGAATTAGTCATGAGCTATTTTCAATGGGAAATTTGTAATTGTATAGGCACATATTTTCTTCAATTTCATGAAATGGAATGAGCACCATCGCCACTTAGAACTTAGAACCATCGCCACTTTTATTAGGACTATATCTTGTCTTTTGGAGTCTCTTTATTGCCGTGTCAACATTTGTCCCGTTAAAGTCAATTACAAAACCTGTCATCTTTCTCACAAAGTCGCCCTCACTATTTTCATCGCTGTATACAAACCACTTGACGTAACATTTGTGAACGATCGATACAATAAGGAGGGCGGTCCACGTATCATTTTAAGCCATTGTTTATTATTCTACGGCCATGGGAAAGCAGTACCATAGACTCTTCAACAACCTCATATTTTCCCCTAGTTATGCGCAAGTTAACCAACCAAGATCTAGCGATCAGGGAACCATGCCAGTGAGAGATATTGGCCATATCGATTGGCCCTACCATTTTTGGTGAGGGATGACGGCTTCAATCGACCCATGGGGCAAGGTTGTTTGGAAAACATACGGGTGTCGCTTATTAGGACCAGTTGGGAGGAATATCTGTAAAGTAAAACACTTTAATTTCACGGCAACTAAATTTAGTGAATTTAGCATTAATATATTTGGGGCGATTCAATTTTACAAATTCGTATAATCTTTCTGTAGGCTATATTGCCATTGATAAATAAAAATATATAATTGGGAGCAAATACTTTTGGTGAATTGGACCGTCTCGCGAAATTAAATTGCTAGCCAAATTAAGTAGTTATACAGTATATAGGCATAAAATACATAGTAGGCCCTAAATATGGAGGCAAATCATGACAACAAAAAGACTTAAGTATAAGATTTATAAAACAACTACCAGAATTTGGAATAATATATAAGAATTATTCATTTAAATTGCAGATATTTTAGACAATACTTCTTCTAAACAATAATACATTTCAATTAATACTTCTTCTAAACAATAATACATTTCAATTCATCCTATCAGGCGTTGATATTAATTCAACCATGGACTTATTCTATTTATAATAAGTCCATGCTTGCTACTATATCGGGTCTATTTCTTAACAAACACCCCTATTTCGTCTCTGAAATCGACTATTCCAGACCTGTTACTTATTTGCCGAGAGGAGTGTCCGCTCAAACAATAGATGGACGGGTCAACCCGTAGGTCAACCCGTAGACCAGCTCGTTCACTGGCTGAGAGTGCTGAAGGATCGCTTGACTAATCAGGCTAATTTGTAAAACAGGATTAAAGTTTTGTTAAACCTGGTATGCATGTCAAGGGTTGTCGCTCGTTTGCCGTGGAGCATAACTGCACTATGAGTATAATAGATTTTAAAAAGAAAAACTATCCGCCCAAAGATTTGTTTTATAAAAAATACACTCAAATCATGTGTAATATGTAAAAGTATTTACTGAGTATTCCAAACAAACAAGGTTTAATATCTATAATATAATATAATATAATATGCTGTAGTAAATAATTTATTTTATTTTTATTGTTTAATTTCTCCAATGTGAGAATTTGTTCTAAATTAATAATTTGCACACACGTCGCTGAAACTTCAATACATTTTGCAGTATAGTCATGAATACCAACATTTTCTGATTTGTCTAATTTCAGCAATCTAGTTATGATTTGAGTTTATGCCAGTGGAATCGCCCTGGCAGACCCTTACAAGTTGCCATCTGCCCTGCCAATTCAGCAGCCATGGTGATATAGGAACAAATTATGCACAGTCAGACCAAATCCCCAATACCAGGAAATTAAAACACACCATGAATAAAAATTCCATTAAAATGGAATAGGGGCGGTCAAAACATTGGGAATCAAACAGCATTTCCAAAACGTATTACATTTTTCAATTAAATACAAATGTCTGCATGCTTGATACTTCATGCCGATACAGGTGACTTTAACACACTCTGTCATATTTGCCATATTCCGTATATGTTGAGACAATTTGGTTGGCAATTTGACATATACCTGCATCATCAATATCTGAAAATACCCTGAAATCACAAATTCTCAAATCCATACAAAAATAGGTCGGTTCACCTTGTGAACCCGGTCTCTCATACGTCAGTTTAGCTTTATTCTTGGACGCAAAAGGCCAGCCTATTACACTATTAGTTGTATCTCTCTTGGGCAATATTGTATTTGTATTATTAGCCCATAGAACAGGGTTTTCCCCCGTCGTCTTAGTTCGGCCATTTTTATGTCAGATCAGCTGGAAATTGAAGGTATGGAAGGTTGAGATACCAGTTGATTTGAAGAAGATGGCATATAATTGGTTCAGCATTGTCACACACATTTAGTGCTTTTGACTTTTTTAATAATCATCAGGAATAAAAAGAAAGATTGATGGGAGAAAAAGAGGAGAGTGTGTTACATGCCATTTTATCAGTGGAGGTCTACAATCAGCTATCAAAAGCAGTGTAAGGGGTGTGGAAAGTTAGTTTGAGGCGGTTGTGTTAGGCTACTAGATCCATACTAGATACGAGCTAGGAAACTGTTAACATGAAATCGGGCATTGGGTGCATTTTAGATATGCATAATCTTATAATTATATAGATGCAAGATCTACACATTTTTGTGTTCACTGTTATTGCTTTTTGCACTATACGACTTGAAGGAATCAGACCAACATAGTCAACATGTCTATTATTTTGATTTAACACTAACCCTTCCAAAGGCCACAAAATACCATGACCCAGCCTGTTTGTATAACCTGGCGTGGAAGTTTTTCGATGAAATAATGGACCCAGCCTATAAACTTGAGGACTCATGGTGTAGTGGAGAATCCCTTGCCCCGTGTCCGTGGTTCAAATCCAGGGGTGGGGGTCGTGAAGATATTTTGGGTAACTTTTCGCCGGGCGGGAAAAAATCTGAAAAAAGTAGGAGGGTTAGGATTAATACAACTATCAACTTGATCAAAGAAACAAAACACAATCAACACTGATGACTACGGGCTGATAAGGTTCCGCACAGAAATATAAACCACCGCCACCTTACAAGCCGTGATCCATGCATCCTACAATGTTAGAAAAAAGTGTTCGAACACTTTGTAGGTGTAATGTAAAGTGTTTCCCCTTCCCCTGATCAATGTTGAATCCCACAATTTGCCCACCATCAGCACAGGGCCTCGCAACATTGATCGGTGGAGAAGGGGGTAGGGATATGAGTTAAGGGGATATTTCAGGCTACCAGAAACAACGCTTAAGAAAATCATCTAATTTCAATGTTAGGCCCATTATAACTCTATCATTATATGAGCAAATCCAATAAAATTGTGCATGCTTCTCGGGATTGTCTACAGCTATCATCACACCAAAGTAGAAGAAAATCGACAGATGTTTAGGGAACGGTCACATAATGCACATATCGTATAGCCCTGAATGTGTGATAGATCATGGATAGATGAATATGAATACCTTCAGCTTGATTATTTAGGCCTATTAATGTTATTAATTTCTTTCATAATGAACATCGTACCATCTCACTGATATACCCAATAATATATTAATATAGTAAAATTCAATTTTCGGACACAGACAACAGGTATAAATCGTGTTCCAAATTAAAAAATGCATGTTATATTTGGCTTATATTATTTCAATTATATTATTTGTTTTATTATGGTTACTTAATAAATATTATATTTGTGGCATTATAAATTCAATATAAATCATATCAAAACCATAATACAAATGCATTTTGTCTAAAGAAATGAATAAAACGTCAACCATTGAACATGACGCAAAGTATGTATAAACATAAAATACACGTGGGTCAATGTGCTCAATGGTAAATCGCCAATGGTAAATCGTTACGATTTACCTTCATACAAAAGCATGTGTAATCAACGATTTACCGTATCAATATATATGATATATATACTTATTCTATTTAACAATGGTAAATCGTTCCATTGCGTGTTATTTCAATGAGGAGACGGGCAACGGTTTACCTTTACCATTGTTCATACTTTACCACCGAGCTTACTACTATCCTTCACGAAAATATGTTTTCATTGACCGATCGATTAGTTGGTTAGCGCGTTGTATTATCTCTACCTTTATTGTCAATGTCGTGGGTTCGAATCGTACAGCGGCCTATAGTCAATATTCATTTCTTCAATATTTAGTTTAATAATATTACACATTTATTTATTGCATTTATTTTTTCAACATTGAATTTTTCATTGGTGCCTTTCCGATCTCTCTTTATTTCTTTATATAATATTTTCTTTCATTCTTTCTTTCCCTTATTTCCTGATCCATTTTTTATGTATTTCTTTACTGTCTTTATGTGGTTTAGTTAGTAATTATTGTAAGTAATATCATTGATTACTGTACATGATTATTTGTGCAACATTCATTAACTGTGTGCGTCTTATGCGTGTCGCTTTAAACGGTATTTATGCGTTGAAATGTACTAACAAAGTTGATAAAAGTGACCGTTCCCTAAAAAGTAATTTGTCAAATGCAACCATTTTGTTACAACATGTAAATCTCATTGAAATCGATCGAGTGGTTCATAAGTTATGATGAATACCGTGATACATGATACTGCATATTTTAAAAACCTCAGACAATGTTAGAAAAAAGTGTTCGAACACTTTGTAGGTGTAATGTAAAGTGTTCCCCCTTCCCCCTGATCAATGTTGAATCCCACAATTTGCCCACCATCAGGACAGGGCCTTGCAACATTAATCGGTGGGGAAGGGGAGGGATATGAGTAAGGGGATACTTCAGGCTACCAGAAACAAGTTTCGATTTTCACGTGACTCAAATAGCGTGCCTGTTATATGGTCCAATAAGCATGGCAATTAGGGTCAGTGTTCGAACACCTTTTTTCTATGATTGTAGTTCTCTCATACTGTTCCCCATAATTTTCTATAGGTGTGATACGCTGTCTTGAAGTGAGCCCAGATGGCAATACTTTGGGAGTTGGTCTGTCATCTGGAGTACTTTCCATGGTAGATATACGCACAGGGTTGCTACTTGGTGGATGGAGAGCCCATGAAGGAGAAGTCTTACAGGTATAACTAGTATTGTTTATGGCCATTGTTTATAACAATGCGCTGCCAGAAGTACAGGGTTTCCCAAAAGTGTTGATACCTTTTTAAAGCTCTATATCTCTCTTTAAATAATTTGCAATACCAAATTGAAAACATATTTGGATAGATAAGAATTGTAGAATTATGTGGACTTTTAATATTAAACACACACTCACCCCACCATACAATAACTCAACCTGTGTACGTAACTGTAATCATGTGCTGCATGTTCCTCACATTCCATTCATGCAGATTTTTGCGAAAAGGCTTTCACTTATTACTTGTTGTGCATTTTAATACACAATTTTAACTTGTTGTGCATTAAAATAATCTTATTATAAACCTGGAAACGGTGTGTTTGTGTGTTTGTTATCCTTAGTTCTCTGTTAGTTTTGATCAAAGTGTCGCCTTATTTGCATGAAACATATAGGAAATAACGGTATATTCCAGTGAAATTGGTTTTAACCAATTGTTAAAACAATTGGCTCCAAAAACAGCAAAAAAACGCTCAAATTTGGCTCACAAATGCCACTAGAATTGCACGATATTGTGCGTTGCGCGTACAACCGCGTAATCATACCGTGGTAACGCGTCGCATGCATGTTTGCGCAAGGGCTCACTTCCGCGGCACTATACGCACTTTAACACATGGCGCCACAGGAAATGGTTATAGGCCTGTTAGGGGTAATGTGATGTCATGTCGGGTGGGGGTAAAACCATGGAAAATGGTTTAGGATAGACCTAGGGTTATAGTGATGTGGTACTTAGCGTTCCAAGGGTTAATGAAGTAGCAATGGGAAATGGTTAAGGTTGGTGTGTGGGGCAGGGTGGTTGGTGTGTGGGGGAGGGGAGTTGTAGGGGGTTTGGTTTCAGAGGTACCAAGGGGTTGATAAAGTAATGCAGTTTGAGAGGTAGGGGTTAATCAAAGTAGCCACAGTAAATGGTTTAGGAAGGTTGTGATTATAAATCAACCTGGTTGTGTGTGTGGTGGAGGGGTGGGTTGTAGGGGGTTTATGTGGTTCCAGAGGTAGGTAATGTGGCATAACCATCTGGCGGGGACCCAAGCGTAGCGAGAGTACGCCGCTAGTGTTCCTAATAAGGATAATTTCAATCTCAAATTTAACAAAATTCACTATGGAAACTATAAAAAGGCGGAGGGTACTAGTCGGAACCTGCTTCTGGACAGAAGAACGGTATAAACATGCTCTATGTGACAAACTTCGGCTAAAACATCCGACATAAACAAAGTATTAACATTTTCAACTAGAAAACTCTAATAATGAAGACGCTGACAAGTAAATGTCTGGTTGATAGTTGTGTAAGATTGTGTGAAAGCTGTGAGGACCTTAAAAACACACAATTAGATATTCATGACTATAATATCTCGCATTCATATATAACTGATATGAAATTATAAAGGCAGAATGACTATAAAGACTATTATAGAAAATCAAAGGCATGCATCGTTTTTAAAAAGAACAAATAAGTAGCAATTATTCAAGACTGAACAATATCAGGTGGCAAATGAGAGAATATTCTGGAGAGGGAAAGGTGTGTTTATTCCGTAAAGAAATGAAAACACAAAGCACGTGCCTCCGAAATTAAATCTGAAAAAGTGCTTTTTAAAATAGTTGTTTAAAACTATAAGATAATGTAGAAACTGAGACTGAAATTCTCAACTGAGAATGTCCTATATACATTTTACATTGCATATTATTACATTTGTAACACATTTTCATATGCTTTTCAGCATGTTTACATTGCATATCATTACATTTGTAACACATTTTCATATGCTTTTCAGCATGTTTACATTGCATATCATTACATTTGTAACAAATGTTCATATTCTTTTCAGCATGTTTACATTGCATATTATTACATTTGTAACACATTTTCATATGCTTTTCATCATGTTTACATTGCATATCATTACATTTGTAACACATTTTCATATGCTTTTCAGCATGTTTACATTGCATATCATTACATTTGTAACACATTTTCATATGCTTTTCAGCATGTTTACATGCATATCATTTTCAGCATGTTTACATTGCATATCATTACATTTGTACCACATTTTCATATGCTTTTTGGCATGTTTACATTCATGTTCACATAATTTTCACATTTCACATAGTTTCATCATGTTTGCATTTCTTTTTTATACAAAGACCGATTGCAACCATTATTATGCATTGAGAATCTTCCGTCCTATTCTTTCAATGCATTTGTAAAAACCTATTATTCTGCACATGTCACTGGAGCGATATTGGTCGACCAATATTTTTAACACCTTGGAGGTCTCTTTAACACATTGAAGCTTACACTGCACGAATACACTTAACGCGTATATTAATATGCCGATTGTATGTGTAGCAGTCACAAAAATGCAGAGACAAAAAAAAAATTGTCTTTTTTAATTCGTGAAATATTTGTTGATTTTTTTTTTTTTTTTGATTTTTGATTTTTTTTTAAAAATATTTGTTTTTTGGATGATTTTTAAAAAAAATTGGAACTTTTTTGAGAATTTGTAACATTTTTTTTTTAATTTGTTGTATTTAAAAAAAAGAAGTTGTTATTGATATTTTTACAATTATGGTGATTTTTTTTAATTTTTATATACATTTTTTTTATTTTCAATTTTTGGTTTGTCAAGTCAGATTCTCAAAACATAATAATGATAAAATTGGATGGATTGAGCGTGATACACAAAGACATTGGTCGAGCTATGAGTTTTAAAAAGTGTTGTGCGAGACGCAAACTTGGATCATACATATGCAACATGGCAACCATGTCAAACAAGTTGTAAAATAAGCTGAAAACATCCAAAAATGACTTCTTTTTCATACAAAGACCGATTGTAACCATTGTTTATAGGTCAATAAATACGTATGTATTGATTCGAGAGAAATTAGACAAATCAATGTACCCGCGCTAATTTTGATGTGTGAATAATGGCACGAACCCGCAGGGGGAATGCTTTTGTGTATGTGAGCATATCAACATTTGTGCAAGTAGCATAATTTTGATGCCAAATGTGAATAACAGCCAAAATTTCAAATTGGTTTTACAAGTTTTTCTCCTCTATTGTTGGTAAAGGGTATATCTCTATTTATCAAGTCTGATATGATCTCACCTCAATTTGTTCGCTTTGGTTATTACATCATCGTTTGAAAATAGGTGCGCAAAAAGGATAATGCTTTTTTAATTTGGCTTGAAAAAAGCTAGTTAAGAAAGTGTATTATTTTTGTAATATAAAGTATTGCTTTTTAAATGCTATTTGTGATTTAGTTATTCTAAATAAAGCTTCCAATGAAAGTAAAAAGCAAAAAAGTGATATCACTTGCGAAAGGCGCAATGCGAGTTATCATTTTTACGTTCATTTTTTCCATTGGATCGCGTAACGTCCGTAACATTTTCTTTTTTCTTTTTTCTTTTTTTTCCTCTGGGAGAAAACTAATTGGCTGATTTTAATAACATCACACATTCACTGTTAGTTTGTGATGGGTTCAATCATTGAGCAAAAACAAATAAATCTATAATTAGAAATACCTTAACGAGCGTTACGGACATTACATAAATCGTTACGGACGTTACATAAATCGTTACGGACGTTACAGCTTTTACTCAAGGCTTTGAAGAGCTTCTAAATGACACACCTTTGTGAGCTGTAACACTGAAAATAATATTTCGTCAAAAATGTGGTATAATTTGACAAATTAGACAACATTTTCTTCAACAATAGTTTAGACTTGTGCACTGCTACATAGTCAGTGTATGGTAGTGGTATGGTGTATTACTCCCAAGTATGCAAATGATCTCACTGAATACAATGTCATGCTCTATCACACATCTATCACACAGAACTTAACCATGTTAACAACAGAATAAATCTCTTAATCCGCATTTGCATACTTGGGAGTTCTACACCATCTGGGAGAAAATAGGTACATTTAGGTACTGTACCTAAGATGTACCTAGTGTACCTAAAATTGTACCTATGCAATGTACCTAAAATGTCCAGTTTTGGAACGAAAACAGGTCATTTTAGGTACACTTGAAAAAACTAAGTACAAATTAGGTACTCTACATATCTGGAAAGAAAATAGGTACAAATTAGGTACTAAAAGCAGAATAGGTACAGATTAGGGGCAAATTAGCTAGTGTACCTAATCTGTCCTGTTTTGAAGCCGAAACAAGTCATTTTAGGTACAATTTAGGTACAAATTAGGTAGTGTACCTAATTTGTCCTGTTTTGAAACCAAAACAGGTCATAAATATGCCATAAAACATAAATAGATGTTTTCAGACTACCCCTTCCATTATTTTACAACTTTAACCAACTAACATCAAAGTAACACAAGAAAAACACATGGATTTTATGACAATTTGATATCTTAAACAGACCTGCCAACTAGTACGATTTTCCCGTATTTAGTACGGAAATTGGATGAAAATACGACTATACGATTTGTTACCACAAAATTACGATTTTCCCTTTTTTCCTATTAAAAATAATAATAATAATAATGATAAAAACATAGCCAAATCTTTCCTTTAATAGTTTGAGTTTGTTTTCATTCTCCAAACTATTTCCTTTTCATCTCAATATTGCACTATATGTATATTATTAACCTCTCAGTAATTAACAAAACCCGTTCAAAAACTCATCCCTGCAGGGTTCCCTATGTGAACAATTGCATTGCAGTCTATGAGCCTACATGAACTATACCCTTGGAGATGATATTGATTGTTAAAATGAATGCTAGCCTCAAAGGCTGCCGAAATGCATGTAGTATTATATCTTACACGTGGCGGCCAGTCCAAATTATATTTACTATTCGAATTTGAATTTGATCACAGAGGTCATTTGACTGAGGCCAAGTTGCATATATATGCAAAAGGTGAAAAGGTCATACAGTACAATTCCATTTCCAATGTATGATGGAGGATAATAATTATTTTGCGTGAATATTTATTAGTGGCATTTTAACTAAGGTTCCCTTGTTTGACAAAGCTTAGAAAATGTTCAGGTCTACAATTGGATGAAATTAGGTTTCAATTGCACATTTGTATACAATGACAGATAAACTTCCAAGTAAGCTAGGATGGTTAAACATGGTCAGCTCTAACACTGGTCCAAATTAGCTCTCATTTTCATTTGTGTAAATATGATAATTAGCTAATTTGCATATTTTGGCTCAATACTTGAATTGGCTGTAACTCCTTAATGAAAGGACTATCTCAATTAAATATAACTCTTCAATGAATAGATTGACTAAACCTCTACAAAACTAGGATGGTTATTCATGACTAGATCTATCATTGATCAATATTAGGGCTGATTGGTATGGTTGTAATTATGCTAATGAGCTTATTTGCATATTTTAATCAATTCTTTAATTTAGCTCTTAATCTTGAAAACGTAGAGTGATAAACTTCCAAGTAGGCTAGTATGGTAGGACATGATCAGCTCCACCAATGGTCCAAGCTAGATCTCATTTTCATTTGTGTTAATATGATAATTAGCTAATTTGCATATTTTGGCTCAATACTTGAATTGGCTGTAACTCCTTAATGAAAGGACTATCTCAATTAAATATAACTCTTCAATGAATAAACTGACTTAACCTCTACAAAACCAGGATGGTTATACATGACTAGATCTATCATTGGTCAATGTAAGGGCTGATTCGTATGGTTGTAATTATGCTAATGAGCTCATTTGCATATTTTGGTCAAATCTTTGATTTGGCTCTTAATCTTGAAAACAAAGAGTGATAAACTTTCAAGTAGGCTAGTATGGTAGGACATGATCAGCTCCACCAATGGTCCAAGCTAGATCTCATTTACATTTGTGTTAATATGATAATTAGCTCATTTGCATATTTTGGCTCAATACTTGAATTGGCTGTAACTCGATAATGCAAGGACTATCTCAATTAACTGTAACTCTTCAATGAATACAATGATTTAACCTCTCATTATGTAGTATTCATGGATACCCATGTGCCACATATGTGGTGCACCATGGTAACGGTATAAACATAGTGTTGAAGTAGATAAGATAGAGAAACTGATTGAAACTCGGCTCAATGCGGCATTTAAAATGCGTAACTTAGTATCAGAGGTATGGAAATGTCAAGGAAAAAAGTGTACGGTGTTATTTTGACAAAATACAGTTTTGTATGGGAAAATACAGCTTTTGGGATTTAAAATACAGTTTTGTGAGTTTAGAAGTTGGCAGGTCTGCTTAAATCTTGTTTTATTATTGATTTTAATACCTGTAACGTCCGTAACGCTTCAAAATGTAACGTCCGTAACACTAAATCAACAGCGTTGGACGATACGGGAGTATTAATTTCAAACTTGCTTTTCGTGTTAACATAGAATGGAGTCAGGGCTTGCTCAATATAGTTGACAGAAAAAAATAAAACGGGGAACTGAACAGAGATTTAAGGATATGTACCATAGTCAAAAAGGCACTTCATTTCAAGGTAACGTCCGTAACGCTCGTTTCTAATTTTTGTTGCTAATTAACTAAGAAAGCTAAAACAAAATTGCTTCATTATATTGAACATTAGAGTGTTTACTACTAGCATACTAAGAAATAAAGTGTTATCTTAACAGCAAACAGATGTGCTATTCAATTAAAAGTTGCAAGTTGCATGTATCTGTAACGTCCGTAACGGTGGAATTGGCCATATGTAACAACGAATGAAAACATGTTAACAAGTTAGCTAACACCCCCAGTGAAAATCGGCGATTCTGCAACAACGAATCAAAACAAAGCGTGTGGTGTGTGCATTGAACGGCGCACACATGGAGTGCATTAGACACTGTCAATGCACTTCACATATTTTAGTTTCTTGCTTTCTGATTGGTTCGACATTACTAAGAGAGTATGAATATGTTTTTATGAATCCAAGTGTGGAAAATATTGGATCCCAAACATCATATATATAATACGGAGTTGCCCATTTTTGTACGGAGATGTTCTTCCCTTTCCGCACCTTCGATTGACTTCAAATTTTTGGTGCGAGTGCGTATGGGTCCCACAATTGTCCAGTTTATGTTTGATTTTCTTATTTTGGGTTAGATTTTTGTGAAATTTGGGCTTTTTTAGCCCGTTGCTACGTTATTGCTACGCGCCGCGTATACGCTGGGCACGCCATGGCGATGGCCGGCACGCGTAATCGGGCGGTCGCCAGCGCACGCGTAATCAGGCGATTGTCGGCGCACGCGTAATCGGGCGATTACCGGCGCATGCGTAATCGGGAGACTATCGGCGAACGCGTAATGGCGCACACGCGTTAGTGGCGCAATATAAGAGTAGTTTGTTATGTTGTAGAGAAAAGGCGGCAAGCATCCGTTGCTCCTTAGTGCAAACCCTATAGTACAAGAAAACGACATGATGAGACAACAACAAAAAGGGAATCAAATAGCCAATGTATACAGGAACCCCTTGGAAGGAACTGGAAGAAAGGCCGTCGCAAACCGTAGGCCTGCAGGATAATATATGTTTTAATAGTGACAGAGACAATGCGTGTATACGACAGTGCCTCAATCCCATCGCTGACCCATCCACAACGCGGGCAACGGGCAGGGCGCGCTATATAAAAACATCGATAGGCCAGAAAACCGCGATATCATATTATTCATGGGGGATAGGCCTATAAATAAACAAGGAACTGTTAGAGCAAAATACGCATGTAGAAATACACTTACGTTTAGGAGAAATAATTTATTGTCAATAGACCGAAAAATAAAATAAACGGATGACTAACACTGAACTGGGGGTGTCTACAAAGTGCTATATAAGCATCGCTATTATTATTATTATCATGGTGAGACCCCGCCTCCCGCCATCTATCAAAGACCCACTATAAAATGTATAATATGTACGTGTTCTATGAGAGACTTGGCAAATTTGAGGGGGGGTGGGGGGGGGGGGGGCGGGGGCGTCCGCGAAGTGGTTGTGAAATCTATCCTGTCTGGATTATTTATACAGGAACACAGGGTACATGGAGTATGGTATGGAATATTAAGGGCCCCTGTGATAACTGGATTTTAAGGATGTATGGGGTAGGTCCTATCTGAGTGGTTATTTCGTGTCTTATTATGGGATACCTATAATAATATTTAGCATTTCTGGGTAGGCGTTTTTAATATCCCTGAATTATTAAGGGCGCCGTGGCACCGATATTAGGATCAAGGGCACCTGGAGTAGCAAGGACCTTGATACAATCACAATTTCATACATTTCATAATACATTGTAGCCTATACGCTTTCATCAGGTTGACGACTAACCGCACACTATTTTCTATATACCATGTATACACTATATGGGGTATGGGTTTGGTACAACTTTTTTTTTGGGGGGGTGGGGAATTATAACATTGTTTCCCTCCTAAATGGGGTATAGAAATTGGGTCCGAGATTCAAAGATATCACAAAACTCAAAAACAAAGTCTATTTCAAATGAAAACAAAATTCAGGGATCTACAATTTTGAACTCATTACCAATGCCCATTTTGCTACAAATCATGAAGGTATCTTATTTAGATATAATCAGCTAGCGAGGGTACCCGCTAGTCTTATATATAATACGGAGTTGCCCATTCTTGTACGGAGATGTTCTCCCCTTTCCGCACCTTCGATTGACTTCAAATTTTCTGTGCGAATGCGTATGGGTCCCACGACGAACCAGTTTATGTTTGATTTTTCTTATTTGGGTTAGATTTCGTGAAATTCAAGTTTTTTTAGCCTGTTGCTATGTTATTGCCACGCGCCGCGTATACGCTGGGCACGCCGTGGCGATGGCTAGCGCACCACACGCGTAATCGGGCGATCACCAGCGCACGCGTAATCGGGCGGTCGCCGGTGCACGCATAATCGGGCGATTACCAGCGTACGCGTAAGAACGCGTAATGGCGCACACCGTAAGGTGCACACGTGTTAGTGGCGCAAAGCGTAGTTTGTTATGTGGTAGAGTAAAGGCGGCAAGCATCCGTTGCTCCGTAGTGCAAACCCTATTATAGTACAAGAAAACGACATGATGAGACACTAACAGCAAAATGTCAATCATAGGGTATACAGGAACCCCTTTGAAAAACTGAGAGCAAGGCAGGCGCAAACCGTATCAGGCGCAAACCGTAGGCCCACCTACATCCAGGATAACATGACAGGGAAAATGCGTTTATATGACAGTGCCTCAATCCCATCGCGGACCCATCCACAACACGGGTCACAACGGGGGCAGGGCGCGCTATATAAATAAACAAGGACCTGTTAGATAAAGGAACTGTTAGAGCAAAATATGCGCTATGCATAGTAGAAATACACTTACGTTTAGGCCTACTTGATGAATAATTTAATGTCAATAGGCCGAAAAATAAATTGAACGGATAGCACTGAACTGGGTACAAAGGGATAATGGTGAAACCCCACCTCCCGCCAACTATAAAAGACCTACTATAAAACTAAAGACCCCACTAAATAAAACCAGTGGCGTCACGGACCTAAATTTATTTAATACACATGTTCTATGAGAGACTTGGCAAATTTTAGGGGGGAGGGGGCGTCCGCGAAGGGGGTTGTGAAATCTAGGCCTACACTTGGATTACTCTGGATTATTATGGGTACACTGCCGGGGTACCTGGAGTATGGGGGTATGAAATATTAAGGGCACCTGCGATGACTGGATTTTAAGGATGTATGTCTTTATTAGGGGCGCCGTGGCTCCGATATTAGGATTAAGGGCACATGGAGTATCAAGGACCTCTTGCTATTTCACAATAGCCTATACGCTTTGATTTGACGACTAACCGCACACTATCTTCTATAACATGAAAACACTTTATGGGGTATCTGAGGGTAGGTACAACATTTTTTGGGTGTTTATGGGGTAACTATGAAATTGGGTCAGAGATTCCAAAGATAGCACAAAACTCAGATTTCTGTGAACAAAAATTCTATTTTAAATGAAGAAGAAGAAAAAATCGGGGATCTACTATTTTGAACTCATTATCTATGCCCATTTTGCTACAAATCATGATGGTATCTAATTTAGATCATAATACTCAGCTAGCGAGGACCCGTTAGTCTATATAATAATATTGGAACGCCAAATTTTGTCCTGAGATGTTCTCCCCTTTCCGCACCTTCGATTGACTTCAAATTTTCTGTGCGAGTGCGTATGGTTCCCACGACGATGCAGTTTCTGATTGATATTTTAAATTTTGGTTAGATGTTATTGCTACGCACCGCATATACGCTGGGCACACCATGGCGATGGCCAGCGCATAGCACACGTAATCGGGCAATTGCCGGTGCACACGTAATCAGGCGATTGCCGGTGAACAAATAAGTGGGCGATACTGGAACACATGTAATGGCGCAAACCGTAAGGTGACACGCGTTAGTGGCGCAAAGCATAGTTTGTTATGGGGTATTAGGGTAAAAGCGAGCAATCCGTTGCGCCGTAGTGCAAACCATACAGTACAAGATAACGGTGCACGATGAGACAACAGCAAAGTCAGTCCACATACAGTAGAACCCTTTGAAGGAATGGGAGCAAAGGCAGGCGCAAATCTCATCACAGACCCATCCACAACGAACGCGGGCCACAACGCCGAAAATGGATAGGCCAGAATTTCATATAAATGGGTATATATGCCTATAATAACAAGGACCTGTTGAGACAACAGCAAAGTCAATCCACATACAGTAGAACCCTTTGAAGGAATGGGAGCAAAGGCAGGCGCAAATCTCATCACAGACCCATCCACAATGAACGTGGGCCACGACGCCGAAAATTGATAGGCCAGAATTTCACATAAATGGGTATATAGGCCTATGATAACAAGGACCTGTTAAATTAAGGAACGGTGTGAGCATAATATGCATGGTTATTGCACTTACCGTAAAACGGGGTGAATAGGGGCATGGGGGTGAATAGGGCATGGGGGTGAATAGGGACAAAAATGGGAAACGTTTTTTAAATGTCACCCGGCCAGTTTGTGTACCATTACACGGGGTGAATAGGGACATCGGGCTCCATGTCCCTATTCACCCCGTTTTACGGTACCTTTTATTACGTTTTAGGCCTACATAATGCCTACTGGTGAAATAATATAATGTCAATAGGCCAACAAATAAAATAAACGGATGGCTTACTGAACCGAGAACAAAGTGATAATGGTGACACCTCGCCTCCCGCCAAGCATAAAAGACCCAGGCTATAAAACTTACGACCCCACTAAATAAAACCAATAGCGTCGCAGACCTATTTAATACACTAGTCTTGTTCTATTTCCACCATCCAACATGATTTGGATAATTTTGAACAATGGGCTTACAGAGAATCATATGAATTTAAACCCGACCAAATGCATGTTTATGGATGTCACCTTTGCGATGGATCCACCGATGCTTACCCCCCTCCGTTTGTATGATCAAAACCTTCATTGCACTGACGTGGTGAAGATTCTGGGCATAAAAATTGCTAAAGATCTGAAATGGAACACCCACATTGGTGACATTACGAAACGTGCAAGTGGACGGCTATTTATGCTTAACATCTTAAAACGGCATGGGCTAAGTGTTAAAGACCTGGTAACAATCTATGTTGCTTTTGTTCGCCCCCTTCTTGAGTATGCTCTACTAGTATGGCATCCTGGTCTGACAGAAAATCTCCACTATGATTTGGAGCGTATTCAAAAGAGGGCGTGTAGAATCATCTTAGGTTTTAACTACATTGGCTATCAGGATGCCTTAATAACATGTGCTATTCTGGAACTCAGGAACCGTAGAGACCAAATTTGTTTAAACTTTGCTAAATCCCTTTTAAAATCTAATGAATTCCGTGGTTGGTTACCAAAATCTAGAGATGAACAAGTGCATAATATGACTCTCCGTAGTGCTCACAAAATAACTGTCCCTAAAACACATACCCTGCGTTACGCTCGAAGCTCAATTCCATACATGGTCAAACTCTTAAATCATACATTATAGTTCTGTTTCCAGTCGGGGGTGGGTTGTTGTGTTATGCATGCTTAGTTATTTCTATGAATAGATATTGTTTCTATTGTTCTATATATTACATATTGTAAATATTGTTGTAATTCAGCATTTTGCTGCAATAATGATATGTTTATTAAACCTTGAATTGATGATATGGGAGACTTGACAAATGTTCATGTAATCTAGGGGTCGCGACACCCCTCCCCCTCTTCTGCCGCCTTACTAACTAAAACCCCACTATATAACTCAAATCCTAGGCCTACATAAAGGGGTCAAAAAAAGTAAGTCCCCCCCTAAAATTAGATTACTTTTGTTTACATAACTTCACACACAATTAAACATTTTGAAAAATTGAAACGATTATGAAAAGAAAAAACGCTTGGCTACCAATAGAAAGTTTTACATTTTCGATATCATGTTTACTTTTCCCAAAACAGTCACATTTGCTCAAAATGATGTTTTCAGAAAAAGTGGCACTTACTTATATTGGATTTTGGCAAATTTCATGTTAACGGAAACATCATTTTGGGGATATTTGACTTTTTTGGGAAAAGTAAACATGATATCGAAAATGGGAAATTTTGTACGGATAGCTAAGCGTTTTTCCTTTTCAGAAAAATTTCAATATCTTAAAACGTCTAATTGTGTGGGGGTGTTATGCAAACAAAATTGTATAGGATTTTGAAAATTGCCACTGTTTCTGAGAACATCGTTTTGTGAAAATGAGACATTTTTGGGAAAAGTAAACATGATATTGAACAGGAGAAAATTTCCTGTGAATAGCCAAGGACATTTTCTTTTCACAAGTTTTTAAATTTCTCAAAACGATTAATTCTGTACGGAGTTATGCAAACAAACTTGGTCTAATTTTCGTACAAAAAAATCACGAGAGAGAGTTTTTAAATTTACTGGTATGGACCAAGTGCCACTTTTTCCTGAAAACATCATTTTGGGGAAATGTGACTGTTTTGGGAAAAGTAAACATGATATTGAAAATGTAAAATTTTCTATTGGTAGCCAAGCGTTTTGTCTTTTCATAATCGTTTCAACCTTTTGAAGCGTCTAATTGTGTGTGAAGTTATGTAAACAAAAGCAATCTAATTTTAGGGGGGGGGGGGCTTACTTTTTTGACCCCTTTAGTATGAACACATGGGTAGACCTGTCTGGATTATTATAGGGCACATTGGGTACCTGGAGTATGGGGTGGAAACATTAAGGGCACGTGTGATAACTGGATTTTAAGGATGTATGGGGTAGGACCTACCTGATCAAAGACATGCATGTGAGTGGTTATTTCATGTCTCATTTGGGTTACCTATAATAATATTTAGCGTATCTGGGTAGGCCTTATTAAGATCTCTGGATTATTACCGGCACCGTAGCACTGATATCAATATTAAGGGCAGCTGGAGTATCAAGGACGTAAACTCTTGCTATATCCAGTGACAGTTCTATATCACAATAGCCTATACGCTTTGATGACTAACTGCACACTATCTTCTAGCGGGCACATCCGGGCTTCCCTTACTTGATAATCTGGATACGGGCATATGGGGTATCTGGGGTAGGCACAACATGTTGGGTGTATGGGGTAACTACAACATTGTTTCCCTCGAAATGGGGTATTGAAATTGGGTTCGAAAACTCAGATTTCTATTAACAAAGTCTATTTCAAATGAAAAAATAATTCAGCTATGTACAATCTTGAACTCATGTCTATAATCTTATGCCCATTTGGCTACAAATCACGCAGGTATCTAATTTAGATCATAATACTTCAGGTAGCGAGGACCGAGCGTAGCTAGGGTACCCGCTAGTAATAATGATAAAATTGGATGCTTTAGGGGTCGTCCAAAATTATCGCCATTTTCACTTACGTACAGAGCGTACGTATAACTTTTACCCCCTCGAGTTACGTACGCAATAAATGGCGAAATTTTCATGGCTTGATATACCCTCATGTTTGATTAAAAATCATTGTATTAAAGACGAATTGCCGTATACAACTTAAGAAACTGTACGGTACACAAAATAGAAAAAATACACTTGTTTGATCATATTTGAGTCGCCGAAGGCTGACTATATAGTTTTGTTTTGTCATTTTTAGAGTAGTTGCTCCAGCCAATTTGGTAGCCCAATGACGCGCAATGCAGCAACGCTAAATTTTACATAGAAGTTGCACGGTAAGAGCTTTCTAATCGGTTTCCAAAATCACCAAAACGTCTGCGTGGCCCAAAATATGGAGTTTGCAGCGCTTGTTGAAAAAATGAATGCAATAGATAGGTAGAATAGAGATAGCGAAGTGTCCCGAAGTTTGGACGAAATTGAAATCAGCCAGGAAAGTGGTATAATCGATGGTTCAATTGTGATTTTATACGATGTTTTTTAGGGGAAATTGCGCGACGAGCCATTTTGTTTCTATTTCCATAGACAACCCACCCCAACCCCGACGTCGCGGCATGGCGCAAAATATGGAATTAGCCGTGCTTGTTAGAATAGAAAATGACATATTTAGATAGAATAGAGTTTTCTAAAGTGTACCGTGATTTGGTCGAGATTCAATTCGTCCATGAAAGTGTTGTAATCGATGGTTCAATTGTGAATTTGTAGCATGTTTTTAAGGAGAAACTGCGTGACGAACCATTTTGTTTCTATTTCTGAACACACCACAACGTATGCGTGGCCCAAAATATGGAGTTTTAAGTGCTTGTTAGAATGGAAAATGCCATAGATAGGTAAAATAGGATTATATAAGTATCCCGTTCTTTGGACGAAATTTAAATCATTCGGGAAAGTAGTATAATCGATGGTTCAATGGACTCTAATTGTGAATTGTTAGCGCGTTTTGTGAATAAAATGGCGTATTTGGGCTGGTCCGGTTGGTAAATTGGAAATAGTGCAACAGTCCGCGGTGCCCACTGTGTGCATGGGTAGTCTCTTACACCGAAGATTAGTTAGTTAGGTATTAGGCCCGATACAGCGTGTGTTTGCGTTAAGTTCATCATGCTTGTGACATGACGAAACCTGAAATAATGGGGTGCAAATTGGCCACTTGAGATTGCTTGACAATCCATTGTTGAATCCCATACGGTGGATTTGACTACCTAGGTATGTGTATAGTAGGTCAATGAACCTGCTATTGATTATTATAGTGAACTATGTTTGAGTTTTGGTGTTAGAGAGACATGGAATTGCAAGTTGTTGGCAGATTCTTTTCTGTATTTATTTAAGTTTGATTTAACCTTTTGATTTAATAGTGCATTGATTCCTGGATAATTAGGACACTATCAAGCCAAATTGATCCCAATTTTGAGATTACAGTGCTCACTGTCACCGATGTTTTATTATGAATTTGGAATAACTTTAAATATGAAAATCTTTCAGCTTATGAGGGGTCACATTCCACTTCAAATACACACCCCCTGGGCATGCAAGCGCAATTGATCCTTCTGCATCAGCGAATCATCCCCACCAATGTTCACAACAAATTTACGCTACTGCTAGAATCGACTGACTTGTGGCATAAAACGTTATGCTCCAACTTACTCTTGGTTCCGGTCAGGTATAACAGTTAGCGTAAATTACCCGCCAGTTACTAGCCTAGTAGCTTACCCCGCATTGGCGCTCTCAAAATGTTGGGTTACGCCTCAGTTACTAGCGAGGTAGCGCTATTTTCAGCTACCCGTCATTGGTGCACTCGGCCGATAATGTCTGTGTTTTAACAGACTTGTCAACCTTATGTAACAACTATTCATTATGGATAAGTCGCATGATCGGCTTTTCCCCTATTCGCTACACAGTAAACGCAAATATTAACCCCAATTTATATCAATTACTCTTAACGGAATTTTTTTTTAGCAAAAGTAGGGTCTATACATTTTTGGAAAGCTCTCAACATTGGCAATTCAAAAATGCAGTTTAAATCAGTGTAGGGGGCATAGTGAACAAAATATAACGTAAACTCTAACAAATATTTAAACTTGTTGGGGCACTTTCATTAGCCTGTACTATACTGTATGTTATAATTAACCAGCGGCAGTAACCCATGGCAATCCTATAGAGGTGCTTGTTAGTAATTTCATGAGGAATTCAAAAATGCAAAGAACATTATGTCATGGGTAGGTATAAGAATTACATGGATCTCAAACTAAATATAAGATTTATAAAAAAAAATCAAACATTGTGAATCATACATTTTACCAAAAGCAATTGCGTTTAGGTAAACACTATGTCCAAGTTAGACAGGTGTTTAGCTTCAAACCGTGTTTAACTACGTACAAAAATACAGGCCATCGATGCCAAACCTTCATTATATTTTCAATCATGAGCATCAATGATTAACGCCTATTTATACTATCATGGATCGGACTATCAACTACACGCGACCCGATGTGATCGCGTACGGGATGGGGATTTCACTCGCGAAGGGGAAAAAAAGGTGTTTAAATAACACTTACCTGCTTACCACGCGGCAATTACTTTTACCATATTATACACTAAACTATGATTTTTGAGAAACCTTTCCCAACTTTTAAAGTTGATCTTAAGAATTACGAACCAATACTAGGCAAGTGTGTACGTATTTGAATGCACTTCTCATAATGATTCCAATATGGTGACGGCATTAAATAATCTTGACATTTTTTAAACATTTTGTAAAGTTTAAGAACTGTCGTCTGCAGACGACTTCCACGTGGAAAGTGTTCAGATTATTTGAAATAAACAACGTTATTTCTCGTCTGTTATTCTATCGTTGGTTACCTTCAAAAATATTTATGATTCTTTATTTTAAATCAAATCAATTAAAAGGGTATAAAATGTTCGTTACACACTATAATTGCGCAAATATGTTTTCTTTGTGTAGTCCTGATCCTACTTATATGGTGTTTTTTTGTAATCGGGTCGATATATGTTTTTATGAGAGGAATCATCCAAAAAAATTCCTTTTGACTGAATAGAAAAATATATTCTGACCTTCAGTGGAAATCGGAACAAAATCTAGGATCGAAGGTAGGGAACATATCATACACAAGATACATTGAGTGATCTGTGAAACTACTCCCAATGATATCGGGCCCTGTGCCTTGAATTGAAGAAGTCTTGTAAAACATAAAACGGTTCAAAATTATCTAACCATTAAATTCTTGGAAATATATTGTAAAACAATCAAACGTGTAACATGCTTTATTCCAATTGAATGCTGATTTTGCGAATTTAAATGCCAATTGGTGTAAAGGACAATTTGATTTAGCTCGAATCACAATATCAAGTCCACTATACTTCCAAATAGATTGATGCTTTTACCTAATCGGCCGCGCATTCGTTAACATGGCAGCGTATAGGCCCTAAACAGATTTGAATCTCAATAAATTTAATTGATTTTGCATGTATCAATTTAAATTCTTTTAGATGAAATTGACTGCTTGTTTTGCGAAAAAGATACCCCAATACACGTCGATAGCAAGATGCTAAGATTTCTCGCGAAATTGAATACCCATAATACAGATTGAACTTAACAAAGTGCGAAATTCGCCGGGAAAACCTATATTAAAGGCGTATTATATGATCTTTTCCAGGGAGCTCCCTCTATTTCAAATTATTTTTTAAAAAGTAGATTTTCTTGCAGATTTACATTTCTGATCATAAATCATACATTCCAAGTTACAGAGCAATACGGTTCCTAATTACCTCAAAATCATGGTTTTAGAGTGAATTTAGACTAGAGTCAAATCAGTTTATTTTCACTCTAAAACCATGATTTTGAAGTAATAAGAATCGTATTGATTCATGTAACTTGGAATGAATGTACGATTTATGATCAGAAAATGTAAATCTGCTTTCAATTTGTTGTCAATGTTGAGGGCGTTCCCTGAAAATATCACATAAATTATACCTTTAACATACGAGGGGTATCAAAAAGTTCTTGAATTAAAACATTATGGTGCAAAAAATGGTCTCATGAGTATAATGTTTACTGGTGGGACGCCTTCCAGAAGAATATTAGGCTTAATTTCTTTTTTAAATGTTGTCATTTGTCACGCATAGGTAACGATTTATCTCTGTAAATGACAACATTTATAAGCCTCATACTCATCTGGAATGCGTCCCACAAGGATAAGTTATTGGACCATTTAATTAACCATGTACACAGCACCGTTACAAGACGTCATTAATTTACATGGCCTTGGCATCTAGTCAGGCCTTGAAATAAGAAATGAAAAGGGCAGGCAATTTAAGGCAATTTGAAAGGGAAACAATTCCAATTCTAGCTGCAATAAAACGAAAATATTACTTCTAAAAACATGACACCATTTTTGCCCTACATTTGCAGCTAAAGAATTGAACAGCTCAAATCATTCATTATATCTTACATATTGTTTGTGACAGCAACAACAAATGTAAATAATAAAATATATGTTTTACTGTTTTGAAAAAATAGTGTTTTTGTGCGATTTCTTCTTGCAAATGTTTTCTCCACATTAACTTTGAGTTACATTTAAGTTCCCTGCTTTGGTTACAACATTTCTGTAAACTCTTGAGCTGAGTGAGGTCTTGCATGCATTGATTATAATCTTGAACCATGTAGCTGAAAGGTTCGTCAATTTTTGATGCAATTAACAAGTCCCGGGTCCTAACTGTGCATGCATTGTACTAGGAGAATGGGGTCCACATCTATTGACCTATCTGGGGTCTTGAACTTAACTAACGGCTATGAAAGTAATAATTAATAAATACGGAAGGGATTCAGATTGTCACAATACTATTATTAAAAGTAATAAAATATATGATACGTTTGGGTCTGAAACAAACATTGTAATATGATTAACATGACACACTAGATCAATTAAAACATTGATGAATGCACATAGTCTATAGTCTCCTCCAATGATCACTTTATCCCGGCACTTTATACTGTGAGCACTTCTGTTGTATAAAACACATGACACAAAATGTTGCTGCAATAGTCCATATTTTCGCGACATGCATACTGAACCACACATACATGGGATTATAAATGTACCCTTAGCGAGAAAAAAATGTTATGCTCCTTACGACTCTTCCATTATAAATGATAACTTATTTCCAATTTGATACCTTTATAGGCCAAGAATGATGATATTTTTAGTGATGTTAATATTCATTTCAATTTATAATTAACCCAAACCAAACAAGCTATGTTATTGTGTGGAAATCAAGAGAGGGGGACATAAAATTACCCCCAATCATCTACGCAAATCCCCATAGATAACCACTCAATTAACCTACCTACGCTCTCCTGAGCACGATTTTCAGTTTTGTAGATAACGTCAAACTGAATCCAATCTTGTACCTCGCGCGTAAACAATATTTCCTGCCATAGTGAATCAAAATTCCAGGAACGTCAGGGTATTTTAACCATAACCAACCACCTAGTTTTTTTTATAGAAATCAGAGCGTCCCAATTCTCCCAACTGACCCTCTGTTCACCCCCCCCCCCCCCCCCCCCCACTTCCTTAACCTCACAACTAACTTGCCAACGCTCACCAGGACAGCAATTTCAAACACCATCACATAATTCCAGGAATGTTAGGGTATTATTAGCAATTGTGTATCCATATACGTAATGCTAACCTTGAGCTACTTCTTCGTCAATACCACTTGGAATGCCTTAACTTTTTTTATAAAAACTTATTGCATAGTCCTTTTCATTCTTTGCTTGTGTAAATTGCACTCTTACAACATAATTTTCCCCATTTGCTAATAGCACCACAGACAACAAACAACTACACTAAAGCTATTCCAATAAAAGACAACATATGCAACTTTGAATAGAGTGAAACAGCTAGCAGATCTGATAGATTTCACTTTTAGTCAGACTAATTTCGAAGATATAGAATATCTTGGACATCTGCCAACAGGGGTCTTTCAATCAAACAGGCAAAGATGGTAATAGTGAGGACATGATCTTTATAAACCCATCTTTATTACCGCCGCTTCTTTTTGACTAACCCTGTATAATGATAAAATACAAGGGAATCAATAAATTCAACCTCTACACCCCAAAAATATACTCCACTTCTTTCAATGGCAATTGAAATCTGTCTAACCTATTTTTTACTACTAAATTATTAAATGACTTTGCCGATGCGGGTCACATAACAATATGCAAGATTATATTAGGCAACTGTTTCCCACCATGTTTCACTAAACATAATCACAATAATCAGCAAATGAATGTAATTATTCACATCAATAATGGTTTCTTAGGACAGTGGTAATAGATCAGTCACACTTACCTCCTACAGACAATGTCGTCTAGACCTAGACATCCCTTCATTTGCAAATGGCTACTTTAACCAACCTCTACAACCTATTCACCTTACTTATCTCTCTGAACTTCAACAACCACTAACAGCAACTATATCGGCGACTCATGGTTCCGGTTGGATCCAAAACATGCCTACACATATCCAAACTATAATCAATGCCAACCACCATAATCACCAAATAGGAAAACCGCCCCATAGGAGAACCGCCCCATACGAAAACCGCCACATACGAAAACCGCTACACCCGAGAACCACTCTAGTTATTGTATATCTCTGGTGTTGATTTTATGATTCTGCCGTTCTTTTCTTTGGTAAAAATTATTATTTTCTTTGATGAAAAATCATTATCAAAAATTATCCTTGAAACAAATGGCACATGTATTAGATACGTTTAAATACAGAAATGATAAACAACAACACTAGGAACTTGAGCCATGGCTTGTATAAGAAAAAACAGAAGCAATATTGCTTCGTGTACATGAAACATTGTTTTCAGTGGCGTAGCTAGGTATTTCATATGGGGGGGGGAGAAATGAAAGTGAACCGACAAGATTATTGGGACAAAAGAAATTTTCGCGTAGCGCGAACATTTTTGACATTCCCCTAATTTTTGCTAAGATTGAGGTACATTTTGGCTCTAAACAAGCTTATACCCAAACATGTGCGCGTAGCGAGCGAACATTTTCCATCTGTGTACTTTTGACCATCATCAATTCCATGATTCCTCTTGTCAAATTAGTGCCAATCTCAACCGACACGACAGTCAGGGCATTTTGCCCCTCACCCCTCCCACTCCTCTCTGGCTACGCCACTGATTTCTGTTCATGGTAAAAGTAAATCATAGTCTGGCTTTCGACGTCTTATACACCCATCAAAATATGTAAGTTCCCCCTAGCATATACTAGAATATTTCCAACAATATGGATTTAAATAATTTTTAGCTAGAGAGATGCACCAAATTGTTAGGCACATTTTGATACCGAATTTGGTGGCCTTGAGACAATGCAACGATAAGTAATTGTGCCATTTATCAATTTGTATATACAGGAAAAAAGTGGCACTAAATCTCACTGGCTATGGCTGGTTTTTCTATAAATTAACAGTCATTTTCTTGGTGGATTTTCGTGCACAGACATGGGAATCTACCAAACAATCATGTGTGGCATCATTTCAAGAAAATCAATAAGCAGATCATAATCTTGTGCACCAAGACAAGGTAGCATTTATTGTCTAAAATGTTTGTTAATTTTATCAAGGAGTTATCATAGTTAAGGTTAATATAATAACTCCTTGATTTTATGGACAAAACCAGTCATATAGCCATCAGCCATTGGTATCAAAATGTGCCTAACAATTGGGTGCATCTTTCTAGCATATTTTGATGGGTGTATTAAGCTTTTAGTTTGTATGCTTAAGACGGCCTTGTGGTACAAAATGTCCAAAGCGTTGCGCCACCTATTGTCGAAGCTCCCAGCTGGTTACGGTCAACGTTGTCGAGTCAGGATTTATTATAGAACAATGATAAGATAGCTGTCGCTATCCCACCTTTTCCAGAATGTTTTTTAATGTATAATTATTTTCTACTCCTACTATTTTTATTTTTAAAAAATCTATTAGGCCTATCTTTTTATTATTTTTATTATTGATATATTCTTTTATTTTGTACTTTAAAAAAATCCCACCTCTCAAGATCGCCATTTAAGTTACGTACGGTTGGGGTATATTTCGACCCCCTCCCCCTGTTACGTATGCTTTGTACGTAACTGAAAATGGCGAAAATTATGGACGACCCCTTACATCCAATATGTATTGGTCTCGCATTGCATTTGAAATATTGGGCTCGAGTCCCGCTCGACTGCATCTTGCCCAATATTTGTTAAACGCGCATAGCTGTACCAATACATATGGGCTCTATCGATCCAATTTTATACCAAACTGGATCATACATGCAACATGGCAATTTTCATATGTCAATGAGGTCAAAGGTCACATTTTAAGGTCAAAGGTCAGTTGAGATCAAGTTGTAAAATAAACTGAAAACATGCAAAAATACTAAGACCTATTGGAACCAAGTCAAATTGCAAACAAGCTTGGTTCATAGCTGCAACATGAAAACCTTCATATGTCTGTATTTTTTCTCTTCACTACCGTTCTCCCTCTCTCACCACCTTCACTTTATAAATGCCATTATACCACAAGTTTATATAAATGTGAAAGTGCAGTCTTACAGTTGAGAAAACTTTCTTATGTTCTTCTGGCAACACAGATGGGTGTTATTGTAAATTTGACATCTTAAAATAATTCCTCAAGTTTTCTCTATCCGATCCCAGACGTGAAACTTTTCAGCCCAATCTGAGTTATTTTCCCAATTTCACACTGTTTTTCACCTCTTTTTTTTAGCATTTTCAGCTTTTTTCACTGAAGGTTAGTTTCAGGTCTGCTATCCAAATATGTTTTCAGTTTTATACTGCAAATATTTTACTGGAGATATAAAGCTCTAAAAAGGTATCAATGCTTTTGGGACACCCTGTCCGTGTGAGGTGTGCAAAGTCCAGGCTTAAAAACAATTTTTTTTCCCTGTATTTAGTTTATTGAGCAATTTTTTATCTTAATTTTACCAAAAGCCATAACATCTTTCAAAGACATGGTATTGGTATTCAGTGGGCAGTGATTTGATTATTGTATACAAACAATTTGATTTTAACATCAATAAAGATGACTTCAAACAGATTTTAAAATTCACAAATAAGAAAAATATACATATATATAAATGCTTCACATTTAGGTTTTTGAACCACCTACAGGGAAAAATTGAACTTAATTTAACCTAATTAGGGCATTTCTTTTGTTGAACTGTAAATTATTGAAATCCTTTGTGTGATAATGTGAAACCCTAAGACCAACCAATTATGTTAGCATGATTCAGACTTCCAGCAGTGCTATAGTTTGGTATATAGAAGCATCAAATGATAGATTGATAGATTGATTGATCATTTGTATATCCTGGAAAGGGTTAAGGAGAGGGAAAGAGAAGTTCGTAAAACGACAACGTTCGGTTATTTATTGGAGACAACCTCTACATGAAATTCAATTTAATATTAACATATTGATACTTCAATGAAACAATTTGTTTGACCATTCTATTTTGTGACAGATCAAGTCTTGCAGCAATAACTCATTTGTGACAACCTCAGTAGATCATTCCATTGCCATGTGGAGAGAAGATGGACAAAAAGTTTGTTCCTTTAGAGGTGAGTGATAAGTGCTACTCACATATAAATCTATTTTCATGCATTCCAACATCTTACTGGCAGCCATTGATGGGAGAATCCCACATGAAGAAATTGGCTGAACCCTAACTCCCGGGGTGTGTTTTTGGGAATAAAACGGGTCAAATTTGGGGTGAAAATTGAGCCGTGCCGGGTCGTCCACATGGAATTGCAGCATATGATAGCCCGTCTGATCATGTCACAAGATTGACTGGGGTAGCATGCATTACCGGCATGTATGAAAACAAGATGGCTTCTTTTCACTATTGCAGGTTTTTTTACTCACCCTCTATGTATCTAAGCAATGATTTGTAGTTGTTATATGTGGCTTACCATTGTTATAATTACATTTAGGTAATTGTCACCATTTTTTCGCCAACTTACATACAGATATTTATAAAACACAAGATCTTCAGCTCCATATATACACTGAGCCAAAAAAGAAACTTAAAACATTTTAACAGAACACCAAATAAAATTCTGTGCATGAAAATGTACCAAATTTGGATACAATATTACTGCAATGTCTTGCTTCAAATGGCAGTCAATAACCAATTGTTTGCTTCAATGACATAAGAGAAATCTGCACTGGCCCAGACAACGTCTTGCATCACAGGTCACAGAAAACAATTTCAGCAACATAAAGTTAAAAACATTTCATTTAGTCAAAACAAACTCATATCCAAACAAAAAATGAAGTCATTAATAACGGGTATGTCCACCTCCAGCTTGCAGGCATGCTGTGCATCTCCTTATCATGCTTCCAATCAAATTCCTGATGGTAGCCTGGGGAACATTGTTCCATTCTTGCTGTAGTGCTGCAATAAGTGTTTGTCTATTGACAGGTGGATTGTCTCTTCTTGATACACGTCGTCCAAGCTCTTCCCAGAGATGTTCGATTGGGGAGAGGTCTGGCGATGCACAGCTTGCCTGCAAGCTGGAGGTGGACATACCCGTTATTAATGACTTCATTGTTTGTTTGGATATGAGTTTGTTTTGACTCTATGAAATGTTTTTAACTTTATGTTGCTGAAATTGTTTGCTGTGACCTGTGATGCAAGACGTTGTCTGGGTCAGTGCAGATTTCTCTTGTGTCATTGAAGCAAACAATTGGTTATTGACTGCCATTTGAAGCAATACATTGCAGTAATATTGTATCCAAATTTGGTACATTTTCATGCACAGAATTTTATTTGGTGTTCTGTTAAAATGTTATAAGTTGTTTTTTTGGCTCAGTTAATATATGATTGGTTAGCGGTATTTTGTGAGTTTTCAAGAATGTGTGCGCAGCTGATCGAAGCACTGCCAGCGTATGTATATGCCAGGAGGTTTTGTGCCGTAGGTCCATTACCACCATCCTGTCATCTGACGATTGCCTTATTGGCATGAAACTCAGAGTAACGACTCCTTTTTTGGAAGTTCTATACTTTGAATTTTTATTATGCTGTGCCGTTTTGGCATTGAGCACTCTATTCAAAAGATATCTAACCATGAAATCGTGTTGATATATATATATGCAGCAATGGAAATCCCCATATGACTGTCTACTCGGGGTGACCTCACCCAGGGTTGTCTAAGTAGGAACTATACACATTTTGGATTTAGAATATATTTCTAACCCTTACTTTTATAAAAGGAAATAAATCAGTTGAAAAAAGTGGTCCTTGTGGGAATCGAACCATGGACCTCTGCATTTCAAAACATGTCTCTCAACCATAAGACCAGCTAGGGGTGAACTGGCCAGGACATGATTTTTAATCCTTAAGCAGAATAAGTCAATAATACTATTAATCAGCACACACAATATTATGAATAAAGTTGCTATTAACATGATCTTCTACCCTGGGCAGACTGTCATGTGAGTGTTTCCATTACTGCATATACATGTTTGTATGTACACAGTTCAACAAAAATAAGTTCCCCTCTAGATTATGCCTGATATTTTTAAAATGAGTTACTCCATCAAAATGAGTTTTGGCACACATAATGTACGTGTGCACACCAACACTAGAACGGGGCTACAACTACGCAGGTGTAATGCTTGAATGAGCACACATTGAATGGAGGAATACCTGAATTCAAAAGTTGCTAAATGATGTATTGAAGGAGGGTGGTTAAGCAGCTTGAACCAAGGTCTTGAACCAGGGTCTTTGCTTGAACACCGCATTTTTCACCTTTTGAAATGAGGTATTCCTCCAGTCAATGTGTGCTCATTCAAGCAGCACAACAACTGTGCGGTGTTCAAGCAAAGACCCTGGTTCAAGTTGCTTAACCATCCTCCTTCAATACATCATTTGGCAACTTTTGAATTGAGGTATTCCTCCATTCAATGTGTGCTCATTCAAGCATTACAACACCTGCGTAGCTATAGGCTCGCTCTAGCATTGCTGTGCGAAAACTTGTTTCGATGGAGTAACTCATTTCAAAAATTATCAGGCATAATCTAAAGGGGAACTTATTTTTGTTGAACCTGTGTATATAAACTGAGGGACAAACAAAACTTATCAATTCTTTGCAAGGACATAATTTAAAATTCTCTGCTTCAAATTGGGCAATATTTGTTCACATGTATACTTCAATACCCTTTACTAATCACATGTCAATTATCAAGAGATTGCTCAATCCCAGGTTGCTGAATCGAATGTCACACATTCGTCAGGTGTGGCATCCCTATCAGAAGCTTCCAGAGGGGCTTTAGTAAGACAACAGCAAAAGGAATATCTTATCATGAGAACTGTAGGCATTTATTATGAAGGTCAGCAAAGAGAACATACCAATGCAGAATCACTCGAGCATAACATTTCACTTTACTCATGTGGGTCATTTTGCGTTCCTTTTCATTTCTTGTTTTGACTTTTTTAAATTTGTGTCCTTGCAAAGAAGTGATAAGTGTCTTTTGTCCCTCAGTTTAAACAAAATTTGATTTAATTATTTTGACTTCAATCAGACAATCCAGGCAATAAATGTTGGCACACTTTGGTACGCAGTTGGTCAAAAACTCCCGGTCCCCCAAATCAATGTTGATCAAAGTTGTTTCTTCAGCAGCCAAGTAGGAAAGCTCAAGATTGGCTGGTGGGGAGGGGACAGGTAAACTCAAGATTGGTTTGGTGGGGAGGGGACAGGTAAACTCAAGATTGGTTGGTGGGGAGGGGACAGGTAAACTCAAGATTGGTTGGTGGGGAGGGGACAGGTAAACTCAAGATTGGTTGGTGGGGAGGGGACAGGTAAACTCAAGATTGGTTGGTGGAGAGGGGACAGGTAAACTCAAGATTGGTTGGTGGGGAGGGGACAGGTAAACTCAAGATTGGTTGGTAGGGAGGGGACAGGTAAACTCAAGATTGGTTGGTGGAAAGGGGACAGGTAAACTCAAGATTGGGTGGTGGGGAGGGGACAGGTAAACTCAAGATTGGTTGGTGGAGAGGGGACAGGTAAACCCAAGATTGGTTTGGTGGGGAGGGGACAGGTAAACTCAAGATTGGGTGGTGGGGAGGGGACAGGTAAACTCAAGATTGGTTGGTGGAGAGGGGACAGGTAAACTCAAGATTGGTTGGTGGGGAGGGGACAGGTAAACTCAAGATTGGTTGGTGGGGAGGGGACAGGTAAACTCAAGATTGGTTGGTGGAGAGGGGACAGGTAAACTCAAGATTGGTTTGGTGGGGAGGGGACAGGTAAACTCAAGATTGGTTGGTGGAGAGGGGACAGGTAAACTCAAGATTGGGTGGTGGGGAGGGGACAGGTAAACTCAAGATTGGTTGGTGGGGAGGGGACAGGTAAACTCAAGATTGGGTGGTGGGGAGGGGACAGGTAAACTCAAGATTGGTTGGTGGGGAGGGGACAGATAAAAGGGAAGGTGTCCACTATTCTTTGAATGTAGACTTGTCATTTTCATGTGAATACTTTTGATACAGCAAATTATAACGTCAAATGAAGATGATGTTGAAACATGAATGGCATCCATACATATCTGACTAGGTTCCCACAGTCAGTTGAATATTAAAGATTATGTGTATGAAAGATAAAGAATTCACACAAGGAGTTTATCAGTTATAATGGCCCCAGGCAGGCCTCGCTTGCAGCCAGTCTGGTATTCGGCTTAACTGCTTGTGAGAGCCCATTATAACTGATAAAGGCCTCATTTGTAGGTCGTCCATAGGAGAGAGACCATATGGCTGCATCCTTTGTCGGGGTGTGTGTGTCAACAATTTGTTACACACTTTTTGTCTTTGTCCATTTCTTTTCCATACAATGACCAATTGCAACCATTATTATGCAGTTCGAATCTTCCGTCCCATACTTGCAATGCATTAGTAAAGACCAATTATTCTAAACATTATGTCACTGGAGTGAACTTGGTCGACCAAGTTTATTAGAACTTGGTCAGTTTGGTTACCTGCATGAATACACTCTTATAGTAGCAGTCAAACTGCATTTGTTTTTTTGAATTTTTAGGGGAAAAAATATTAGGATTTTTTTCTTTTTTTTCAGGATTTTTTTTTAGGAAACAAAAATGAATTGTCTGTACTTAGGAACAAAAAATGTTATTGATATTTGTACAATATAATGGTGATTTTTTTTTTAATTTTTAATTTTTAATTTTTTTTTGTCAAGTCAGATTCTCACTGCATAATAATGATAAAATCGGACGGAAAAAAAAATCACCATTATGGTGATTTTTTTTTTAATTTTTAATTTTTAATTTTTTTTTGTCAAGTCAGATTCTCACTGCATAATAATGATAAAATCGGACGGATTTTTTCGCATGATACACAAATATATTGGTCTCGCTATGAGTTTTAAAAATATTGTGCTCGACTGCGTCTCGCACAATATTTTTTAAAACTCATAGCTCGACCAATATCTTTGTGTATCACGCTCAATCCATCCAATTTTATATCAAACTTCGGTCATAGATGCAACATGGAAATATTCATATGTTAATGAGATCAAAGGTCACATACCAAGGTCAAAGGTCATCTGAGGTCAAGATGTAAAATTGGCCGCATATGTAAAATTAATTACATTTAAACAGGTGAAGTACAATTGCAACCAATAGATGCAACATGGAAACCTTCATATGTTAATGAGGTCAAAGGTCACATATCAAGGTCAAAGGTCATCTGAGGTCAAGATGTCAAATTTAGTACACACTTTTTGTCTTGTCCATTTCTTTTCCATACAATGACCAATTGCAACCAAACTTAGGTCATATATGCAACATGGAAACCTTCATATGTTAATGAGGTCAAAGGTCACATACCAAGGTCAAACATCATCTGACGTCAAGATGTAAAATTTAGTACACACTTTTTGTCTTGTCCATTTCTTTTCCATACAATGACCAATTGCAACCATTATTATGCAGTTCGAATCTTCCGTCCTATACTTGCAATGCATTAGTAAAGACCTATTATTCTGCACATTATGTCACTGGAGCGATATTGCCGATATTAGTTGACCAATATCCTTCGATATTGGTTGACCAATATCCTTTGAACTTTGTCAGTTGGTTACCTGCCTCTTTAACACATTTAAAGCTGACGCACGAATCCACTAAAAGCATGTGCTAATACGCCGATTGTAGCGACCACATGTAGCGTGCAGAAAATGCAGTAGAGACTAATGTTTCCGGAGCTTTTGCATCATTGATGCTCTCTCGATAATGGCGTCGGGTTGAACTTAACTGAACTTTAAAATCGCGTTTTGTTACTCTAAATCAGGGTTTCTCAACTAGATTTACTGATGCGCCACATTTTCCCTTCACAAAAATTCCCTTCACAAAATAATATGTTAACATATGTATGTAGGCAACATAATAACTAATATTACGACTCGTACACGCCTTGTAAAAAATCGAATGCCGTACTACAATGATTCAATTCACACCGCACGTCGTGAACGCCGTCAAGCAGAACGAAAGTGGAGAAAGTCCAAGTCCGAACTTGATCGTGAATTTTATTTAAATGCAAAACGTAATGTAAATGATCTCACCATGTCTGCAAAACAAGCATTCTTCAAGGATAAACTATCTTCTTGTTCAACTAAAGATGTCTACCGCACTATTAACTCACTTCTCAACAAAAATGTTCAACATCTACCATACTACGATTCTGCAATAGATCTCGCTAATCAATTCTCTTCATTCTTTGTCAATAAGATTGTGAACATCAGAAAGGAACTTGACAATGAAAATGTTAGTATTCCTGATCACTTTTGTGACTCTTCCCATGGAATTTTTCCTCCTCTTGAAGTGTTCAGACCAACTAATGAAATTGAACTTTTGAAAATCATCAACTCATCACCAAGTAAAACCAGTCGGTTGGATCCTATATCAACATGGTACCTCAAAGACAACCTGCCTCAACTTCTTCCTGTGCTTGCTGATATTGTAAATGTCTCTCTTTCTACCGGAGTCTTTCCCAAAGGAGCTCATTCTGCAATTATAAGGCCTCTACTGAAAAAGCCAACTCTTGATCAAAATACGCTGAAGAACTACAGACCTGTTGCCAATATAACTTTTGTTGGTAAATTAATTGAAAAGATCGCATGTTCACGTCTCACAGAACATGGATTTGAACAATCTTGCAGACCCTTACCAATCTGCATACAGAGCACTACACAGTACTGAATCAGCACTTCTAAAAGTGAAAAATGACATCATGTTTTCACTAGATGCTAATAGAGCTGTTCTTCTTGTGTTATTAGACTTATCAGCTGCATTTGACACGATTGACCACGACATTTTAATTTCACGTCTTTCTGAACGGATTTGTGTCAAAGGAACTGCATTAAATTGGTTTCGTTCCTATCTAAATGATTGGTCTACCCAAGTGGATATAGCTGGTGAACTTTCAGATCCAATCATCTCGCAGTTTGGTTTGCCACAAGGCTCTGTAGTCGGACCTGTTGGATATTCTGTTTATACCCTTCCAGTTGGTGACATTGCAAATCATCATAATGTGTCTCATCATAAGTATGCCGATGATACGCAGTTATACATATCATTTGATCCCAAAGTGCCGGGTGACCTTAACAGTGCAATAACTCGACTCCAAAAGTGTATATTTGATATTAAGAACTGGATGACTGCAAACAAATTAAAGATAAATGATAGCAAAACAGAGTTCTTTATTGCCGCATCTACATACAATCGCAAACACCATCTGCCATCTGATATAACTCTTTCTATTGGAAATGAAAACATTCAACCTGTGAAGACCGTAAGGAATTTAGGCGCCTTCTTTGATTCACAAATGACCATGTCATCACATATCACAAATGTCAGCAAAACGGTTACTTTCCATTTACGAAATATCGGCAGAATCAGGAAATATATTGATCAACCTACATGTCAACATGCTGTACGTTCATTGATACTCTCACGTCTCGATTATTGTAATGGCCTTCTCTCTTCGCTACCATCTACTTACATCATTCGCCTGCAACGTTTGCAAAACTGGGCTGCACGTCTTGTATTTGAAGTCGACCGAAAACATTCGCCTGGACCACTTTTAAAATCACTGCATTGGCTTCCAATACGCCAAAGGATCATCTTTAAATTACTTCTGTGTGTTTATAAATGTCTTCATAACCAAGGACCAATCTACTTGTCAAATTGTTTATCATTATATGTTCCAAAGAGACCACTCCGATCTTCTAATGACTATCTACGTCTTCAATACCCTATCACTAGAGTTCTAGCTGGTGATAGAACTTTCACAGTTTGTGCGTCAAAAGAGTGGAATAAGCTACCTATCTGTATTAGACAATCATCATCTACAAGTGTGTTCAAAAAAGCTCTTAAAACTCATTTGTTCCCTTAAACAGTTTTTCTGTTTATATTTTGTTTCTAATCTATTTTGTAATTGCTATAATATATTGTACGTACTATGCTCATGTTACACTCACATTTTGTAGTTTAAGTTGTAATTTTAAGGTTTTATCTTGTAAGCGCTCTGAGCCTTTTGGAAATGGCGCAATTAATGCTTTCTGTATTGTATTGTATTGTATTACTCTTTTGAGGGCACATGCGCGCAGCGCGCAAAAAATTGCTGTCTTTAGAATACATCTGACCGTCATAGGGCCTATGAAATCTGGCTATATCATGATATTATTTTTGTTTAAAACAAATTTTAACCACTCTCGCGCCACTTAGGATACCTTGATGCGCCACATTTGAGAATGCCTGTTCTAAATGAACCAGATTTCAGGACTTAATCAGTAATAAGGACAGTTCTGCAACGCGAAGAAGCACCAATACAAGTGTGTCTATCTGTATAAATGAGGAAGTTCGTGGCCTAAAAAATGGCGATCGTTTTGTATGTAAGTCAACAGTAAGCTTATTACATGTGATTCAATAGGAAAACATTGTGTTGAATACAGACAATCGCCGATGTCTTTTCACTCTTTTTAATTTATTGCAAAGTGTAAAACTTGGAACTTGTTACGTGTTGGAATTTGTTTTGGAGCTTCTGGTCATTCTGTAACAGAAATGTTGGACAGTTTGACGGTGTTATTTTTTTAATTTCTCAAGTCAGATTCTCACTGCATAATAATGATAAAATTGGATGGATTTTTTTGCATGATGCACAAATATATTGGTCTCGCTATGCGTTTGAGAGCTACCTTGTTTTTAATCTACCCATATAAACAGACGACCTATTTGGGACCGCTGTCCCTATTTTATCCTTTATCTACCAGTTGCCAATAGGTGTAATATGTTAATTTGACTGTGTTTATTTATTTATAGGAGCTAGTGAACCAGTACACTGCCTTAACCTCAGTAATGGACAAATAGTTTCTGCTACAACCTCAAACAGGATAGGTGTTCATTCATCCATGGATCATAATGTAAGCACTTTTTTGATAATCCTGCAGGATGATCTAGTCTGGATTATATACCAAAGGACCTGGGACCATGATCACCAAATCTGTGACCAGTCGCATCAAAAAGGACATGTTGTTGGAAAACACCCTTTTGAAATAGAAGCCAATATATTTGGTGAAATATAAAAAGAAAAATAGAAAAAATTGGGCTTCTTCAGTTCATATCTTGTGATTACAAAGTCTGATTACCTTTAACATGGTATCATTTCAAAGCTTAAAATGTGCTCTTTCATGTCATACCAATAACTCAAAATTGACTCGGGCCTCCAACATGTCCATTTTGATGTGACCGGTCACATCTAAGGAAGATTTGATGGTGGATTTGTTTCATTTGAGTGTGTTTATGAGGTACTGTGTAGGTCTGAAGTTTGTGTCAAAGGAGGGGTCAAATAGAAAAAACTTGACCTTTCAATAATTAAACAACGGATGTTTATTGACATGATTGACATGATTACAAATAATTCAAAATGGTTTTTTCAAATTCATATTTGTATATTGTTGAGATATACGCAAATGTATCAATCAACCCATATTTCGGAGTAATTCTGTTATACCCTTCACAGAGGTATTCATAGTGCATGATTTTTAAGAACGACGCATACTACCGATGTAGGTGTGCAGGGTATAACAGAATTATGCCTTGCCCATATTTCAACCTATTACATATCCAGCCAAATATTGACAGATTTCAGGTAGTATCCAAAGTGTACTTACTTAAAGCTAATGCTATGACGTCATAGTTCCTACCTAGAAATCCAAAAATGAAAGACGAGGGTTCATACACTGTATTAATCACACTATCTGTTAATGATTTTTTCACTTGTCCGGCCAACTGTTGGTCCTGACGTGTTCGGATAACCAGGGTTGGACTGTAATCAAATCATCTTTGACCATTGACCATATTTAAACTACTTGCCCCCAAATCTTTGCTAAGGATATAGGAGCCTATTTCCTTGAGTTAGCCCAAACCTTTGTAAGGGATATAGGAACTTATTTCATCTTAGATCTTCCTTTTCTCTGCATATGACTTGTAATGTTACTTGGTACATATGCTTGTCAGGGGGGAAATAAATGAAAGGGATCAAATTTTTATCCTGTGGCATTGCAGTATTTTTGTTTTTATTTTCCAGTGGAGGGGAGGGGGTTGTTTTGTTTTGCTTTTTGGTCTTTCCAAGAGTCTCATTATGAGATGTAAAGTATACTTAACCCTAACCCTAGGCGGGTTTTGGGAATTTAAAAAAAAGTCAAATAGGAGGGGGGGGGGGGGGGGGGGGGCGGCTCTGCCAACCTCATGAATCGAACTTGGGTCGCCTGCATGGAAGTCCCACTCCTACATAAGCAAGCCACAAAGTCAGCCTCAAAAATCTTAAGATTTTCTTCTGGATATGATAGCATGATTTACAGAAATAGATTTACAACTCAACATAATTTTCAGGTGTATGGGTATATGTATATGGCACTAGGACACATCACCCTTTGTGAACTATGCCTTAGGTAACTTCAATAATTGCGGGGGAAGAGATTGAAAAAATTGTATGCAGTCTTTATAACTCTTCAACAATGTTCTGAACTAAGACCAGATGGTGCCTGACATGATTGGATGTGAATTTAGAATTCCCATTGGTCTTTGAACTATGGATTTTAATTGTAGACAATTAGTTATCATAGGCCCCCTAGCATCCCCTTACCCTGATCCTCCAAAAGTGGTTCTGTTTTGTTCAGAACAAGAGACTCCTCTGATTGATATTGAATCTGTTGGATTGTTCTCAGATGGCCACCTCTAATTGAAGGATGTTAATTGAAAGGCCATAATAATTAAGATCTGTATCAGATCTTAATCAGATTATAGAACATTTTTATAGAGGTAGACGTCAACTAACACAAACTATCCATTTGACAATGTAATACTTTACCTATAGATGGTGTGACCGGTGACGTAGTGCCCGGCGGTTTGCGTGCGCACCTACAGGGAACGGTGCTTTAATTCACACTTGATTGATCATTACTTACCATGCTTACGGTGTAATAGTGCAGAAGTCATGGTATGCATCCCTAAGCACAATGAGAGACCAGGTACTAAATCTGGTTGCCCGGCGGTTTGCGTGCGCACCATAAGGGCATGTGCTTTTAAAATTGGCGCTCAGTGATGTGTGTTTTGCTTTCATATAGTATGATGTATGCAGTAGTCATGGACTAGTACCCCTAGCATGTCTTTAGACCAGGCGCTAATCAATATGTAAACACTACTGATGTAAACAACGGTCACCTCATCTATAAACCACATGTTATATTATACCCATTCGTAATATTAGGAAAAATGAAATCAACTTTAAAATGAAAGGTTACAAACAATTCCAAAATAAAATACAACAACAAATCAAACGGAAAAAAACCCATAGACACAAAAACCTATCGGGATTTGAACCAGCAACCTTCGTATTCTAAGACCGAAAAATGTATTCTAAGACTGAACACAAACCACTAAGCTAACGGGGAAGTCATGTTTTTTGAAGAGGCAATAACCTTGTTAACACTAGCGGCATATCGGTCAACCATGGACAACCCATCAATTACAATAGATCATTCTTTTGGATATTATTGGTTAACTGTGGTTATTCGTATTGAATTCGCAATTTATTTATTTTTTGAAAGTGTATGAAAGTGTATACAGACTGTAACAAAAAGTTACTTGCCTATAGCATAGAAAACAGAACACACATGTATGGTATATGGCTCGGAGGCTCAATCACAAGAGGTTTATTCAAATCTTGTAACATTTCATTAATTACCAAACATTGATACAAATGATATTGGCAACTTAATTACAATTTTAATACAAGTCAAGATGCTTAATCAAATAATTTTTGATACAAGTCTATGGAAAGTATTATCAAAATGATTGGATAGACTATACGCCTTCCTTCAAAATCCTGAAACATTATGACATTGATCTGTCAGACACAATTAGGAAATCACCAATTTAACTATGGATAAAGTGAACTGCCTATACCCCACCCTTTAGAGGGAAACTCATAAAGATGACTAAATTAGCTGATGTTATTCCTATCATTCAATAAAACAAATTAAGACACAAATTAGGATTCAACAATTTAACTATGGATAAAGTGAACTGCCTCAACCCCACCCTTTAGAGGGATGCTCATAAAGATGACTATTAGTTGAATTTATTCCTATAGATATAACTTCCAGTAAACATTGATCGCTTGACAATGTTACTGGTGTTTCAGGGTCTATACATATAGTAGTGAACTGCCTACAATGTTACTGGTGTTTCAGGGTCTATACATATAGTAGTGAACTGCCTACAACCCTATGAACTCTGCACAACAAATTAATAGTGGGTCTAGTGAACTACCATACGACCCCTTCAATTCGCTGACATAATTCACAGAAATATGATGTACCTGAAATTCAATTTGTCTGACCTTTAATTTAATTTAATTTATGAAAATAGAGATTCAATGCATGGTATGAATTCATTGAATCATAAAATTACCGCAAATTGACTACCTAGTAATTAATGTTCACTCACCAACCCAAGGTGCGAGCCGAAAGGTATAGCTCTGAAAAAGAGCAAAGAATTGCAATGGGTGGGTGGGAGTGGTTTAAATTTTTAGAACCTCTCGTGAAGCGAGCCAACGAGATAATGACTGAGATAAAAGCGAGAGGATGCTGGGCCACTGCCCCAGCATACAAACAAAGGCCAAATTCGCGGGCCTAGCAGCGCGACATCTGATTGGCTCATGCTCTGGTTACCATAGTCAAGAGACGCCCATCCTTCAGAATGCAACCAAATTGGTACCTTTTTAGTTTAGTTTTATTTCCAAGTACATAGGGCATCCAAATACACAACATAATATTGCCATGATATTACAACGATTTATAAAATCATAGTAATTATAGTAACGTACCTGTAATATAAATATACAGTAACACTGATAACATAACGATTAGTATAACCATGGTATAACAACGATTTATCACCCATTCATGAATATGTCTCTCTGGGGAAAAGGCACTGTAAACATCAAAAGCCAGTGATTTGATTGTGCGTGGATAGTTTGAACACAATCATAAATGAATTGAATATATTGCGATTAGGATTAACTGAGTAACGGGTTGATAGGACAAATTAGGACAAAGTGGTATTCGTCATCAATCTCACCTGAATTACACAAGGGCAAACACGATTACGAATTCAATGTTATTTATATGACCCGAATCAATCAATAGTAAATGATTGGAACACATTAATCTACTCAACCTACCCGATCTACCTAGTTAGGATGTCACCACCGACATAGATAACCAATTTATAGGATGGATTAGCCTATGAATATAAGAAAGGGCTGATTATGTGTTAATGGCTTTTTAGAGGGTACAGGACAACAAATGCAATTGTAACTGCCTAATGTTTTGCCAATTGATAGAATTGTTGCGGTTTTTGGGAGTGATTCCCACCCATTACCCGCTACTGCACGTGTTGGAGCCGTGACCTTCTTCACCACAGGTTGAGCACAAGTGTTTGAAAACACATTTTGTACGGGGGCAGGATCCTGTATTGTTGAAGTGGAAGCAAATTCCACTGTTTGATTGCCCTTTGGAAGCTTGTTTTGGATCTTTTGATATCTGGCCACGAAAAGACTTAATTTGCTCTCTGATGGACGATGAGTTAATAGATGGAGATGGAACAGCAACATAAAGCGTCCACAACTCGCCATTAATCACAGACCATGACTTTTCGGGATGGGATTGTTGTCTAAGACGGAACTGTGTATCGTAATCCCTCCAGCCCCATCCACCAAAACGGGCAGCGGCAGTTCTTACTAAGTGAGTATATTTTAACAGTTCCTGGGCCCTATGTGGGTGAGACCTAAGGTAAATGGCTGTAAAGACCATAAAAGCATTGGTCCATGCGTGTATTGTGGTGATGCGATGGGGTGGCTTAGATTGAGACAAGGAAATTTGTCCTGCAACATTAACAGTGAGTGACATGCCGCCCTGTTGCTGGGACTGAAAATTATCAACCCTTTGGTCCAATAAAGCACCCAACTCAATAAATTCCCCTCTGCAGATTTTCTCTTTCAGAACTTGAGTTACCTCCTCACCAAGGGGAGAACATATGGCAGTTAAGGAGTTTCGACTGGTGTTGTACGGGTTTTGAGTAATTTGCGTCGGGGAGTTATTATTCATGAGAGTATCGTCCGAGGGCCTATTATTATTAACATGCTGATCATTAGAAGTACTATTATTACTAGAAGTAGTATTATTACCAGCGCCAACGGGAGATTCAGACACAGGGAAAGGTAAATCAAAAGACAACTCACCATTTAATCCTCTTTCGAAGTTTGCAGAGGCGAGATCACGACTCTGTACTCCTGTTCCTGCACGAGCTGTTGCATTCTGCCCTTCTCCGCCACTTACAGTGATTGGATTTCCACCGTTTACCACCCGTCGCTGATCGTTTTCCGGTTCCAATTCCTGCCTTTCTTCCGGTGAAACATTAACTGACAGGGCGTCGCCATCTTGTTCAATCGCTTGGTCAATCACTTCCTGGTTGCCGTTTCTTCTTTGTATACGCTGAGCGTAATCGCTACTGGTCGTTTGATTGAAAACATTTCTTGCTTGTCCGGGGAGTGGCCCCGTACTCTGGTTACGATTTCGCACTACTGGCGAGGCGGATGGGCCAGGATTGTTTACAAGCGTTGCTCTTACTTGCGCGCGAGTCTGGCGAGGGCCTGGCTGCTGCTGGGATCGGGTTTGTTTTGCACCCGATCGAGAGTTTGTAGTGGCCTTGCGTTTGGTGCCTCTACCACGAACCATTTTTGATTGATGTAAAATAACAATCAGTACAGATTTCAAGAAAAAATTGAAAGTTATTATTATTTATTAAATAAATATACTTTGTATACCTTTCAGTGTACACTGCACGAAAGACGACTCCTAGTCCTATTGAAATGGCGAGACCGCACACAGAAACAAGTGATATACCTTGTATAATAGTTCACAAAGCCGATGTAATCGTAGATGAAGGCGATCTAATTCAATTCCAAATAGGAGCTAAGAGTTTTAAATTTTTAGAACCTCTCGTGAAGCGAGCCAACGAGATAATGACTGAGATAAAAGCGAGAGGATGCTGGGCCACTGCCCCAGCATACAAACAAAGGCCAAATTCGCGGGCCTAGCAGCGCGACATCTGATTGGCTCATGCTCTGGTTACCATAGTCAAGAGACGCCAACCACACATACACACCAAGTTTCCCTGCTCCAGGAAGTAATAGGGTTTAATGATAGACGGGCTATCAGAAACTAAATTATACAATTGCAATTTTATTTTTAACTCAATATTAAAATCATGCAATATCAAAATCGTTTACACAATGTGATAAGTGATGTGTTGACTACCAGAAGAATTTTATTTGGTCTTTTTAACTGCTCCGTTTAAAAATTATGACCAATCTACTAAGTCCTCTATAAATCTGGTTGGGCCACTTTCAGCATAGAACACAATCTTGTTTATTGAAATTAAATGGTTAGGGTATTATGCAAGGATCATTAAGAGAACTACATAATTCTTGTTCAAATAGTTTTATTTCATTTCAATGAATAAGTGCATAAAATTTAATTAATAAATAATAATATCTTGATCAATTTCCTTGAGTCCATAAATGAAATTGCTCATTATTCCTCCTGTCAGGACGTGTGAACTGTGCAACCCCTGCCCTGTGACCTAGGACTGATGTGTGTACAGCCACAGACCGGGATGATCCCCTACTCTTTACGAAGGAGTCTGCTATCCATAGGAACGATTGCTTCGTCTCGAATGAAAATATCATGCATAAATCTTTCCTGCCGCACCCAGCTCTAGCCAATATGCATATTGGAGTCTCCTTGGAAAGTCTACCGCCAGACGATCCACTTGAAATTAACCATTGTCTCACAAGAGCGCTCTATTCCTATGTTCATGGTTTGATTCCATTCATACTGTTCTTCCCAGTGATCTAGGCAAAGTAGCCCAGATGATTTCATGACTACTTTAGACAATTAATCATATCTCTGCTTCCTGAATACCGATTTTAATGAAACAAAGCTTATTAAGAAGGTGAGAACATTTCCTTTGCAAAATATCAAAAATTGAAACAGAAATTACTTAGGAATTATTTTTAACATTTTTTGCAAAATTGTATAACTTTTTATGTTACACCCTGTATAATGTTAATAGTGGTAGACCTGTAGGCCAATAATGATTAGTGTATTTCCGTACTTATACAGCTCGGGAAGAACATCAGTTTAACATGATACATGTTTATACCCTTACTCCCTACAAGTACAACGTATTGCCCTACTATTTATTGTAGTGGCTTCGACTGAGACCGCATAATTATCTGTCCATGGGTTCGAATCTCAACGCGGCAGTTTAGTTACATACATTTTAAATTTTACTACAAATTAATATTTGAAATAAATGAGTTGGTCAGGCCTGTGCAAAACTTCCTGCATGTCCTGTGAAAATGGTGGTCCCTCCCCCTAAGCTCAATGTTGTTGGCCCATATAAAAGCATCGTCCAGCAAAGGGCTGTGGTATATATACGCTCCTACATTAATTTGGGGGAAGGGGGCTGGGGCTTTACATAAACTAGTTTTGACTATCATACTTTCAACTGACAGCTTTTTACTCATTTTGGAAGATATTTCATGCGCATGTGTAATAGTGTCCCAACAGGTTTTGAACAAGATTGTAGGTGGCTATAGCACTGTTTTAAGGGTCAAGGAATTAACTATGGACAGTTATAACATTATTGGCTCATTTGCTTGAGGCAGCCATCTTGAATTTCTAAGTAGATGCCAATTAAAACTCCTTTCACACATATCTTGGTCAATGAAACACATAGAGCCTTATGAGACGGAAAAAAACCACCCTGTTCTACGGGCAAACAAAACCTCTGAAGTAGGGTCGGTGGGTTGGGCGTTTTTGAGCCTTATGAGACGGAAAAAACCACCCTGTTCTACGGGCAAACAAACCTCTGAAGTAGGGTCGGTGGGTTGGGCGTTTTTGAGCCTTATGAGACGGAAAAAACCACCCTGTTCTACGGGCAAACAAACCTCTGAAGTAGGGTCGGTGGGTTGGGCGTTTTTGAGCCTTATGAGACGGAAAAAACACCCTGTTCTACGGGCAAACAAACCTCTGAAGTAGGGTCGGTGGGTTGGGCGTTTTTGAGCCTTATGAGACGGAAAAAACCACCCTGTTCTACGGGCAAACAAACCTCTGAAGTAGGGTCGGTGGGTTGGGCGTTTTTGAGCCTTATGAGACGGAAAAAACACCCTGTTCTACGGGCAAACAAACCTCTGAAGTAGGGTCGGTGGGTTGGGCGTTTTTGAGCCTTATGAGACGGAAAAAACCACCCTGTTCTACGGGCAAACAAACCTCTGAAGTAGGGTCGGTGGGTTGGGCGTTTTTGAGCCTTATGAGACGGAAAAAACACCCTGTTCTACGGGCAAACAAACCTCTGAAGTAGGGTCGGTGGGTTGGGCGTTTTTGAGCCTTATGAGACGGAAAAAACCACCCTGTTCTACGGGCAAACAAACCTCTGAAGTAGGGTCGGTGGGTTGGGCGTTTTTGAGCCTTATGAGACGGAAAAAACACCCTGTTCTACGGGCAAACAAACCTCTGAAGTAGGGTCGGTGGGTTGGGCGTTTTTGAGCCTTATGAGACGGAAAAAACCACCCTGTTCTACGGGCAAACAAACCTCTGAAGTAGGGTCGGTGGGTTGGGCGTTTTTGAGCCTTATGAGACGGAAAAAACACCCTGTTCTACGGGCAAACAAACCTCTGAAGTAGGGTCGGTGGGTTGGGCGTTTTTGAGCCTTATGAGACGGAAAAAACCACCCTGTTCTACGGGCAAACAAACCTCTGAAGTAGGGTCGGTGGGTTGGGCGTTTTTTAGCCTTATGAGACGGAAAAAACACCCTGTTCTACGGGCAAACAAACCTCTGAAGTAGGGTCGGTGGGTTGGGCGTTTTTGAATCTTATGAGACGGAAAAAACCACCCTGTTCTACGGGCAAACAAACCTCTGAAGTAGGGTCGGTGGGTTGGGCGTTTTTTGTTTTATTTGTTTGGTTGTTTTTTTACTACCAAGCTGTCAACTTTTGAGAATTGCCACCTGAGACAGGGGGGGGGGGGGTCCCACCGAGTCAGAAAAAGAAATTGAGTTATTTTGGTTAATTTGTTCACAAAATTTCAAACAAATTACAAAATTATGGAGTCATAATTTGCCATTTTTAGGTCGTCCGTAGGAAGAGACCTTATGGCAGCATCCTTCGTGTGTGTGTGTCAACAATTTGGTATACACTTTTTGTTTTGTCCATTTCTTCTCCATACAATAACCAATTGCAATCAAACTTTGGTCATAGATGCAACATGGAAACCTTCATATGTTAATGAGGTCATAGGTCACATACCAAGGTCAAAGGTCATCTGAGGTCAAGATGTAAAATTCAGTACACATTTTTTGTATTGTCCATTTCTTTTCCAAACAATGACCAATTGCAACCAAACTTCGGTCATAGATGCAACATGGAAACCTTCATATGTTAATGAGGTCAAAGGTCACACACCAAGGTCAAAGGTCATCTGAGGTCAAGATGTAAAATTTAGTACACACTCTTTGTATTGTCCATTTCTTTTCCATGCAATGACCAATTGCAACCAAACTTCGGTCATAGATGCAACATGGAAACCTTCATATGTTAATGAGGTCAACGGTCACATACCAAGGTCAAAGGTCATCTGAGGTCAAGATGTAAAATTTAGTACACTATTTTTGTATTGTCCATTTCTTTTCCATACAATGAATGACCAATTGCAACCAAACCTCTGGCATAGATGCAACATGGAAACCTTCATATTTAAATGAGGTCAAAGGTCACATACCAAGGTCAAAGGTCATCTGAGGTCAAAATTTAGTACACACTTTTTGTATTGTCCATTTCTTTTCCATACAATGACCAATTGCAACCAAATTTCGGTCATAGATGCAACATGGATACCTTCATATGTTAATGAGGTCAAAGGTCACATACCAAGGTCAAAGGTCATCTGAGGTCAAGATGTAAAATTTAGCACACACTTTTTGGATTGTCCATTTCTTTTCCATACAATGACCAATTGCAACCAAACTTCGGTCATAGATGCAACATGGAAACCTTCATATGTTAATGAGGTCAAAGGTCACATACCAAGGTTAAAGGTCATCTGAGGTTAAGATGTAAAATTGGCTGCATATGTAAAATTGATTACATTTAAACAGATGAAGTACAATTGCAACCAAACTACCCATATAAACGGACGACCTATTTGGGACCGCTGTCCCTATTTTTCTTTTACCACTGGTATCCCTGCTTCCCTCAAAATTGGCAAAGTGATTCCTATCTACAAAATAATGATCCACTCATCGTCTCTAAATTATCGTACATGTTTAATTTTACAAAATTCTTGAACGTCTCATTTACAATGGACCTATGGCACATATTCTCCCGGTGGGGGGGGGGGGGGGGGGGGGCACTCATGTATAAAAGTTGTAATCATCCGTGTGAATCTACTCTCAAAAACTACCCTTAATACGGATTCTCAAAGAAGGAAAAAGTGACCCTTAACAAGGATTGCAACTCGAAGAATCATACTCGTACAAAGGATAGGCCCTCAAGATAGAGTTAACACTGACATGAACGTATGAAGTGAGTGCATGATTCAGTTTTGTTAGTAAATTTATCCCTATGGGCCAACCATTTTGGGGGCTATCTTATTGATGACACATGACTATTACCCCCAAGCAACCCTTATCGCGGACTCATGTTGAAAAAGACACCCTTATTCTCTGAAATTGGGGATACTGATACCCTTAGCACGGGTCCATGCGGACCCGCGTTGTGGTTGGAAAAAGCACCCATATTCCGCGTTTTCGTTCAAGCAGATGATTACAACATTATACATGACTCAGACGAATGCCTAGGGGGGGGGGGGCTTTGGGGGCTCAAGCCCCACGGGTCCCCAGAGGGGAAAAATAAAAAAGAGGGGAGAGAGGGAAAGGGGAGGGAGAGGAGAGGAAAGGCGGTGGAGGAGGAGGGGAGGGAAAAGGAGAAGCTGGGAGCTTTTATTAGTGTCTCTCACTTTATCTCTACATCTCTGAACCATGTGAGTGTTTTATAACAAAAGTAAATATTGATAGCAAGGAGAGTGTTAGGTCATCCAGGCAAGTTAAAACCCAACAGCTTGGCCCTTTAAATCCCCGCCAACGGCATTCCCACACCACCAGTGGCGTAACCAGGGGGACAGTCCACCCCCCGGGGGGGGGGGGGGGGGGGGGGGGGGGGGGGGGGGTCCCTGCTTGCTCCAAGATTGCACTGTCTATGCTCGTTACCCTTCCTCCTTAATTTTCTTCCATTTTATTTGTTACTCTTTTGCCAATGAGGGCATAATTGTCATGGCCATTTTTTGCGCGGATTAGTTTCAATGTTTAATTATTCAAGCTTAACAACATGGTTTCAGAAACGTTTTCTGGGCCATTTTAGTGAAAAAACTAGACATTTTTGCGCGCTTCGCGCAAGTTAGATTCAATGTTTCTTTATTCAAGTTATAAAAAGATGGCTTAAGGAACGTTTTTCTGGACCATTTTAGTTTAAAAACTGACAGTTTGTACGCGTAAATTATTCAAGCTTAAAACATGATGGCTCAGGAACGTTTTTCTGGAGCTTTTTAGTGTTAAAATAGCCATTTTTTGCACGCTTCGCGCAAATTGGTTTCAAAGTTTATTCAAGCTTTATAACAACATGTTTCAGGAACATTTTCTGGACCATTTTAGTTAGAAAACTAGACATTTGGTGCGTTTCGAGCGAATTGGTTTCATTGTTTTATTATTCAAGTTTAAACAAAATGGCTTCATGAATGTTTTTCAGGACCATTTTAGTGTTAAAATAACCAGTTTTTGCTCGCTACGCACAAATTATTTTCAATTTTTTATTATTCAAGCTTGCTTCAGGAACATTTTCAGGACCATTTCAGTGTAAAAATAACCAATTTTTTAGCGTTACGCGCTAATTAGTTTAAATGTTTTAAGCTTAACAAGATGGCTTCAGAAACGTTTTTCAGACCTTTTTATTGTTAAAATAGATTTTTTTACACGCCGCGAATTAGTTTCACTGATTATTTATTATTCAAGCTTAACAAGATGGCTTCAGGAAAGTTTTTCTAAACATTTATTTTTACAATAGCAATTTTATTTGCACTCCGCGCAAATTATTTTTACTACTTTGTTATTCAATTGGAACAAGATGGCTTCAGAAACGTTTTCTGAACCTTTTAAGTGTTAAAATAGACATTGTTGGAGCGCTACACGCAAATTAGTTTCACTGTTTAATTATTGGTCAAGCTTAACAACATGGCTTCAGCAACGTTTTTTTTAAACCTTTCTTTTTACAATAGCCAATATTTTCGCGCTCTGCACAAAAACTTTTTAATTTATGCGCAATTTCAAGCCCTTACACCGTTTTGTTTGCTTTTGCAAAATTGAAGGACAAAAATCCAATTTTGATTGATATTGATAATAAGTCAATATTGATTGGAAATGAAGTGAAGGCTAATTCTTTTTAAGAAATGAAGAACATTGCTTCTGTAACATTTCGAATTGAACTTTATAGTCTAATTACGTAGACATATTTAATGAAATACATAAATAACCTTTATTTTGATAAAGTGTCATAGTTTCAAAGTATCTAATTTACAGCGGTGGGTGTTTCAAACGATTGCATCAATAAATAAATAAACTTAATTGTATATATTCATGTAGCTCTATTTAAACACTCTCCACGCGGCATGCGTCTGCAGACATTAAAAGTATACGGGGGAAATGGACTTTATTTTAAAAATATTCAAAACATAGTCCGATGCCAGGCTCGAACCTACAACCTTTGGTTTGAAAGTATGTTTACAGACTACAATGCTCTTAACCATTAGACCATGGAGGGAACATACCAAGTAACAGCGTTGTAAAGGATATCAGGACAATTATCGACATAATCGATATGGTCAGCCGTTATTGTTAATGCACTGTATATAGTTCAATTTGACAACATATTTGGATAGGTGATAACAGTAATCCATGGGATTTTTTCAATCAGAAGACAAAAATGTTACGGGAATGTCGAGTTTCAACAATATGCCATTATTTTGATATAAAAGTCTTGGACCTATTTTTTCTTTTACTATCGTGGCTTACTGTTGCGCCAATCGATTCTCTGTGTAGTGTGTTGGCATACTGTGAATAGCCTCGACATGCACACACAGTTCAAGAATTATATTGTAACCTGTTATATCTATGATTTGTTGACACGAGATTGCATATCATGTCACTGCGAGCGACGTTTAATATTTATCTCTATGTAAAGGTTGGAGGGGGTGATTTAGGTTTTCCTATGCATTATATTATAACGCAAGCCGATATAACAATATTGATGTTTATTGTTGAACAATAATAATAATAACATGCGATATTTTGTGTTTGTTGACATCTACCTCTATACAAATACGAATATGAATCTTAATTATTATGGCGTCTCAATTAACATGCTTCAATTAAGAGTATTTTAATTCGAAATAAACGGTCACCCCCCCCCCCCCACAACACTCCCCCACCCTACCCCATCCCTTACCCTTCACCACACACCCCAATCGGGCCCATCAGACTACTGATATTACGTTAACGGTTTGTTATAACACAATTATTAGTTTACTTAATGACATTATTTGTTTTACTTATATCTTATAAAGAAGTCTTTATTAAAAGTGCCATTTAGGTGCGTAATTCAGACAATGCCCCTTTAAATTGAAGACATTACTAACCCATTCTTTTTTTAAATAAACGATATTAATCGTACATTATCGCTCTCTAATATTGCCAAATATGAGATAATTTGGAACATTTTTAATGCAGTTACAAGGACTTATATGAATTTAGTACATTATTTTTTCAATGCTTTAATACAATCTTGTTCAAAACCTGTTGGGACACTATACACGTGCGCATGAAATATCTTCCAAAATGAGTAAAAAGCTGCCAGTTGAAAGTATGGTAGTCAAAACTAGTAAAACTGCCACCCTCAACCCCCCCTCCCCCAAATCAATGTTGGGGCTGATGTATATAACACAGCCCGTTGCTGTACGATGCTTTATATGGACCAACATTGAGTTAAGGGGGAGGGACCACCGTTTCACAGGACATGCAGGAAGTGTCCCAACAGTTTTGAACATGATTGTAGCTTGTCCCTTCACATGCTACCAAAAATCAATTGGCCCAAGGACTAGTACTGTAAAACAACTTAATTTCGCTTATTGAACTGCCCTAACCGGAGCAAAGATGGTAGAACCACCCCAGCCAGATATTATTAATCCCATTCAGGATTACGATGGCCATGGGCCTAACGTTAGTCTCCCAACTATCAGTATAGGGGAGACAAGGATGATGAGGAAATCTTAAAGACTAATTTGCCGGAACGGGGGAAGCAGCTGTATCAACTACCCCAGTCTGAATCAGCTGGGACAATAACCATAGCAACGAACATATCGATTGTCCCATTAACCCGACTGAGGTGGAAGCGTGAATGGGCCCAAAAGAAGGACCAAACGCTGACCCGATCGCCCGATCGCCGATGCAGCTGCTTTCCCAGATGATGAAGTACTGCAAACTACCTAGGGGAGGCAGTGGGAGGGAAATTGCAGAAAAATATGTGGTGCAGCCCAGTGTAGGAAACTGGTAACCAAGTGAGCCCTAAAGTAGCTATACCTGTGTGAGGGCGCTATACATGTAGACTGTAGGCCATCAGAGGATGCAGGCAGATGCTCCTACTAGATTTGTTCAATGTAGACCGTAGGCCACCAAGGATGCAGGTAGATGCTCCTACTAGATTTGTTCAATAAAATCTGTTAACAAAACCTAACCTTCCCTAATTTTTCTAGGAGATCCAATTCATTAAATTAAAGGTATATATCGTCAGCCTGCTTCGATAATTGCCTAACTCATTTTTTCTAGTTCTTAGAAAACAACAAAAGTATGAAACCTGTTACCTGTGTACCTGTTACTCATTTTGCATTATTGATGGGTGGATATTTATTATGTGGAATGTAACTTGTATTGTTGATGCCTCAATTGGCGTGCATGGATGCACATTTTAAGTCGTATAAAACTGACAAATTGGCAATGCTGAACACGCAAATGGAAGAACTCCGATTGGCAGATATGAAAGGTGACTACACCACCACATGGAAAATTATCCATGATCTCTCAGGGAAAGATCAAAAGCCGAGCGTCAAGGTCAAGAAAAGAGATGGTACGCCCCCTACAAGTGACAAAGATCTGCTTGCAGAATGGAAGGAATACTTCAGCTCTCTGCTCAACAATGACAATGGTCAAACACCATCTGATCTGCCCAAGCCTGCTGATCATGACTTGCCAATCCAAGATCATCCACCTACACACGAGGAGACTCTGAAAGCCATACGCCAGATGAAAAACAACAAGGCAGCAGGTTTTGACTGTGCGATCACCTCAGAAGCACTCCAGAGTGGCGGCGATGTAATGGCAGTTGTAATCCATAATTTCTGTGCAGAAGTTTACACGACTCTCATACCACCTAGCCAATGGACCACCAGTGTTATTGTTCCTCTGCCCAAGAAGGGAGACCTTAGCCTCATGACCAATTACCGGGGAATATCCCTCCTTTCGATTGCTGCTAAAGTATACAACAGGATCCTTCTAAACAGGATCCGTGACCAAGTTGGCTCCATCCTGAGGAACAACCAGGCAGGATTTAGACCAAGGAGAAGTTGTGCCCAACAAATTCACATACTCAGAAGGATCATGGAAGGTTTCCTCCAAGACTATCAGCTCCCGCTTGCGGTAACATTTATCGATTTCAAGAAAGCCTTTGATTCCATCAACAGAAAGGTGATGTTCTCAGTACTGCGACATTATGGAATTCCAGAAGCTGTAGTCAATGCTATAAGTGTGCTATACAACAACTCTAGAAGCGCTGTAATGGTAGATGGAAACATTTCACACCCATTTGATGTCTCCACAGGAGTTTTGCAGGGAGATGTTTTGGCTCCTTTTCTATTTGTTATATTGGTCGACTACCTACTGAAGAAGGCCACATCAGAGCTAGATTCAGGAGTCTTAAGGGACGCACCATTAGATACTCAGGGGGGGGCATGGAAGTTTAAAAATAAAAAAAACTTTGCCCACTATCTAGGAAGAAAGAAAAAAAACTTTGCCCACCAACAAGGAAAAAAAAAAAAAGATGACCCACTGCTGAGTAAAAAAAAAAAAAGATGACTCACCCACCTCAATATAAAGAAAAACAGTAAAACCCTAAAAAAAAAAAACTTTGCAGCATTTGCAACAACAACAAAAAAACTTGCCGCCAAAGGCGGCGAAAAAAAAAAAATCCGCCTACTTCGGTGGAGAAAAAAAAAAATTCCGCCCGACCCCAACTTCCATGCCCCCCCTGAAAATCAAATGGTGCGTCCCTAACACATCCTCGTCGCTCCAGTCGTCACCTGGCCAAGTTGCTAAATGACTTAGATTTCGCTGATGACATTGCTTTGTTGGAATCTTCAATTCCGCGGGCACAGGCCCAGCTAGCCAAAACAGCGGCGGCAGCAGCAGACCTCGGCCTCATCATTAGCACACCTAAGACAGAGTACATGACTATTAACTGCAACCCCCATCCAACACTTCAAGTCTATGGTGATCCCATCAAACATGTGTCAGATTTCAGATATCTTGGCTCTATGATGGCATCTGGTTCAAGTGACCTTAAAAGAAGAAAGTCACTGGCTTGGTGTGCTTTTTGGAGCTGGAACGCCTGTGGAAGAGTCCCAAAACACCCATCTCAACTAAAGTGAAGTTGTTTAACACCACCTGCATTACTATCCTCTGCTATGGCTGCGAGTCATGGGTGATCTCTCAAGACATGAAAAATAAAATCAATGCCTTTGCCACCTCCTGCTACAGAATTATGCTAAATATTAGGCGGATTGACCACATCCCGAACACCAGCGTTTACGCCATGACCAGCACTGAGCCACTTATTCATTTGGTAAGGCTACGGCAGTTGAGATTCCTTGGTCACATCCTCCGGCTACCAGAAGAAGAGCCTGCAAAAAGATATGCTCTATACCTACCAACGCATGGCAAAAGGAGACCAGGTCGACCGTGCACTTCATACTTTACATATGTAAGACAATTACTCGGGGACAAAGAAGGTGCAATCCAAGAAAAACAGATTGCCGCACTCGCCACTGATCGTCGTGCATGGAGAAATCTTGTAGTCGCCTGCTCTGCAGCCGACAGATGATGATGATGGATGCACTAATCCAAGTCATATAGAAACAGATGAACACAGCCATACAATAATTTGATTAATTGATTTGTCAATGCAAATTCAATAATGCAAAATGAGTAACATGTTGAAGTGGTCTGGTGGCCCTTTTGCAACAAAGCTCTTCATTTATCAACACTTTTGATTGGTCAATGACTTAGGTATTATAACAGCATGTGCGTAAAAAACTCAGTTTTGCTGAAAAGTGAGTTAGGCAATTATCGAAGCAGGCTGACGATATGTGATCTTTTCCAGGAGACGCCCTCAATCCTCAATTTTTTTTTGGAAGCAGATTTTCATGCAGATTCATATTTCTGATCATAAATCATAAATATATTCCAAGTTACAGAGCGATACGATTCCTAATTACCTCAAAATCAATGTTTTAGAGTGAATTTATAAACTGTCGGGTTAACCCGATAGTTTATTTTCACTCTCAAAGGATTCGAGGATTGAGGGCGTTCCCTGGAAAATATCACATAATATACCTTTGAATTGCCCCCAATTATATTATTTATAATGATTATATAGGTAAATGATCCAAATGAGTGAAATTAAATTGCCGCAACAAGTTGACTAAATGTGAATTCGCTAAATTAAGTTGCCGTGAAATTAAACTGTTTTACAGTATAACCCCATTGGTATTTTAAAGTGCTTGTTCCAGAGGAAATGACTGATTATTGGTCACAAATTCCTTGAATCCGTGTTTATATAGGGTGTTCATTGATTAAAATTGAAAGGTCATTTGGGGTCACTAGAGGTCATTGACCAATACCAGGATGACAATGTTGGGGTCGGGTCATTCTGAAAAGGGTTATCCCCTAAAATACTTGTTAAGCTGTGAAAATACTCCACAATGTTCAAAAGCTACGCTTGTCACAAATTGTACCAACTGTCTGCCACTCAACGGTGATGACGCTGAATGCTAGTGATTGTCGACTCTTGACCAAATGCTTTCACGCTATGTGTTTCGGAGAGCAGACAACAAAACCATGCAAAATACCTTACAAAACGCTGTAAATATTTCTAGCACATCACAGGTATCGATTTTATGCAAAACTTGCTTAGGCCTACTATTAAAACTTACCTTGGCATGCAAAATGTCATTCCATCAGCAAAAATAGTTTTATTGGCCAATTTACACCAATTACGCGCTGTATTTTTAGGTATGGGAGCTCGAGAAAATGTATGTGACGTCAATAGTCAGGCAATGTGTTCCGCTTGCTGATTGGTCTCAGGACAGGGGCAATGCTACAAAGTTGACTTGACTCAGCGTTAGCCCAGCGTTCACCGCATAGAATAGTCAAATTATGAGCATTCTTGGGCACGTGTGAGAGCGTGAAGCGTTGTAGAGTATGTTTACCGCATAAGGCCACTGACCACCTAGTATGAGAGATGAGGGTTGATTTGCATTGTAACAACTATACTTACACTATTAAAAACTCAAAATGCTTTTTCCCTACAGGCGAGTTATTACAGCATTCGACTTCGCTCTGAAGTGTTCAAGGGAGTTATAACTTCTATGGAGGTACTACCACTCAATAAACTGTTGCTGCTAGGATCAGACAGTGGTACTATCACATTACTAGCATAGGACACACTACACAGACACACCACAACAATAGACTTCGCCCAAGAATTGTTTGCAGTTGATTCAAACTCTTTAAAGGGGCATTGAGAGATACGTATGGGAGTGCGCCCTCATTTATCCTGGAAATCAGGGTTTTTTTTGCACTAACTACCATCTGAAACAGTTTACCAACATTCGCGGTTTATCATATAAAAATTTCATGATTTTCTTAGTTTCGATATGATCATATCGAAACTAGGTGCTGAATTCTGAAGTTATGCTATTGTTTAACATGCGGCCTTTCGCGGCAAATCTCAACCCGGAAGTGCCGTTATTTGCTTATTTGGCATGAAGGCGATGTCGGAATTGTATGACATTTTGGATTTGGGCTATGTTGATGATTATCTTTACGCTATTTGCTCATTTAGTATATCGATACATCTCTCAATGCCCCTTTAATGTTTTGTAGATAGAACTCATCATTTGCAAGACGTTGACGTTTATTCATACACTGTTAGTAGTGTCGAACCAATCAGAAAGCAAGAAACATAAATACGCGGAGTGCATTGAAAGTGTCTAATGCACTCCGTGTGCGTGTCGTTTAATGCGTGCACCACACGCTTTGTTTTGATTCATGGTTCAGGCAATACAGGTTCGCTGATTTTCCTGCGGGTGTTAGCTAACTTGTTAACACGTTTTAATTTGTTATTACACAGATCAAGATTATGCTTAAATTGTGAATTTTGATTTATATAGTGTCGTGTATGAATTAGGTCAATACATGCGTATGTTTTGTTTCTCGAAAAATTAGAAAAATCAATGCACTTGCTCAAATGCTGATATGCTCACAATAGCACTCCCCCTTCAGGGTCGTGCCATTATTCACACATCAGCATCAGCGCGCGTGCATTGATTTGTCTAATATCTTTCAAAACAACACATACACATTTATTGACCTATAATCACGTCCTTGCACTAATCTTTAGTTTAATATCCGACCTTGTCTATTCTGTGTAATATATCAAGGGTTTACAACCAGAAATATGTTAACTCACGTTTTGGTCATTTTGAGATATATTGGTACCAAAAAAATCATTGTTGTGAGTTGTCCAAAGATTCTATTACCAAAAAGACTTACCCAATACTAAAAAATAGCCTCAAACTCAATGGAATACATTATAATAAAAACCTCATTTTTCTCAGGTCCTTTTTTGAGTTAGGTCTTTCTGGTTGTCAATCCTCGATATGCTCATTAGGCAGCTTAATGTTATCAACCGATGAATTTAGATCGGGCAAAATATCTAAAAATGTATTCGTCCATGATCTCATCAGCGACGATTCAACTGGAAACATGACCTTTGACCAAGGTTAGTTCAAAGGACATATATGCTCCTTATGAGGGCACTATGGTATTTTTACCATTGGTAAACTACAATTAGGTTTTACTAAACATATGGACATTAGGCAACAACAAAAAAATAGTTGTGTTGCCCTCACAAGCCTAAAATCGGAAAGGACGGCCGGACGGATTTGTTTAAAATAAAAAAAAAAATTTTTGCCAAATCAAAGATTTTATACCTATTATTTCAGTCAACATGTGTGAAGATACTAAGGAAAACGCTTACTGGATGTATTTTCAACCCAATGGTGAATATTTTGGTTTCTTTCCCATCACTGTGCAATTTTCACAGATTGGAAGATCTTGAGAAGAAAAAAATCTTGAAAAAAATCTTGGAAGAAAAAAAAATCTTTAAAACAAATTTGGAAAAGAAAAAAAAGAGAAGAAAAAAAAAGAGAAAAAAAAAAAAATCTTTAAAAAAAAAATTTAAAAAAATACCTAGCCCACATTCTCGGAATTTTGACCCGGCCGGATGAGGGCAACACAACTATTTTTTTTTTTTTGCCTTACTGGCATCCTTCTGAATTTTGATTTGAAAAGGCATTTTATTCAGTTGACCACAAGTATATGTTTTAAAGTTTTGGACTAAAAATTATATTAACACTTTCCACGCGGCTGTTGGTTTTTACCACATCGTGCAGTTACAGTCCACGTAAATTGCCTCGCAACCTTTTGCAGTTAAAACTAGATTAAATAGTGTTAAACCAGTTATAAAAACTTGTGCCAGAAAAAAATGCACGGCTTCGAGTATCGTAAATTTATTTTGAGATCACATTTTAACACTGCCCTTGTGGAAAACAAGAATAATATGTAGAGAAAATAATTGTAGATTCAGAAAAAGTATATTCTCTGCTTGATGATCATCTGAATTTCATACTTTTAGGTATTATTTTAGAGATAAACTTATCGATATTAAAGCCTTGTTGCAAGAAAAAACTCCTGATAAATGTTGCGTGTAGCAATTTTCGGGAGAGATACATTGTTATTTAAATAACGCCTTTTGTACTTGATGGTTACAGTCAATAAGTTAACAATAGAATACCAATTAACACCTATCGAACGCCCGTAGTTCACGCACACAAGTCGGCTTCACTCGGGCGTAAATTTTGGAAAATGGAAGTTTTTATTTTCGAAAGCGATATATTTGGGCCCTGTCATAGCATATACATATTAATTTGACCGCTAAATGTCCTTCGTCTTATCGGATTCCCTTTTGACATGCTTATAATTGAGGGTCTTGGCAAGACTTTAAAAAGAGTTATAGGTCTATAGAACAAGCCGTTTTTAAACCACGCCCTCATGAATATAGCGGTCTTGATATTGTCAATTTTGCCATTGGCTATACATGGACAGAAGTTGGCCCGCTACTCCTTACAAAAATGGATAACCGCTATGGTTCCGGGCAACTTTTCTTTTATAAAATTGGATACAAGGAAGAAAACTAAATACTCCCTCAGATGGCGAGGGTTTTGGTAAATTTGAGTAAATAGTTTGGCTAAAACGAAAATAACTAGCAATCCTCGTATACCTGTAGTACATAGCGTTTAGGAGAGGTCACGCACCAATTACGAGCTCCTCGTGTGTGCAGTATAGTAAAACGGACAATAACTGCACGATGAAATACAAAACAGATTTTTCAGAAACCTTTCTCAAATGTAAAGGTCTATCTGAAGGATTACTGAACCAATATCTGTACATTTTAGGCTTTCTCAGTCTTTCCATTCACTTTTGTATGTTGCCTGGGGTAAATTGTATTGTTTATGTTTATCTTTTGTTAAGCGCTGTGATCATTTTTGGAACAGCGCTATATAAGCAACGCTATTATTATTATTATTATTAATACTAGTCATGTTTGTACTTACTTTAATGCATTTCTCATGGTGATTCCAAATATGGTAATGAAATTCAATAATTTTGACATATTTGAAACATTTTGTGACATTTTGGAATGTCGGCTGCAGCCGCCTGCCGCGTGGAAAGTGTTAAGTTGTTTTACCATGACATCTCAAGCTGTGCGATGAATAACAGGCTAACAATGGGTTATTTCGGTGTTAAAAGAGGTCTCTGACACAGAGATCCTAGTATTGTCCTCATTATTAAATTGTTGTTGATCAGTATTAGAAATAATAAAAGCATAATGACATTAACCAACATTTTAAAATTAAAAATATCTTGTTATGCTGATATGATGTATCATATTTTGTACAAGATGTTGTCTCTGGTAAACATATCATTGATACGATGAATGATTTTCAAGTATGTTCCAGTATGAAAGTGAATTATGACAAGACAGAAGCCTGAGACAAATATACCTAAAGAAAATGGCGCGCTAACTCAAATAATGAGGCGTGCTACATATTAAACTAAATGATGATAATCGATTGGCCATCAACTGTAACAATGTTGTGTCAGACCTAAGTCGCTGCACATGAATAGTATGAATGGGCACTTATTATCCCTTTAGGTATATTTGTCTCCTACAGAAGCTATGTGTAGATTGAGTAATGACAAACCATTGCCTTTATGTTGGACTACTTGTGTAAAGATAATTGGTATTTTGGTATTTATTTTGCATGTAACAGTAAAATGAATGGGTCAGTTGAATTTTGAGGACAAATTGAAAAGTTAAATTATGTCATTGCATTATGGAAGCAAAGGGACCTCCCTCCTCTAGGCAAAGTAGTGATTATAAAGACGTTTTATAATCACATTTGTGGTTCAATTCGTGTGAAATCTAAACACAAACCATGAACTTTGATTATCATAATACACTGTTTATATTTGTCAGATAGTAGATTCTAATTGCCATGCTTCTGATATAAATGCATAATCATTGTTGAAATCTATCATGGTCTGTATGTTTAGTAACCCCCAGATACTGAAGTGTGTACCCTCGGTCATATATTGTTATGCCCGAGGGTATACAAAGGAAAATCAACACAGCTATTGATTAATCCTTTTGGAATGGGACCAATAAAATCAAATTATAAGTATAGTGATGGTGGGTTGAAAATGATTAATCTCAAAGCCAGGATACAGGCTCAGAAACTCATGTGGATTAAACGCTTTGTCTCCCCTGTTGATGCGGGTTGGAAGAGAATTCATAATCACTATTTGTCTGGGGTAGGAGGTCCTATACTCTGTTTGGCCATCTCAAGACAGTGACGTAACTGAACAGGCGCAGCTTTTACGCACGCCTGTGTATCTTCCGCCTTTCAACGCTCGTGTTTGTACGCCAGCGCCGCGAGTATGCGCGCGCGTTATGTGATGCAATTAGTAGAATACGCGGTTACGTCACTGTCTCAAGATGGCCAAACAGAGTATAGTATTATTACATGCAATTTGAATATGTCTATAGATTGCTAGATAGACCTGTTATAGGGATATCCTGTCATTATGGGTAGTTTATCAAATGACGCCCTTAATCAAGTGATATGGAATAATCACTATATTCTGATCTGGCACAAACCTGTATATTAGGGCAAGAGTTTTTACTAATAAAGTTTTACCTTGAATAGATATATTTCTCATAGACCAAACTTGTACACAATTTTGTATTTGTTTCAACTTATCGTCATAATTATTAATCACCATGTGTTGTACACTTAAACAAGTACATATACACATAAACCACTAAATACTTAACCAAGCGATTTATAATTGTCCACATTCCACTTAAGGTAGCTAACTCGGCTCCTACACCACTATTATACCAAATCAATTATATCTATACTTTTTATAATGAGACGACCACAGCAAAGATAAGTCTTTCCTCTACCTATTTGAGAACTTTCGGATCATTTTTGAAATTTCTTATGTTTTTCTTGTTTTTTGAGAATTCCCTAAATGTTCACCTTCTGGAATTTCTGTAAACAAAAGGGAAAGTGCTAGCCTATGGCCATGACACTTTGGGAATTACTTCATAAGAATATTACTTAAATTCTCTGGTGAGTGTTTTCAGATTCAAAAGCTGTAGATAAGTCAACAAACACTTAATTAGGAAAAACCCACGAGAGAATTTTCTATAAACTTAATTACCTTTTTATATGACGCCTTGTTTCTGGAGAAATTCACAAAATTTGGCAGTATAGTGAAAATAGAAAATAGTGAAAAAGTACTAACATTCCCAGTGAAAATACCATCCATCACCACTCAGTTGTGGAGAATTAGCATTCATTGATTTTAAAGAAAGAAAAATATTTACACAACTATGCGTTTTCTGAAATTTTACAGTATTTGGGGATTCGGCAATGCCTCCTGTAGTAAGTCGATGGGTTTTTAAATAACGAAAAAATGTCCGTAAATCAAAAACGGGGGGGGGGGGGGGGGGGGGGGGGAATTCAAACATATCTTCTTTTCTTACCAATATACACATCCTCTGCTATTTTGAAGTAAATCAATGCCGGTCACCGTAGCCGAGTTAGCCACCTTAAAGCTGGGTTGGAATATCAAAAATGTTTTCATCACTCCAAGTTTTATAATTTCTGACTTTCAAATTTGATCAGCCCCATAATTCACACTAGTTTCAGCTATATCTTGCTAGACGTCCCGTACTGAATAAACCATGTTCTACTACAACACACTTGAATTGTTATGAGCATGCGCTCATCAGTTTACAGGGCGTCCAGCAAGACATTGCCCTAGTTTCATAGAACAGTGACTAGCAATCCTTACTCTTTAGAGTTCCAAGTTTGATAATTTCTGACTTTCAACTTTGACTGGCCCCATAATTCACATAGAACAGTGACTAGCAATCGGATCCAGTTAGATTTCAAAACTTATTTGCACATAGTACACATTTTAATAATTATGTCATTATGACCCTACCACCACAGTTGAAGAAAAAACTAAAGCTCAATATGGATACCATCCACCATGCACCTAGTGGGTTGAAATGTATGCACCATGTTATGATGCTAGAACAACACTGATGTCAAAACCTCACTTGAGAGAAGATGGTCATGTGTTTTAAGCTCGCCTCCTTTCGCGTTACACACGGATTTTGGCTTTCGCGACATGATTTTAACTTTACACATTTATATTTGCTTGTATACCCCCCTGAGGTAGTAAAAGTATACATTTTCTGAAGGGAAATTGCATGAGGAAACCAAATATGCCATTACAATTATAGTACGACCAAGAACTAAAATGGTATGATCGGAAATGTTCGGAAAAATATCAGAGTTTTTTAATTTTTAATTTGAGATCCATATATTTTTTATACCTACCCCTATCATTATTCACTTTACATATTAGAATTCCTCATGAAATTACCCATTAGATGATATATAATTGTCAAAGTTACTACGTCGGTATGGTAATTATACCGGCTAGTGTATATCTCCAATTTTTATTTTATATATTTTTAGAATTTTCAGAAATATTTGTACCTTTCCCTGATATAAACTGCATTTCTGAATTCCTCTAGTTACAAGCTTTCCAAAAATGTATACTTTTGCTACCATAGGTTGAACACTTTTTCTGTTATAGTCATTTTTATAAATCCGGTAAATTGAGGCTGATTATTCATGTTGACTGTAGCGAATAGGAAGAAAGCTGATGATCATGGTCTTATCCATAATTAATTAGTTGTTACAAATAGTTGACAAGTCTGTTGAACCACATACTTAAAGACTACTAAATATCCTTTAAAATGGGACCAGAATGGTGTTTGTAACATTAGGGGATGACTAGTTATTGTAAAAAGAACAAAGATTATCGCCATTATTGGAATATCCCCATTGAGTTTGTACAGGCGGCACCCCTTCCAGCACCACCCCTGGTCTCCAAACATCAAACAGCTGTATCTCCCCTTCTGTATTAGCTATACCAATGCCATTTTGCAGGCAGATAGCTTGTCATTAGGGCTTTAAAATGATACCAAATTTGTTGAGATAGCTTTTGTGGTTTTGAAAATATTTGAGGAAAATGACAGCATAAAACTAAAAAATGTAACGGCACCACCCTATTGGGAGGCGAGTTCATAACACGTGACCAGATATAAAATATGACTTTAATAGTTATGGACCTGCAGTTAACGATGACAGAAATTGACCTTGTGATAGTTCTTTTTTCAAATTTTGAAGTCCCATCTAGTGAACTATGGATATATTGCGATTGTTTGACTTTGTCCTGTTATAATCGTTGCTTTTTATCTAAGTTTATCTATTACTTCACAAAGGTCCAATTCCTCTGGATCACAAGCCTGGATCTCTTTGAATCCTTTTCCAAGACCCATTTTCAATTCCTCCTTACTGCTAGCAAATATCATCTTCTCCTTAGTTTTACAGTTTTCTGGACACCTGGGAATGTACAAAGAGAAAACAAATGGAAAGAAAATATCAAGCACATGCAGAATATTCTGGACATGGTTAAAAAAGCGCTATACATGCCTAATAAAACTCATTTACTCAATGGAGCCGCGCCTTGCGTGCCCGCTCGGTGCAGTATATACATGTGCTCGAAAGCAGTGTATCGCAAAGAGAAAGAAGTAAACAACTTGCTGGATTCAATTATTTTATAAATAGTGCATTATATTTACTCATATGTATGTGATATGGGGTAATGACAGGAAACATTCAATTTCAGGTAAGGAAATAGGCCTATGCGTTATATTTTAACATGTTTTTATATACCATGGGATATAGCTTGGGGTAATGACGGGAATCAGTCAATTTCAGGTCTAAATATTATAGGCCTGCATTGTATTTACTCCGTGATGTATGTGATATGGGGTAATGACGGGAAACATTCAATTTCAGGTCAGGAATGTATATTCTTACCAATTTCGTGATAATGTTTGTATGGATGGGCAAGTCCATATGGAACTGCCCATCCATTATCACAAGTCACACACATGATGCACGGTTCACCCTGTTGCAAGCCTTATGTACAACCATATGCTCGTTTGTATTAATTCGCTGCTGCAAGGAGGCTCGCCAATTTGTAAGTGACTGAAATATACCATGAAACGTACCATGAGACAAGAACCAACTTGGTTTTCTTGAGCCCACCATGTTCGTAATCCACCTCAACTACTGCATATCTTGCAGGCATATTGATCAACATCTGCTGAAAGTCTTCATATTGCTTGTTCATATCTGTCTCTAATTGGTCAATTACTATAAAGCGCTCATCATCTGATATTTTGTATAAAATCCATTTGTATTTGTGTCTGATCTTCATCTCGTTGAAAGCTTCTTTCACATCCTCCATGCATTTAACACCAGATGACTGGAAAATGAATAACAAGAAAATAACAATTTACAAATGTGGGTCCTGGTGGAACAACCCTGGTAGTGAGATTGGGTAGTGGTAGATGCACACAGAAAACACTATGTAAACAATTATGTAAATATAGAACTCCATAATTATTATTTTCACTTAGTTCATTCACTCAATCAAATTATCTACCCACCCACCCACCCACCCATCCCATCCCATCCATCCATCCATCTACCTAGTTATCAATCTATCCAGTTATCTATTTAGTTATCTAGTGTGGCGTTTATTTATTATCCTCCGCTATGACTGAAAGTTAATAAAGCAGTACAGGGTGAGTCAAAAAGAAGTTTACCCGGATTGGTGATGTTTTAAAAAACAAACAAATGACACTCGAAAGTTCAGTAAAGCATATATTTAACAAGCATTCTCTCCTGCTTATTGGGGAAAAGGAATGACACAAATTGAGCATTGCTAAGAGGAGTTATGTCTATTTTAATAAAGGTACTCATTTTGCAAGCTGTCCATGGAATACTTGACCAAACAAATGTAAAGTATGCGTTTTAGCTGCGCACTTCCCTATTGACCGAGATTGGTGATGTTTTTCAAAACAAATAAATGACACTTAAAAGTTCAGTAAAGCATTTATTTACCAAACATACTCTGCTGCTTATTAGAGAAAATCAATGAAGCAAATTGATCATTCCTAAGAGAAGTTATGCCTGTTTTACTGAAAGCGCTCATGTTTGTATCTGCTAAAATGCTTACTTTAACATTTGTTTTGTCAAGTATTCCGTGGACAGCTTGCAAAATGAGTACCTTTATTAAAATAGGCATAACTCCTCTTAGCAATAATCAATTTGTGTCATTTTTTTCTCCTAATAAGCAGGAGAGAATGCTTGTTAAATATATGCTTTACTGAACTCTCGAGTGTCATTTGTTTGTTTTTTAAAACATCACCAATCCGGGTAAACTTCTTTTTGACTCACCTTGTATATTGTTTATGGTTTGTAAAGATTTGGTACAAATATCATTTTTCTCTTGTATTGCCTGAACTTGTTTAGAAAGAGACTTCTGAAATCCCTTTTCTGGGTGATTGGTGTCCGTGTGTGTCATTTTGGTTAAAGTTTAAAATGAAAGGAAATAAGGCCAGATGTAATCAAACTTGGTCATCCAGGGGGTGGGGGTGAACTGGAAGTGGTCTGACAATAGTCCAGGGCAGGGTTCGCATTTTTTTCCCCTGTTGGCGGTTTTAACCGCCAAAAATGGCCAAAACTAAACAAATGTAGTGGCAAATGCCAAAAATTAGCGAATTCATCTCAAAAGCCAATGATTTTTTTAACTTTTTATTCTGAGTGTATTATAACTGTTACGTATGAGATGTGTAAAACATGAATAGATTAAGTTTGCTGGCAGTTGCTATGGCAAGCTCTTTCCTTTCCAACGGTACTGGTACATTGGACTCAAATTTGTTATATAATTTTCATGTATTTGTTTTCAATTTTAGGGACTTGGTGAAACCAAATGTTGGCTGAAATGATTCACTAAATATTGTAAGCACCGGGATTTTGCGTGATTTAAAATGCCTGGGGGTTTCCTAGTTTTTGCCAGTTGTTGCCATTTTTTGCCTGCAAAAACTGGCAAAAATAGATTTTTGCCGGCAGGCAACAATCAAACTCTGGTCCAGGGGTCATCCTGGTGGGGCGGGGGTAAACCGGAAGTGGTATGGTGAGGGGAACAGGAAATTATATGGGATTAGACTGGGAATCTACAGGTGTGGAGGGTTGAACTAGGATTATTCCGGGGGTCATTCGGCGTGTTTCCACAGAACTGAACTTTCCGGTATTTGCCGTTGCAATTCCGGTAAGTTCTCCTGTGGAAACATACAATAATCGGATTATTGATATTGATAAACCCAATTATCACCAATAAAAGGTTATTATAACCGTCTCCAGAGGTGGTTATTTCCGGTCAAGATCGGCACCGCTGCGCTGTGGAAACGCACCAGTTTTTGATAAATCGTTTAAGCTAAATTGGAATCATCACGCGCCCCCGTAGTGCTCCCTACCTTTCTCGTGCGCATACATTGTGCGACTCGCGGCCCGCGCAGTAGTACGCTCGGTTCTACGCAGCCTTGTTATGGCAGCAGAGATGTGGTGCGTTCGACAAAAAACACAAGGTTTAAACGGTTTAAGTCAGGAGGGTTGGAAGCTGATTATTTAAAGGGTTTATTGCGCTCTGTGGAAACGTGTCGGCAGTGGCGTAACCAGCGGGGGTGGGGGGGGGGGCTGGAGCCCCCTTGGAACCCTTGCCCCCCCAAATGAAATCAATCGGTGTGGGTGTGAAATGGAGCCCCCCATTAGGAGCCCCCCCCCACCCATTTCAAGTCACTGCCCTTCTTGCCCCCCCCCCCCCCCCCCCGCCCCCCAAATGAAAAAAGTCTAGTTACGCCACTGCGTGTCGGTGCCACACATTTTTATTCGAACAAGATAAACCATTTAACTAGTTCTTTTCTGTGGAAACACGCCGATTGTCATCCAGGTGGGGAGGGGTGAAATGGTCTGGAATTAGTCAGTGGTCATCCAGATAGGGAGGGTGAACCGAAAGGTGTCTGGGATTAGTCTAGGGGTCAGCCGGTGGGAGAGGGTGAAGTGCAACTGGGATTATCATCCTATTAAATTGGTGTCTTTAGGATTTGTGTTATTTGCCGTTGCAATTCCGGTAAGTTCTCCTGTGGAAACATACAATAATCGGATTATTGATATTGATAAACCAATTATCACCAATAAAAGGTTATTATAACTGTCTCCAGAGGTGGTTATTTCCGGTCAAGATCGATAAACGCACCGGTTTTGATAAATCGTTTAAGCTGAATTTGGAATCATCACGCGCCCCCCGTAGTGCGCCCTATTAAATTGGCCCTCTATCCTATTAAATTGGTGTCTTTAGGATTTGTGTTGGGGTCATCCAGGTGAGGAGGGGTGAACGGGAAGTGGTCTGGTGAGGTTTGCTAACACAAATTGTCTGGAATTAGCTTAATTTGGTTTGAAATTAGACATTTCATTAATTTTAGTAAATTTGACATTAAAAGTCAACATTTTAGATTATTTTGGGACAAAATGGGGTGGGGCATGAGCTGTCTGGGGGTAAAGCAAATTGTTGTCTAAAATACTTTGTTTAAAGGGTTTGAATAAGAGGTCCCCCTGTAAACACCCGTAAACCAGTGGCAGATACAGCGCCCCCCCCCCCCCCCCCCCCCCCCCCGTAAAATTTGACAATATACCTTTTTTGTGTACCACTTTACCTTTTTCAGAGGCATAGGTAGGTTCCGTCGGAACATTTGCACCCCCCCCCCCCCCACCACAGAATTTCACGAGCTGACTGCAAATAAAAATTGGGAACTTTTACAATTTTTGTTGGGTACCAATTAAAAAAAACCTTGGTCAGCCCCCGTAAATTTTAATCCTGGATCCGCCACTGTAAACCCTAACGACGTGTTGGCGAGTTGCGGCATGGGGCCCACTTTAACTGGACATTTTATATCTGGCTCATTCCATGAAGTTGGGGCATATTATGTGACATCCAAGGGAAATTTTCAAAATGGATATTTTCCAACTCTTTCTTCTTTTTTAGGTTCTACATTTACCAAAGTCCAATGCAGAACCTTTTTTTTTTAATGTAACATTGGTGTTAAATAACCGCACATGTTCAACAGTTGGATGACATTTCCAAAAATCCTGATGCTACATGGACACCATTTCCCATTTCCATATCATTTTCTAATAAATTAGCTTAAGGGGGCTGTCAAGTGTCATTTTGTATTTTCCAGGAATTTCACTTTTCTTCATTTTTCAAAACTTCAGAGTGTTATCTATCAGTACATGCAAAGAAATTTTCAATTTTAAAATTCCAAAAGCCTATTTAGAAGGATTTAAATCCCTTATTGTGATCATTGACAAAGTAGAATAGAAAAGTCTGCCCGCAGGGGATCAGCGAAACTCCATGCGCCGCGTATCCCGTGTTTTGTTTTTCACGCAAATTAGCACGCGCCAGTTCGCTTAAAATACGCGACGCTGTTGTTTCGAAAGCCGTCAGTGCGTTACCCGCTATGTTTTTGCCGCGTTTGAAGGCTTGTTCATACGCATTGTTTACGCATCGGAGGCCCGACTAATCAAACCGTCATTTTTGCCGGGGTGTGGCTGAGCCTGAAGCAAGTAGGCCTATTAGTAAAACAAGGCTTTATCACAAGCGTTAGTGTTAAGGAGTTTGGAAAGAGAGAAGGAAAAAAGATAATATATAAAGGACAGAGAAAGATTTTGAATCAATGATCGGAGTGAAATATTGTAATGTAAGGAGTATCAAAAAGACTTACATGTACACCGGGTTTTATCCGAAGACGTTAATGTTTTGTTTTTGTTTGGCCTTTCGATGTTGTACAAGTCCGTTCCACCCGCCCCGTCCATCCAATAGCCTACCTGTTTATCTATTTATTGTCATTACTGAATATGGTAGGCCTATTACTTCGCATCGTTGTTAAGTTAGCTAGTTCTCAATTAGTTCAACTCGGTGTACTAAGTTTGTCATTCAGTTATATCAAACATAATATCAATTATAAGTGCCATTTTACCTAAGCCTACATGGGCATGATCAGAGAAGCGTCCTCGGGCCGATGAGCCGATGCTATCAAATGGTTCACATTGTTATCTCATAGTTATAGTCTAACCTTGTATAGTTATGTGCACACGCAGCAATCAAAAACACGACATGTGGAGTTGGGGGGGGGGGGGGGTATAGGGCCATGGAGAGCAAGGATGGACAGCCTCTCCTGGCATGTATTTTAAAATAATATCCATTATAAGCTCATTTATTTCAGTTGCGTTCGGGTTTAAGGCCCCGCTGTTAGGCCTACGGTTTGGTGACATGCCATAATATGAGACAAAATAAGTTCCAAGATAACCAGAAGTAGGCCTATACGGCCAAACAAGTCATGTTTCTAAAAATCCTCCTAAAATGTCATGTAGTTAAATTGAATAATATAAAATTCTGGAACATTCCAAATGAAATTCGGACTGAACAAAGAACAGAGATCTTCCCATTTCAATCGCTAAATGGCCCATCATTCATATTTTTGAATCAATGATATGTCCGAATGTTCTAGACTGAAAGCAAAGGTGAAAGGGATGGGATTATGGTGGGAGAGGATGCTCTATATTTCTGCCCCTCGGACCCACCCCAACAACAAAAATAGGGTAACATCGGTTTGGTTTATCACGAAGTTATGAGATGTAAACAATAGGCCTGATTAATTAAATGTGTGGTTGCACCTTTGATATCCTTGTACTTTTGTGTCCTCTCAATGAAAAAAGTTTCAGAGTCTAGGTATAGGTGACAAGGCAATTCATAGGGATAGCCAATAAATAATAAAGCCATATGCAGTAATGGAAATACCCACATGACTGTATATATAGGCCTACTAGAGCTAATTGTTAATAATGACCGTGTTTTCACCGTTATCATTGTTATCTTCAGTAGATAGCAAACTACTTTTATAAGAGATCCAACCGAAATGCTCAATAGAGCTATTGTTATAACACTGAACAATCACTATTTAGCAAACCAATTTTAAAAGGATCCAAGTCCATTCTAATGGAAAATACTCATCATTTAACTTCTGTGAAATGTGATCCATTACCCGCCAGTGGCGTATCTGATGAGATCGCTTGTCAGAGGGGGAAATGGTATCTTCCCGGTAGGCTTTAACTTTACAGGCTGAGGATTGCCGCCGCCGAGTCCGACATTTGAAAACGGGGAGGGTGGGGGTGTTCTCAAAATCCACCCCATCCAACTCAAATTGGGACCCTTGCTCCCCCAACCCACTGTATTTACAGAAGTCCTTTATCTAGGACTAGCGGGACGCCCGTTCTTCGAACGGGCTCCCGCTAGTAAGTAGCGCCCTATCAGACAGAACCCCGGTGAAATAACACATAAGTAGCTATATCGGAAAATTTGTCTCGAAATTGGTAAGAATACATATAATGCATAGGCCTATTTCCTTACCTGAAATTGCCGCCCCCGCACCGTGGTTATCTCAACACCCAATGCCTAAACCTTAACCATCTCCCCAAGCTGTATCCCTTGGTTTATACTTTTAACCACACTATTTCCTTCCACTTCGTGACTCTCCCTGTTAGTGTTACGCACTTTAGTATCACATTTCTTCATTAACTCCCTGCCTCCCAAACCTCATTACTTCGGGCCTCCCCTCACCCGCCCGCCCCGTACTGTGCGATCTAAACCTTCAAGGCCTAAATTAACCAACTCCCGTAGCGTTCTTCAGTAACCCCTTGCCTCCCAAACCTCATTACTTCATGGCCTCCCCAGTCGCCCCCGCCCCCCCCCCCCCCAGTCCCCGGGGCCTTCCCCTGCCGTCTCTTGCCCGCCGTCCCCGCCCCGCCGCTACCGCCCGCCCTGTGCTTATAAACATTTAAGGCCTAAATTAACTAACTCCCGCAGCGCAGCGTATTTCTCCAATATTTGCCCGCTCGCGTGTGTAGGCGTGGGTGTAGTGCGTGCGAGCGTTTATTTTGCATGGCGCACAACGACGCGTTATGTGTTAGGCGCCGAATGCATAGTTGCAATACGCATGAAGATAAACAAAACAAACACGGCCCGTATCCATGGATTTTCATGGTTTTTTACTCATATCTCGGTCAATTCTGTACGGTTTTCAGCCATTTATAGTTTATAACACTCACATTATAATCATCTTTTATCAGTGCAAAGTTCACGGCATTTAGTTGCAAACTGAGAGAGCCTTTTATGGATACATACATACATACATACATACAACATACGGCAAATTATAGTATGATAGGTGTTGGTTTTTTACACCCAGACTACTCACTAATCCCGCCACGGTGCATTTTTAAATTATCACATTGATAAAGACTCGACTACACTGGGCCTATAATGATAAACTCTGATGATTAGCCGCACGGAGTGTTGCGCACAGAAATTAATACACGAGCATCTAATCTTTGTCAACCGGTTCAACGTGCACGCGTCACCATTTATTTTGCCAACTCAAAACATTCCACGCGCGTCTGCGCTCATTGTCGATTAACGCACGCGCTTTCATGCGTTACGCTTCCCGGAAATTGTGAACGCACTTCGAATGCGCATGAAATGGTATGGCTTCTTTTTCACACTCGACATCATGAAAAAGGTGTTTTTTAACACACATTTGAGGTTATTTTGATACCAAGAAAAAAACGGTTTGTAATGAAACTTTGCACGAAGTTGGGGATTTATATGCTTCCCACAATATCTAAAGAACAGGATTTGAAATACGTGTATTTCCCCGTAAACCATGATCAAACGGCGGTATTGTCACTTTTCACATTCATCGGTTGATTTCTTTATGTTCATTTTTGAGTACAAATACGATTTACAGACACGATAACTCAATACAAACTGCATCTGATGGTCAGCAAGTAAGTTTAACGCAACAACAATGATCTTCGCCAGGTTCCATTTTTTTTGTTTTTTGTTTTAGGCCTATTTTCCGATTTTTCGGATCATTTTGTGGAAATTCACGTTTGTTGTATTTAAAAATCCCATTTTGTTGCCTTATTTGGTCAATAAATAAAAAAATATCTCAGATATCAAAAAACAAAAAAAATGGAACCCGGGTGATTTTCTTAAGATTACAAAAATCGTAAAAGGACAGATTTTCAGAAAATATTTTTTGGGTTACCTTGTCCGAATTGAAGATTGGTCAAAATTCTCGTTTTTTATGATTTTCTCCAAAATGGTTCTTTTTAGAGCAATTTCATGTTCATGGTTAGATTTATTGAACCCTTTCCTTCAAAAAAATGTATACTTGTATATGGAATATATGAATAATGACGTAGTTACGGCAGTTTTACGGAAGCTATTTCTGACACTTGACAGCCCCCTTAAGAAGTGGGCCAAGTTTCTATACCTCAATTAACTACTTGGAACCACAAATACATGAAAAGAAACCAGATTTGTCTAGGTTGAACATAACTTAACGAACAAGACATCGTAGATTAACTGTTTTATGTAAAAACTCATTGAAAAGTGACTCTTTATTTTGTAATTTGTATAATGAATTTAAATAAAGTACATATCAATATTTGTTTGATGTAAAGTACTCTATAAACCATGCACATTGATTACATTATAGTCATAAAGTAAGTATATGAAGTATTATTTACCTGTATAATGTTATAAAATGCACTACCGATGCTACATGGACACCGCGTCTTGTAACATTGTTAATAATAAGACTATTCATACTGTTACAATTATTTGAGTGTGAATGGTTTGTCTATTTGTTCATCATATCAAGTAGATACACAGAGTGAATTGCTTGACATTTATCTAAACATTGTTCATGTAAAATTTACCTTTTCTGTGTACTTAAGTATTACGATGCTACATGGACACCGTGCCCTAAAATATTTGGAACAGCTTGAACAGGTGCATCTTTTTCAGATCAATAGAGAGGATGTACTATGATGTTAACTTTTTATGTTATAAGCACACGATAAAATTAATAACATGGATTGTAAAACTACAAATTACACAAAAAGATAACCTGCCATGAAGCATAAAACATAATTACCTATGATACACATACACCATTTCTTACAATTACACAATAACAATACACCATTGATCAAAGAAACTTAAGATGTCCACTGAAACAAACTTCATGCAGTGTTGTTCTTAAAGTACCCTTTGTGATCTTTTAGTCTTTCTGCTCGTTTCTGATTGAATCATCCTCTATTATTGATAAAGATGATTGAAAAGTTTGATCACTTAAAAAGTCAGTTTGCAAAAAAAAAATTTAATTGCCATGATGGATTTCTTTGGAAAGGTACTAATTTTTGAAAATGATGGGTTCCTTGTCTTCATCTCCATACATTCCAGGACGATAGAACTGTCTTCTGAATTAATGTCAAGAACCTGCAAAGCAAAACAAAATAAACCCTATGGCTTAGTATCTTCATGGAACATTGTGTATTGATATTGGAGTAGATTATTTATTCATGTTGCACTTTTTGTGTTGCAGGAAAATATTTATATTAAAATCATGCTGGAGTATTTTATTTATTATTCATTTAACATGAAAAAGAATAGCAAATGATAGAGAACTTAAATGATTTACAATTATTTGTTTTATTTATAGTAAATAAAACCAAAATAAGGGAATGTTTATTGTGAATTCAGTGAAATGCTAATGGAAATGGTGTCCATGTAGCATTGTGTATTAATATATTTCATTAGATATACATCTCTCATAATATGCCTTTTTTCTGTAAAGTGTAGTAAAATGTAGGCAATGTTTTGAATGTTTTGGGTGATGGATAATTTCGAATGGGGTAATTGCTTTAGTCTAATTAGGCAAATGTTATGAAATGCTACATGGACATGGTGTCCATGTAGCATCGTATTGGTAAGCTATATTATTAGCATTAAAAGAGCAAAAACTAATTCATTATTAACTTCAAAGTTTATTAATGATGTGATTCTACAAAAAAATTACAATTTCAACGAACTATAACGATACCCAATGCAAAATATTGCCCATGCTATGCCCGATGCTACATGGACGCCAAATTATTATGGCGTCCGTGACTCAAAATTAATATCATAACATGAAAAGAAATTCTGATTCAGTGTTTCCCTTTCAATAAAAATGCATTAATAAATACAGACATACATGCAACATTAAGAAATAATTACAATCGCACTTACCATTCACAAAACTATCCAATGTTTACATTTTGATGCTACATAAAAGTCCCGATGCTACAACGGGACACCAGCGACTGAAACCTTGATAAAACTAGCCCACATGTGGCAAATTCCAAACAAACCTGATAGCTCCTCTATCCTTACAAAAAGAAATATGGAATGTTTTATTTATCTCCAGGGGGGGATTCCCACAAATTGCATAAGATGTTTATCACGATGCTACATTTTATGGTTAGGACACCATGCACGGTACGGTATACTTTTTCATGAATATATGGAATGGTCTTCATGAAATTTATTCTCATTTGCAATAGTTTTCAATTGATAAATGCTCTTAATTTTGGAAAATAATTAAAAAATGTATGATAGAGAACTACCCCCATTCAGCAATGAAAACTCCCGATGCTACACGTGTATATTTTGTGGACACCGTGCGTAGCATCGGAAAGGCAATTTTCATGTTGCTTGTGTGAAAAATCAGTCCAGCGTGACGAGGTGTTTTGGTCAGTAAACTATGAATACATGTATCTTTTATTAATCAAATCGATTTCCAAGCAATTCTATGATAGTTTTGCTTACATAAAACTCATATTAATTGTTGTGTTTTCCATGTCACGTTTTTTAGCAAAAATGGTCTTGGACACCACCTCATTTTTTTTTTCTTCAAGGAAGGGTCGTTTTTTAATTATTTTTTTCATGGCTCAATACTATAACCTAGTACTGTTTTTGGACACTAAAAATGTTTGATATACACATAGAGTAAAACAGTTTATAAGCTGCCTAAAGTACCAAATTCTGCTATTTTAACAAATACCCCAACTTCATGGAATGAGCCATCTACCAACTGATATGGATGCTGGTTCGGGTGGTTTTATTTTAGTCTCAAATGTGTTATATTTCAGTCTCAGATTTAGGCCTAATATTATAATGAGTACAATAATTATCAACAGTGGCATAAATTTGTTTTGGGATTTTGGAGGATGATTGGTTGGTAATTGCACGCGCATAGGGTGTCTCAGAAGCTGAAATGTATTGTATTTTTGAAGGCCACTGAATTTGTGCAATTTGGTGAATACTTTAAGGAAAATGTAATAATATGTAGATAAACTCCCAATACATTAATATCATTCACATTTCTATTAAAGGGGCACTAAGAGATGTGTTGGAGGCTGCGCCCTCAATTATGATAAAAACTGGGATTGGTATATTTTTTACTATTATAAAGAGGTCAAAAAAAGTAAGTCCCCCCTAAAATTTGATCGCATTTGTTTGCATAACTCCACACTCAAATGTACCTTTTGAAAAATCAACGTTTATCAAAAGCAAAAACGCTTGGCTACCTATTGCAAGTTTTCCTTTTTCAATAGCATGGTCACTTCTTCCAAAACATTCACATTTCCCCAATATGATGTTTTCAGAAAAAGTGGCACTTTTCACAATCTTATGCAAGAAAGTTACAAAAATGTCTCCAGTACTTTTTAGAATTAATTTGAATTGTCTTTATTTTCAATTAAAAGAAAGTCTTTTCTTTCTTTAGCTGGTCCTTATTTGAAATTAAAAATAAAATGATTTTATTTCATTCATGACTAGCCAATTCACATCAATAACTTCCCTGTATCGTTGAAAAGTGCCACTTTTCGGAAAACATCAGTTTGGGGAATGTGACTGTTTTGGGAAAAGTAAAGATGGTATTGAAAAGGGGAAACTTTGTGTGGGTAGCCAATCTTTCAAAACGCCTAATTGTGTGTGGATTTATGCACACAAACTCGTATAGAATCTTGAAAAGTGCCACTTTTTTTGAAAACATCATTTTTGTGAAATGTGACTATTTTGGGAAAAGTAATAATGATATTGAAATGGAGAAACTTTTTATGGGTAGCCAAGTGTTTTGGCTTTTTATAAGTGTTTCAATCTTTCAGAACATCTAATTATGTGTAGATTTATGCAAACAAACGTGATCAAATTTTAGGGGGGGGGAGACTTACTTTTTTTTACCCCTTTATTACATGTATGAACTTACACCTATAGATAAGGATTATGAAAAATCAGCCCTCTTTGTACAACAAAACGTCGATTACAAAAATGCTGATCTGATTAGATCAGCATTTTACGTCAGACAGTGTCCCCCTGCAGTATGTGTGATACATAACGCGAACCATATTTACATAGAGGGCGTTTTAAGAAAAGTTTCAAATAGCGATGGTATTGTTTTAAATCAAGTTTTGCTGTGTTTTTGTGAGTAGAAACAACAATAATGGTAATTTTTAATGTTCATCTTGAATTCTGAAGTAAAACACCACTTTGTGCCCCTTTAAGGGCAGTGTCAACCCGGCACTTGATTTTCATATTTCTCTATTATTTAATACTTTTATATGTATTCTATCATTACCATCATAAGTAACTAATCGGAAGCGATTATTTCCCGTTCTTTTGGGTGATTTTAAATTGTTGTTTTGGTAAGTTTGAGTCAGGAAAAGGCGCATGGTTATTTGGCGGGAATTTAAGCGGAGTTCCGCGCTTTTCAAATGCTGCGACAGCTGTTCGATCATTGCGTCGCGCGCTGAAACTTCCCGTGCCGGCTTAATATCCGCGACGTAGACGCGAAAAACAAAAGAGCGCAAAACAATTGATAAAAATGTAAACAAAAGCAATCTTACGATCATTTAAATTTCAGTTTTCTTCCAATTTCTTCACATTGTGACAATATAAATTGAATCTGATAGTTTATTATTATTGTTCATAATAGTATACTCGCTTTTTAGGTCACACGCCCGTGTATTCCGTGAACATTTAGCTTTAAAAATTAAATGGTGGAAAATGTCAATATTCTTACTAAATCGGTGTTTTCTAGAAGTTCAAATTTGAAGGAATTTTACGAATTTTCAGACAACATTTCTGAGATATACATTAAATGAGCAAATTTCTTCTCCGTAGTTTCAAAAAAATTGAATGGATACTTTTAAGTTATGGCGGTCATTGAAATTGGCATAACTTTAAAAGTATCCATTCAATTTTTTTTGAATGCGGTATCAAATTGTGGAACAAAAGAGCGCAAAACAATTGATAAAAATGTAAACAAAAGCAATCTTACGATCATTTAAATTTCAGTTTTCTTCCAATTCCTTCACATTGTGACAATATAAATTGAATCTGATAGTTTATTATTATTGTTCATAATAGTATACTCGCTTTAAACTATCAGGTAAGCTTTTACTCCCATTGTGTAGAGGACTTTCAGCGCTAGGAGGCTATTTTTTATTTTTTCGATTATGGATTTTAAACTCGAGATATGCATCCATTTCTAGCTAAATGTATGCAAAAAAACACGACTTTTACACTTTTCCGATGTTTTTAGCAATATTTCCAAAACCAAGCTTTATTTTGGAAAAAGAAAAAATTGCCTCCTAGACAAAATTTGGGGTAAAAAAATAGCTTTTTGGTTCATTTCTCAAAATTTAGTTTATTTGGTATCACATTGATATCATCAAATTTCCTTTCTAAAAATGTATACTTTTATCTAATTTTATTCAATATTCTCAAACTTAGAAGCAAAAGTTGATCATCAAAATCATAGGGTTGACACTTCCCTTAAAGCAGTATACACCTAGCACAAAAAGTCCCTGACCAGGTGCTTTAATGTTGGCTAATTCAAAATAGATAATCGGTACCAAAATTCTGAGATACATTAAATGAGCAAATTTCTTCTCCGTAGTTTCAAAAAAATTGAATGGATACTTTTAAAGGTAGATGTTCCGATTTTCAACTTGAAGTTTTCTATTCTACATGAAAGGTCATCCTTAAAAAAGTTGTGTTCCAAAGTTTGAGTTGCATAGCTCTAATGGTTCTTATTTTAGACGCACAAGATGCTGTGAACTGTACCCATTGAGTAGTACACAAACTATATCGGTGGTTACCACCATTCGCGGTAATTCAACGTTATTTCATCAATTTCTCCGTAATTATACCGATTTAGGCCGTCAAATTTCAGCATGATGATGAGAAAAATACGAGCTTTCATATGATGTGAAAATCTCCGTATGTTTGAAATAATTCTGTGTTACGAAAATGTGATCGGGTCATCTACCTTTAAGTTATGGCGGTCATTGAAATTGGCATAACTTTAAAAGTATCCATTCAATTTTTTTTTGAATGCGGTATCAAATTGTGGAGAAGAAATTTGCTCATTTAATGTATATCTATTTTGAATTAGTCAACATCAAAGCACCTGGTCAGGGACTCTTGTGCTAGGTATATTTATAACACCCCTATCATACACATATCATGCAAAACATGGGCATGATGGGGAGGGTGACTACATAGGCCATCCCTGGTCAAATATGGTGGATACCCCCCCCCCCCCGGACCGTACGCAATCGTACAAAAAACGTTGCCCGGCTATGCGGGGGCGTGTACCGGGGACGTATAAAACGTATAAAATAGCCGGGGCGTGTAGCGGGGGCGTACACCACTGAAAAATAAGCCAGGGAGTGGCAGGGCAGTGAAGCGGGGGCGTGCGCTAGGGTACACATGCACACCCCAGGCCATAGCCGGGGTGTACACATACATAGCGGGGGCGTACGCTTTGGTACACCAAATGTATACACCAGAAGAGTAGCAGGGGTGTATACACTTTGTCCCGGCTATGGGGGCCGGGACCGTACGCCGCCGTACACTTTGTCCCGGCCCGGCCCCAGTCCCGGCCCCCAGTGGGGACGTACACAAAATGGTGCCCCGCCCTGCGGAGACCGTACACGACTGTACCCGGGACGTCACATCGGCAATTTGTACGTCCCGACCCTAATCCCGGGGCCGGGACTGCAATTGATAAGTGCATTAGTGTCACTGTTATGATCTTACGGTCTAAGACTAAGTGTTCAAATTTTATATGCTGACAGTTGGCGCTGGCCACTAGTAAGCCGTTGATAAGTTAAAAATGAAATATTTATTATCGGGATTATTATATACACACATTCGCCAATTTTCTGTAACAGATTGAGTTGTGCATTGGTTACCGCACCTTTTCTTTCTTACCTCAATTGACAGTATCTAAAAGAATGACTTCACCATGCTCTCTGTTTCATAAACTTTCGGAACTCATAGTCATGCGAACTGACAGTAAATTCTTGACGCATCTCTACGACAACGAGTGTATGAACATGGACTTCTCAGAAGTCCATGGTATAGTCTAGACCCGAAAGTGTGCCGCTATCGCATATTATATGCGGCTAGTCCCATCGGTGATCTAGTTTTATGAGGAGAAGATCGCCATTTGCTATACGGGTTGACGATTGATGACACCCCCCACCCCCGCGATATACCAATCCGATGACTTTTTTACATACCATTCAAACGTGCAATAGTTATACATATTCAGAAAAGAAGCACATAGGCTGAAGCACTGAAATTCATTATAATATCCCTGCCTGTTTTTCAATTCAGCTTACCATTTTCGTACAAGTTCGAGTTTTATCTCCAATATCATAAAATAGCAAAGTCAAGTTGTGTTTCGCTACGTTGGCAAGATGGCAATTCCCGTGCGCGTGCGTTGAACATGTTGAGTTATGCTACCACTACCAGTACATTGGACAATATCAGCAATAAATTATGATAATAAGGTTATCTGGACTATCATACATCTCGATGATGCAGATATGAAAACGGATAGGCGTCTCTGCACGGGGGGGAAACCGGCCCGGGTCATTAGAAACTTTATGAATTATTTTTACGGCAATTCAATTATTTTACGTCCAAATGTTATAATAACATTTCACTTCTCTAAAATCCGTTTAATTTAGGGAATGACCGTGAATACTCATCATGGCTGGAGTTGGACCAATCAGCGGTCGCTTACCCGCTTTGCTCATTTCTAGATTCATAAGCCTCCGGTGACGGGTTGTGCGTCTTCATGTACCTTACCATATAAGGTTCGTATCGCTATATTTATACCGGGTGGTGAAAACAGTGAAGCTAATTGAGCAAGCAGTAACACAGTTTCATATCTCTTAACGCTGCTTAACGTCATATAAATATCAAAGGAAAGTACGTGTATGTTTATACCGACAAGACTGGGAGATGAATTGCGTATGGAAACGGGACCGTGCACTGAAATAAAACATAAACACTTACAAAAATATAAATGGAGATGAGGGACCGCCCTAAAAGTCAGTGAAGGTACTGTAAAAGCTGACATTTTCGAGGTGGTTTTATTATCGCGCTTTTCGCGCAAAATATTTTTTCCGCGAAAATTATGACACGCGAAAATATTGTTTTTAAGGAGTACCTTTAGAATACCCTACCATTTTCGAAGCTCGACTATTTTAAAAAACGCGGCGGCGACGCCGTCGTTGAAAACGGCTGTCATAGTTTCAATATTTTGTTTTCTTGGTTTCACGCGAAGGCCCGCGCGAAGGTGTATGTTGGGTATAATGGCATACACGCGGGACTTTGTAGAAATTACCTAAGTGTTGAGCGAGCCGTGGTGAAAATGTGCTTAAGTGCAAGAGGTATTTCATTTTTTGTGGCTTCGGCGGCGACGGCGGGCGGCTTCGGCGGCGGCGCGAAGCTTCACCCCTTAAAAAAGTGGATTCGGCGACGGCGCGAAGGAGGAAGTATGACGGGATCGGTTGTAGATGGAAGCTTGATTATTTTTTGTGGCTTCGGCGACGGCGCGAAGCTCCATCCTTTTAAAAAGTGGATTCGGCGACGGCGCAAAGTTCAACCCTTTTAAGAAACATCGGATGCGGCGACGGCGCGGAGCTTCATCCTTTTAAAAAGAATGGATTCGGCGACGGCGCGAAGATGGAGGTATGACGGGATCGGTTGTAGATGGAAGCTTTATTATTTTTTGTGGCTTCGGCGGCGACGGCGCGAAGCTCAATCCTTTTAAAAAGTGGATTCGGCGACGGCGTGAAGTTCAACTTTTTTAAGAAACATCGGATGCGGCGACGGCGCGAAGCTCCGTACTTTTAAAAAAGTGGAATCGGCGACGGCGCGAAGGAAGAGGTATGACGGGATCGGTTTGTAGATGGAAGCTTGATTATTTTTAGTGGCTTCGGCGGCGACGGCGCGAAGCTCCATCCTTTTAAAAAGGTGGATTCGGCGACGGCGCGAAGCTTTACCTTTTTAAAAAATGGGCTTCGGCGGGAAGGTGGGTTTTATTCTGGCTTCGGCGGCTTCGGCGACGGCGTCAAAGCTTGACTTTTTAAAAAAGTGGATTCCGCGACGCGCGAAGGAAGAGGTATGACGGGATCGGTTGAAAAACGGAAGCTTGATTATTTTTCTGGCTTCGGCGGCGACGGCGCGAAGCTCCATCCTTTTAAAAAGGTGGATTCGGCGACGGCGCGAAGCTTTACCTTTTTTTTAAATGGGCTTCGGCGGGAAGGTGGGTTTTATTCTGGCTTCGGCGACGGCGTCAAAGCGGGAAGGTGGGATTTATTCTGGCTTCGGCGGCTTCGGCGACGGCGTCAAAGCTTGACTTTTAAAAAAAAAGTGGATTCCGCGACGGCGCGAAGGAAGAGGTATGACGGGATCGGTTGAAAAACGGAAGCTTGATTATTTTTCTGGCTTCGGCGGCGACGGCGCGAAGCTCCATCCTTTTAAAAAGGTGGATTCAGCGACCGCGAAGCTTTACCTTTTTTTTAAATGGGCTTCGGCGGGAAGGTGGGTTTTATTCTGGCTTCGGCGGCTTCGGCGACGGCGTCAAAGATTGACTTTTTAAAAAAGTGGATTCCGCGACGGCGCGAAGGATGAGGTATGACAGGATCGGTTGAAAAACGAAAGCTTGATTATTTTAGTGGCTTCGGCGGCGACGGCGCGAAGCTCCATCCTTTTAAAAAGGTGGATTCAGCGACGGCGCGAAGCTTTACCTTTTTTTTAAATGGGCTTCGGCGGGAAGGTGGGTTTTATTCTGGCGACGGCGTCAAAGCTTGACTTTTTAAAAAAGTGGATTCTGCGACGGCGCGAAGGAAGAGGTATGACGGGATCGGTTGAAAAACGGAAGCTTGATTATTTTTCTGGCTTCGGCGGCGACGGCGCGAAGCTCCATCCTTTTAAAAAGGTGGATTCAGCGACCGCGAAGCTTTACCTTTTTTTTAAATGGGCTTCGGCGGGAAGGTGGATTTTATTCTGGCTTCGGCGGCTTCGGCGACGGCGTCAAAGATTGACTTTTTAAAAAAGTGGATTCCGCGACGGCGCGAAGGATGAGGTATGACAGGATCGGTTGAAAAACGAAAGCTTGATTATTTTAGTGGCTTCGGCGGCGACGGCGCGAAGCTCCATCCTTTTAAAAAGGTGGATTCAGCGACGGCGCGAAGCTTTACCTTTTTTTAAATGGGCTTCGGCGGGAAGGTGGGTTTTATTCTGGCTTCGGCGACGGCGTCAAAGCTTGACTTTTTAAAAAAGTGGATTCCGCGACGGCGCGAAGGAAGAGGTATGACGGATCGGTTGAAAAACGGAAGCTTGATTATTTTAGTGGCTTCGGCGGCGACGGCGCGAAGCTCCATCCTTTTAAAAAGGTAGATTCAGCGACGGCGCGAAGCTTTACCTTTTTAAAAATGGCCTTCGGCGGGTAGGTGGTTTTTTCTGACTTCGGCGGCTTCGCCGACGGCGTCAGAGCTTTACCTTTTAAACGCGACTTGAAGCTTTACCTTTTTAAAAATTGCCTTCGGCGGGAAGGTGGGTTTTTTTCTGGCTTCGGCGGCTTCGCCGACGGCGTGAAGCTCACATTCAAGTTCAAAGTCTAGAACTTTCAATGCCGCGTGTCTTTTTTTAGTCCAAAACGGAATAAAGCACATGGTCTATACAACTTTCAGCAAGACACTTAGTTGTCAGATTTTAATAAGATATACTTTTCTAGGTTGGCTTTTATCGAGTTTCAATCAGGCGCATTTTCCTGTTGACATAGAATGATCATTGATATATCATGTGAGCTATAGACAAAATTTAGCAGATTTTCAAGTCTACAATTCAACGTTGTATGACTAACTGCACAAAATAAGTTTTGCCACGCGACGACTTCTGTTGCATGCCTTTAACAATAACGATTTACGAACTTCTTTGGTTTGAGCAATCTGTCATTTGTTGCATTGTGGGATTGCATATCAACAGTTTGGATGGTTGTTTTTGACGGGGCTTTTAAAGAACGACCCATCATACATTTTAGAGGGCTCAACAATTTGAATGTTTGGATGGGGCTTTTAAAGAACGACCCATAATCTATTATGCCAAACCTGTCATATATTATTGAAATTCAGTCCCACAATGCAACGATTTACGAACTTCTGTTGCATGCCTTAACAATAACGATTTACGAACTTCTTTGGTTTGAGCAATCTGTCATTTGTTGCATTGTGGGATTGCATATCAACAGTTTGGATGGTTGTTTTTTGATGGGCTTTTAAAGAACGACCCATCATACATTTTAGAGGGCTCGATAGTTTGGTTGGGGCTTTTAAAGAACGACCCATAATCTATTATGCCAAACCTGTCATATGATATTGAAATTCAGGCCCACAATGCAATATTAAGGGTCAAACATAATTCTAATATGGCGATTGATGAACGATTTACGAACTTCTGTTGCATGCCGTAACAATTTGAATGTTTGGATGGGGTTTTTAAAGAACGACCCATAATCTATTATGCCAAACCTGTCACATGATATTAAATTTCAGTCCCACAATGCAATATTAAGGGTCAAACATATTAAGGGTCAAACATAAATCTAATATGGCGATTTATTAACGATTTACGAACTTCTGTTGCATGCCGTAACAATTTGAATGTTTGGATGGGGCTTTTAAAGAACGACCCATAATCTATTATGCCAAACCTGTCATATATTATTGAAATTCAGTCCCACAATGCAACGATTTACGAACTTCTGTTGCATGCCTTAACAATAACGATTTACGAACTTCTTTGGTTTGAGCAATCTGTCATTTGTTGCATTGTGGGATTGCATCAACAGTTTGGATGGTTGTTTTTTGACGGGGCTTTTAAAGAACGACCCATCATACATTTTAGAGGGCTCAATAGTTTGGATGGGGCTTTTAAAGAACGACCCATAATCTATTATGCCAAATCTATCATATGATATTGAAAGGCCCACAATGCAATATTAACTTGTCAAACATAATTCTAATATGGCGATTGATGAACGATTTACGAACTTCTGTTGCATGCCGTAACAATTTGAAATGTTTGTTTGAAAGGCGCGACGCCCGGCAATACAATACCTCTGTCGTCGCGTGACAAAACCTATACGTCACCCGACCATATCTGTCGTCGCGTGGCAAAACTTATTTGAGTTATTAATCAAACAACGTTGAATTTCTAGATTTGAAATTCTACTATTGTCTATATATTATCTCACATGATGTATCCGGGGATATAATTATCAATGATCATTCTAAGCAGTGGTTGATTTAACTTCAACATGAAAGGCGCGTCGCCCGGCAATACAATATCTCTGTCGTCGCGTGGCAAAACCTATTTTATATTATCATATTTTTATTATTATTATTATTATATATGGTGGGAGGGTACCAAGGGTACCTGCTTTCGGACAGGCCATTTGCTCATAAACATAACTTACAATGTATAGTGTAAATGCTAACTAAGCAGTGGGTGATTTAAAAGAAAATGAAAATGAAAGGCATGTCACCCGACCATATCTGTCGTCGCGTAGCAAAACTTGTTTGAGTTATTAATCAAACATCGTTGAATTTCTAGATTTGAAATTCTACTATTGTCTATATCTCACATGATATATCCGGGGATATAATTATCAATGATCATTCTATGTCAACAGGGAAATGGGGATTAAATGATTGATTAACGATTTACGAACTTCTTTGGTTTCGCCGAATATGGCGATTGATGAACGATTTACGAACTTCTGTTGCATGCCGTATCAATTTGAATGTTTGGATGGGGTTTTTAAAGAACGACCCATAATCTATTATGCCAAACCTGTCACATGATATTAAATTTCAGTCCCACAATGCAATATTAAGGGTCAAACATATTAAGGGTCAAACATAAATCTAATATGGCGATTTATTAACGATTTACGAACTTCTGTTGCATGCCGTAACAATTTGAATGTTTGGATGGGGCTTTTAAAGAACGACCCATAATCTATTATGCCAAACCTGTCATATATTATTGAAATTCAGTCCCACAATGCAACGATTTACGAACTTCTGTTGCATGCTTTAACAATAACGATTTACGAACTTCTTTGGTTTGAGCAATCTGTCATTTGTTGCATTGTGGGATTGCATATCAACAGTTTGGATGGTTGTTTTTTGACGGGGCTTTTAAAGAACGACCCATCACTACATTTTAGAGTGCTCAATAGTTTGGATGGGGTTTTTAACGAACGACCCATAATCTATTATGCCAAACCTGTCATATGATATTGAAAGGCCCACACTGCAATATTAACTTGTCAAACATAATTCTAATATGGCGATTGATGAACGATTTACGAACTTCTGTTGCATGCCGTAACAATTTGAAATGTTTGGATGGGGTTTTTAAAGAACGACCCATAACCTATTATGCCAAACCTGTCACATGATATTAACATTCAGTCCCACAATGCAATATTAAGGGTTAAACATATTAAGGGTCAAACATAAATCTAATATGGCGATTGATTAACGATTTACGAACTTCTGTTGCATGCCGTAACAATTTGAATGGGCTGTGTCATTTTACATGGGGCTTTTAAAGAACGACCTACTATCATTTGTTGCATGCCTCAACAATTTGAATGGGCGGTGCTTTTTAAGAGCGACCTATCATTTGTTGCATTGTGGGATTGGAAATCAACAGTTTGGATGGTTTTTGGACGGGGCCTTTAAAGAACGACATATCATGCATTTTATAGGGCTCAATAGTTTGGATGGCGCTTTTAAAGAACGACCCATAATCTATTAAGCCAAACATGTCATGGGGCTTTTAAAGAATGACCCATAATCTATAATGCCAAACCTGTCACATGATATTGAAATTCAGTCCCACACTGCAATATTAAGGGTCAAACATAAATTGAATATGGCGATTGATTATGAAAGGTATGTCACCCGGCAATATCTCTGTCGTCGCGTGGTAAAACTTATTTTGTGTTGTTAGTCAAACAACGTTGAATTTCATTTCCGACATAACTTAGTGTAAATGCTAACTATAGCCTATAAGCAGCGGTTGATTTTTAAAAAAAATCAAAATGAAAGGCGCGACGCCCGGCAATACAATACCTAGCTCTGTCGTCGCGTGGCAAAACCTATACGTCACCCGACCATATCTGTCGTCGCGTGGCAAAACTTATTTGAGTTATTAATCAAACAACGTTGAATTTCTAGATTTGAAATTCTACTATTGTCTATATATTATCTCACATGATATATCCGGGGATATATATAATTATCAATGATCATTCTAAGCAGTGGTTGATTTAACTTCAACATGAAAGGCGCGTCGCCCGGCAATACAATATCTCTGTCGTCGCGTGGCAAAACCTATTTTATATTATCATATTTTTATTATTATTATTATTATATATGGTGGGAGGGTACCAAGGGTACCTGCTTTCGGACAGGCCATTTGCTCATAAACATAACTTACAATGTATAGTGTAAATGCTAACTAAGCAGTGGGTGATTTAAAAGAAAATGAAAATGAAAGGCATGTCACCCGACCATATCTGTCGTCGCGTAGCAAAACTTGTTTGAGTTATTAATCAAACAACGTTGAATTTCTAGATTTGAAATTCTACTATTGTCTATATCTCACATGATATATCCGGGGATATAATTATCAATGATCATTCTATGTCAACAGGGAAATGGGGATTAAATGATTGATTAACGATTTACGAACTTCTTTGGTTTCGCCGTCGGCGAAGCCGCCGAAGCCAGAAAAAAAACCACCTTCCCGCCGTAGGCCATTTTTTAAAAGGTAAAGCTTCGCGCCGTCGCCGAAGCCCTCTTTAAAAAGGTGAAGCTTCACGCTGTCGCCGAAGCCGCCGAAGCCAGAAAAAAAAACACCTTCCCGCCGAAGTCCATTTTAAAAAAGGTAAAGCTTCGCGCCGTCGCCGAAGCCCTCTTTAAAAAGGTGAAGCTTCACGCTGTCGCCGAAGCCGCCGAAGCCAGAAAAAAAAACACCTTCCCGCCGAAGTCCATTTTTAAAAAGGTAAAGCTTCGCGCCGTCGCCGAAGCCCTCTTTAAAAAGGTGAAGCTTCACGCCGTCGCCGAAGCCGCCGAAGCCAGAAAAAAAACACCTTCCCGCCGAAGCCCATTTTTAAAAAGGTAAAGCTTCGCGCCGTCGCCGAAGCCCTCTTTAAAAAGGTGAAGCTTCACGCCGTTGCCGAAGCCGCCGAAGCCAGAAAAAAAACACCTTCCCGCCGAAGCCCATTTTTAAAAAGGTAAAGCTTCGCGCCGTCGGAGCAACAGCTAGGGGACCTCACTTTTGATAATATCACGGTCGGTCTAATGAACGTGGTGAAGGACGCAGAGGCGTTCACTACAGTAAAATTCAAAAGGAGCAATGAAAGTAACGCAAACCTAAAGGTCAAGTTAGATACAGGGGCCATGGGGAACACCCTACCGATCCGCACATTCCGCAGAATATGGCCAGGAAAATTGGACACCGATGGTTTCCCGAAGAAAGGAATAACCATAAAAAACCAGCCAAGTACAAAGCTCATTGCATACAACAATAGTGAGATACAACATTATGGGGCAATTAACATAACCATAAAGGCACCACATGAAACAACATGGATTACGACAAAATTCTACATTGTGGAAATGGAAGGTCCTGCCATATTAGGATTACCATCTCTAAAACAACTAAAGCTTATCACCATCCACTGTGACATGAGAACACAGCAAATACAAAAGGGAGTACAGGAACCCATTGTAAACACGGAAGACCTGAAGCGTCAATATCCTGATGGTTTCGATAAGATCGGAGACTTCCCGGGTGAGTACCATATACATCTGAATGAAAACGCTGTACCTGTGATACATGCTCCAAGAAAATGCAGCATCCACATAAGGGACCAGTTGAAAAAAGAGATGGACGAAATGGAAGCCCAAGGCGTAATAAGAAAGATCACAGAACCAACAGATTGGGTGAGTAGCATCGCCATTTCACAAAAAAGAATGGTCGACTACGCATTTGTCTTGATCCAAAAGACTTAAATAAAGCAGTCAAAAGATGTCATCATAGATCTCCTACCGTTGAAGAAATCACACACAATCTCAGTGGGGCAAATTATTTCAGCAAGCTCGACGCGAAAAACGGATATTGGTCGGTGAAGCTTGACAAAGAAAGCCAACTTCTAACCTGTTTCAATTCGGTTTTCGGTAGATATGTATACCAACGGATGCCATTCGGTCTAGTGATGTCACAAGACGTATTTCAGCATAAGATGGATCAGTTTCTAGAAAGCTGCCCAGGAACTATGGGTATCGCTGATGATATCATTGTATATGGCTCTACAGAGGAAGTACACGATAAAAACCTCCACCATCTCATGCAACAAGCCAATTCATTTGGGCTGAGTCTCAACAGTGAGAAGTGCGCCATCAAAACCAACCAGATACACTTCTTCGGTGTGGTGTACGACAAACATGGTGCACATCCTGACCCAGCAAAAGTTGAGAGCATCAAATCTCTACAACCACCGCAGAGTAAGACGGAAGTTCAAAAATTCCTTGGGATGGTGACATATCTGGCACCATTCATACAAAATCTATCAGATTTGACCGCAGACCTACGCAACCTACTCAAAAAGGATGTAGTGTTTGAATGGAACGCATCACACACTAGATGTTTCCACAATATCCAAGAGAAGATCTGCGAGGTTTCAACACTACAGTACTTCAACCCAAACAAACCAACTGTTATTCAGGTTGATGCATCCATGCGCGGTCTTGGCGCAGCGCTGTTACAGGACGGTAAGCCTGTCGCTTTCGCGTCAAAATCGCTCAGCGATACTGAGCAGAGGTACGCAAATATCGAGCGCGAGCTCCTAGCAGTTGTTTTCGGTTGTGAAAGATTTCACACATATGTGTATGGAAAACACTTCACTGTTGAATCTGATCACAAGCCACTAGAAATGATCCAGAAAAAGGCACTCACTGCAGCACCTCCACGATTGCAAAGAATGCTACTTCGTCTGCAACAATACAATGTAACAGTGACGTACCGCCCAGGCAAAGAGGTACTGTTAGCGGACGCATTGTCTAGACTACCGAGCGCACACAGTGCACACATAGATCTTGATCTTCAGATCAACTTCGTACAATTCACTCCAGACAGACTCAGCAAGATACAGGCAGAGACTGCCAAGGATCCTCATTTGCCTCAGCTAATAGAGATCATTACTACAAGCTGGCCTGACAGAATGAAGAAAATGCCAAAGGAAATACGGTCCTATTGGTCCTTTCGAGATGAGCTCTCTGTAGAAAATGGAATGATCCTAAAAGGGGAGCGGATAGTTATTCCAACAAGCCTGAAAGATCACATCCTGACTAAGCTCCACAAAGGACATCAGGGTATTGAAAAAACAAAGCTCAGAGCAAAAGATGCTGTCTTCTGGTTAGACATCACCAAGGACATTGAGAATATGGTTCATCAATGCCACACTTTCCAGGAGCATAGAAGGTCCCAGACAAAGGAGACTCTAATTCCACATGAGATACCAACGCGCCCATGGCAAGTCCTCGGTACAGATTTATTCTTCTTTGAAGGAGACAACTACCTCATAGTAGCTGACTATTACACCAAATTCCCATTTGTGAGGAAAATGCCACACCACTGTACAAGCCAAGCTGTAATCAAAGCAACAAAACAGCTCTTTTCTGAACATGGCATACCCCAAAAAGTTGTAAGTGACAACGGCAGTCATTACGATTCTGCCCTCTACAAGGAGTTCACCGACACATGGGGATTTGAACATGTGACTTCATCGCCACATTATGCCCAGTCCAATGGTTTTATTGAAAGAACAATTCAAACCGTTAAGAACACGCTGAAAAAAGCTAAACAGAGCGGTTTAGATGTTGATATGGCATTGTTGTGCATCCGTACCACTCCAGTCGACAACATCATACCAAGCCCAGCAGAGATGCTGTATGGAAGGAAGGTACAAGGCAACCTCCCGGTTAAAATAAAAAATGCAGTGCCAAACAAAGACCAAATCAACAACAGATTTGAACAAAAGAAAATTGCGCAAAAGCAACACTATGACAAACACGCACATGATCTACCACCGCTACAGGTCGGGCAGCATGTTAGAGTCCAGGACCACAAAACCGGTCTGTGGATGCCTGCCATTATCAAAGAAAAATGCGCAGATACTATGCCAAGGTCTTATATTATAACAACTGAACAGGGCGCAATCTTGCGCAGAAATCGCAGGCATTTGATGGCAAGCGAGCATGCGCAAGCAAAACGCGATGGTGATCAAGGACATGAGAAATCACATAGCGATCAAGCCAGTACGCATTCAGAGAAACGCACTAAGCGAGTTCGTTTTAATCTAAACACAAATGAACCATCTGACTCAACTGTGCACCACCCAAGTATTTTGTTAGACCCAAGCCAGACTACCATTAGAGGTAGATTAGTTAAGAAACCAAACAAATTGAATTTGTAAAGGATAATTCCTTTTTACTCAGACCTGTATTCATTTGTTTGTGCATTAGCACATTACCAAAAACAGAAAAATTAATAGATTACAATGTGTCTCATGAAAAGTAATCGCGATAAAAGACTGTAACTACAATTTCTATATGTCGCGAGGAGAACAATGTATTTCAAAACTACAGGAGGAGGGAGAATAAGAGAACTGAACTCTATCAGGCTCAAAGGAGCCAAGTGTTAAATTGAAGGTTAACACAACTATGGATGTTTCCAGTTGGAAATTGTTGTTCCAAGTGAACCCAACAATTATTGTTTGAACCTTTCGCAGTTGAGCAGTTAAGTTATACATGTTATAGTGCTGTGCATTATACATTTCATAACTGCGTTTGTTATGAACCCAATACACCGCAGTCAACACAGAACAATACAAGGATTCGTGTAGCACCTAAGCTTAGATACAAAGCTGTGACCACGACTCTGTCTGTTAAGAATGGAGACCTCACAAGAGCATGAAACTCAATCGTTCGGGTATCCAGACAGATTGTTGGCTGCCACAAAGTGATTTTGTTAACTTTACAATGTTTGCAGTAGATAGAACTGTTTGCAGTTTATGACAACCACAGCACCAAGAGCTAGCAGCAAGTTAGACATGCATCATCATGTGACCCCAACCATGCATACCTTGATAAGCGAACTGAAACGAACACTCTGAGAACAGTTGCAGAATAAGGACTCGATAACTCAATGGTCAACATGGCTTGGTGATTAGGAATTGCAGTCAGAGACAATTTCAATAAAGAACAATCGGACTATTGTGGATTGAATACTTTAATTAGATTCTCACATTTACAGACTGAAAATATATTATGGCTGTGAGACATGATCTTTCCTTAAGAAGGGGGGATGTCACATCCTACGCCTCTTGGCCCTACTCATATATGTGAGGGCGCTATACCATTCACTTGGTAACCAGCTTGCCTAATCATGGCCGACACGGTCAACTGAGAGTCACATTGTTATGAATAAATACTATGTTCATATTACATCTTATGGAGTACTGAGAGTATTCTTTCAATCGCTCCCTAATATCTATATTACAATTTACGTAAAACCATCCTAAATCCTAATAGCCAACCAAGCCACAGTCAGTCGTTAGCGCTATGCATGAGTGCTGCAGCCTTCTCTACGTTGAGCATGTGGAAAAGGATGTGAACTCTTCCACAGCTCAATCAATTATACAGACGTAGCGCATTCTGAACATGAATGGAGCAACGCAAAGTAAGATATTACTACGGCACGCGCGTACATTAGGTATTTATTTATTTGTTGCCACTGAGATATAATAATGTCTGTTTAGTTGGCGTATTTAACATTGGAAATTTAACGTTATACTACATGTACAAATGCATTTTTTTACCTCTGAAAAATTACAAATTGCAATTTAATATTAGGGAGCGATCACTATTTTATTTACGCCAGGGGGCCAGGGGTGGAGGCTTCCAATGTTAAATACGCCAACTAAACAGATCTTGAATCGCCACTACATCATCTTATTAAATTGCCCTTGAAGCCGAGAATGTCGCACGATACAAAAGTTCGGGTCGAAAAAAACACACATTGGAATCAAACTAAACTCTGCAAGATGAAAGAGTAGGCCTAGGTGATCACAGATCCGTTGAAAAACATATACAATGCATAGCGGGACGTAACTACAAGCCGTTCGCAATGTGACACCCAATACGCAGGCAAAAAAAACACCAATGCCACACACGCGTCGACTACTCACAATAAAAGCAGCACTACAGGAAGCCAAAAACGCATCCGCAAAAACGGCACGCGTCACGTTCTCGCCTGCGCATGAGTAATAGTACACATCCCATGAACCCCCAACCGGAGAACCACCCAACCCACGAACCGCGAAAAAATTATTTCGGCATTCAAATATTATGACTCTGCGATATTTTGATTTTGTCATTTTGCTTGTATACACTTAACGTTGCGATTCTTTTGATTTGGCCTCAGTAGATGGTGAAAAATATTCCACACGTCTACTTTTAATATTTAACTAGATTTCGCGGTTCGTGGGTTGGGCGGTTCTCCCCCGGTCGGTTCTCGGATTAAGTTCGGTTTTCGGATGTGGCAATTTCATAATATGACAACCCATGTATGTGCGAATTTAGTTACGCAGTGATTGTAGTGTCAGTGTGTTTTGTAGCATGCACGCGATAAGTGGACGTGTAGTGGTGTGATCTGTGAGTGGTGTGGTGGTGGTATGTAGGGATAATAAAGCAATCTAAAAATCAGTCTTTTTTAGGGAGAGTAGAGGTCTAATATTGGGAGATTATCTGTATGTAAAGAGTATCTTTGCTGCCCAAAGAAGGACTTGCAGCAAGTCTACCGTAACGGTAAACTATTCATTAAATATGCGTGCTTGTGACTAATGCGACATTATTTCGGCATTCAAATATTATGACTCTGCGATATTTTGATTGTGTCATTTTGCTTGTATACACTTGGCGTGCGATTCTTTTTATTTGGCCTCAGTAGATGTTGAAAAATATTCCACACGCCTACTTTTAATATTTTACTAGATTTCGCGGTTCGTGGGTTGGGCGGTTCTCCGGTTGGGGGTTCATGGGATGTGTACTATTACTCATGCGCAGGCGAGAACGTGACGCGTGGCGTTTTTGCGGATGCGTTTTTGGCTTCCTGTAGTGTTGCTTTTTAATGTGAGTAGTTGACGCGCGTGTGGCATTGGGGCTTTTTTGCCTGCGTATTGGGTGTCACATTGCGCACGGCTTGTAGTTAATTACGTCACGCTATGCATATGTATATGTTTTTCAACGGATCTGTGATCACCTAGGCCTACTCTTTCATCTTGCAGAGTATAGTTTGATTCCAAGAGGGTTGGTTTTCCATGTGTAAAAAACTGCAAGGGTTAACCTATGTGATTTTTTTCGACCCGATCTTTTGTATCAAAATTGATGCCAAATTTGGATTCTCCGATCCATTTCCTTTACCAAAATGTATACTTTTGTATACATTTGAGTTATAATTTAATAATTACAGCACTCACAAAATTCCAAAAAAACTTCCTTAAAGGCATATTATGTGATCTTTTCCAGAGAGCGCCCTCTATTCATGATTTTTTTTAGAAAGTAGATTTTCTTGCAGATTTACATTTCTGATCATAAATCGTACATACATTCCAAGTTACAGAGCGATACGATTCCTAATTACCTCAAAATCATGGTTTTAGAGTGAATTTAGAGTGAAAATATAAACTGTCGTGTTATCCCGACAGTTTATTTTCACTCTAAAACCATGATTTTGAAGTAATTAAGAATCGTATCGCCCTGTAACTTGGAATGTATGTACGATTTATGATTAGAAATGTAAATCTGCAAGAAAATCTGCTTTCAATTTTTTTTCGATGTTGAGGGCGTTCCCTGGAAAGATCACATAATATACCTTTAAGTCCCCCTTTTAAGGCAGTGTCAACCCGGCACTTGTTTCCCGACGCCCTCTATCCTTGATTTTTTTTTTGAAAGCAGATTTTCTTGCAGATTTACATTTCTGATCATAAATCATGAATATATTCTGAGTTAGAGTGATACGATTCATAATTACTTCCAAATCATGGGTTTAGAGCGGAATTTTAGTGAAAATAACTCTCCGCTAGCAGGACATTTTATTTTCGCTGTTTAATGATTTTGAAGTAATTTATTTAGGAATCGTATCGCCATAGGCGTGCGCAGGATTTTTTTACTTGGGGGAGGGGGCGGGCTTAAAAATAAATTCCATTGAGTATGCATGATTCGGACCGTATCAAAGCGCGCACCGCTATATCCGCGGTAACGCTGACAGGGGTGAGGGGAGGGGGGTTCTCTTCATTTTTCGAACCCATTTGTGCGATTTGGTGTGTACTTTTGACCAATATTTTATTGAAAAGCCTTCACTTCATTTCCAATCAATATTGGCTTATTATCAATATCATTCAAAATTTGATTTTGTTTCCCCTTCAATTTTGCAAAAGCAAACAACACGGCGTAAGGGTTTGAAATTCCATGGCTATGTATACGTATAATATCAGCGTGAATTTAACAGAGGAGACGGTAAAGTTTCGCCATATTATTTATCGATTTCAACATAAGAAATCGGACGAGGGAGTGCGGAGCTACAATTACGTGCATCAGGGGGAGCAGGCCCCAAAAGCTGAGAGTGCAGTAAAACGGGTAAACTCATGGCTCTAATAAATTAATCGTCAGCCTTTCTCAATTTTTTAAAAATAACATTACATTTTCATTATAAATAAGACTTAACTCTTTAAAACAAAAATGTCATCATCCAACGGGTTACAAAGTTGTGATTTTTTTACCATGAAAATTGTATGATTTTTGGCCATTTTCTATGGATAAGGCTGTACACAACCATGTTTGCGCTTACTGTATTGCCACATGCAATTCATATGTAATGAAAATTAAAACTAATTCGCGCAAAGATTTCTATTTATTTCACTAAAATGGTCTAAAAAACGTTCATGAAACCATCATACGTGGATGTGCCTCCCAGACTTTGAAATCCGACTTTTACCTGCATAACGCAAAATTAACACCCGGTCGGTATAATACCAAACTTGGTGAAATGTCTACCGATCAATATACCCCTAAGGTGGGGTAAGTAGAAAATTGGGTTCTCCCAAAAGTGTTTTTACGAGGGTCATTCAATAAGTTCTACCTCCTCACTCATAACATCGCTAATATCAATGTCAGCTATGACATTTGTCATGATCAGTGGCGGCACCACAAATGCCCCCCCCCCCCCAGTTTGCCCCCAACATTTAAAACAATAATAAATAAGAAAAAAATAAACAGTTTAAGCATAAAAAGGCTACGCGCACATTTTCTTACTTAATTAAGTTAAATTAGACCACATTGTGTCAATTTTAGCCTAGAACAGCTAAATTTTGCGCAAGCGCGAATTTTCATACCAAATTAGTTAGTATTAAACCAAATTTGACCATTTAAAGGGCACAAACAATTTGCGCGCTTCATTTTTGTTTTTTCCCCCCACTCTAAAAAAAATTTGGCCCCCAAATGCCCCCCCCCCCCCAAAAAAAAAATGTATGAGGCTGGTGCCGCCACTGGTCATGATTATAGCTCTGAACCATGAGCTAAACATTATAGTAAATGATAACTGGTATCTGTTTTACTTTTGTTATGATGCAATCAAAACCAGTGATATATTTTGGACAACGGGCACGGAAAATTACACTAACGATGTATTTATGTTTTTTTAGATTTTCTCTCCGTCCGAGTGTATTGCAGCGGTTCTCTGGGGGTAGGGTTAAAACTAAAGGCTGCCATGGTCTGGTTCTGGCTAATTATAGAGGGCATTTTCTCCAAGAAAATCAGTGACTTTTATCTTTTATAGTCTGTTCAAGAGATATCTGTAATTTAGAACGGTTTTAATTGACCTATAGGTACGTTTTGTCTCTTAATTGGCCAAATGAATAGCCCCGAGGAGAAAATTCTATTTTGTATTCGTTTCCGTCGCACTAAATGAACCATTGGTTTTCACAGCACCTCCAGAAAAGTACAAACAGTACTCAGACCAATTTACTATGAATTTGTAGCTGAGATTCAAAGCTACAATTGGAATATTTCATACGACTGGCTTATATAATAACAAAGCTATGAGGTAGGAGGTAGAACTTATTGAATGACCCTAACCCCCCCCCCCCCCCCCCCCCCCCCACCATTACGGTGAAAGTGGTGGGACACCATGTGCACTGTGCCGCCCCCCCCCTCCCAGAAGTTTGTGGCTGAACTCCTTTAAATCGAGCCCCACAACATTGTTTACCCCATTGTTTACCCCAAAATAATCGAAAAGATTGACTTTTAGTGTCAAAAATACATGAAATTATATTAAACTTCAGGTAATTTTGCATTAAAACCCAACAAAATTTTTAACGTGTTTCCTTGCCAAAAACCAATTTCACGAAACACCCCTTGGCCCCATTTTATATGCTGATGGTGCCGCTATTGATTGAGCATTTCAATTTCCTTTTTATGTTATAGTAGCTGACACTCCATAGTACAGTAGTTTCTTTTTCGTCCAAACGTATGAAAGTCGCATTTTCAACAAAAATCAGTTAGCATGGTTGTAGTGATAGTCTTGTGAACATGACTTCAAGGCGCATCTAAGTTATTGAGAAGATTGTTAAAGGCCCTGTCACACCATAACGTATCGCCTCAACGTATGCCAACGTATGCGAAATATCGAAAAAAATACGTTGGTGTACGTTGGTGTACGCTGATATATATTAGGGGTACGTTGGGGATACGTCGTTTACGTTAAGAGCATGCTGGCTGTGATACGCTGTGACAATTTGGACCAATTTCTCGACGTACTCAACGTGTGCTTAATACGTTCTGCATATCCCGGTAAGTTTGTGGTACGTTGAATATACGTTGACATACGCTGACATACGTTAGTGGTACGTTACTCGTACGTTACTCGTAAGTTAGTATACGTTGATGAACGTAGGCTGGGGGAAACGTACAGCCAACGTAGTGATAACGAGTTGATAACGTATATGTGCCGTATGTCTAACGTATTCCTGACGTATTTCCAACGAGTTTCGACGTATTCTCATGTATTCACCTTATGCCGGGCGATCGTGTAAGGCCCTGTCACGTATCCATATCGTATCCATAGCGTATCCATAGCGTATTGAACGTATACATAGCGTATGACTAACGTATTGATAGCGTATCACTAACTTATAACATACTTATCACAGCGTATCACAGCGTATGCGAGCGTATCACTAACGTATGCTTAACGTATACTTAACGTAGCGTAGTGTATTCGTAGCATGATGATGGGTTGATGTGTTCAGCACGACAGACCATGAAGAAGTGAGGATGAGATACTCAAGGGACCCATTTATATACTCAAACCCTCCATAAGTTCCCAAAACGCTGAATGCGCGCTAGCTGTACGGTAGCCCTGTCACACCATGGCGTATCACCTGAACGTATAACAACGTATGCGAAATATCGAAAAATACGTTGGCGTACGTTGGCGTACGTTGGCGTACGTTGGCGTACGTTGGCGTACGTTGGCGTACGTTGGCGTACGTTGGCGTACGTTGGCGTACGTCGGCGTACGTTGGCGTACGTTGGTGTACGCTGATACAAGTTAGGGGTAAGTTTGGGATACGTCGTATACGTTAAGAGCACGCTGTGATACGTTGTGAAAATTTGGAACACGTCGAGCCCGCGACAAATTATTGAGCATGTTCAAAATTTCTCGACGTACTCAACGTGTGCTTAACTTACGTTCTGCATAAGTTCCCGATAGGTTCGTGGTACGTTAGACATACGTTTACAAACGCTGACATACGTTAGACATACATGTACGCTGACATACGCTAGGAGGTACGTTAATCGTCTTAAGTTATAGGTTGGACATATAGATTTACCCTTCTAGATATTTTAATAGTTATCATCTAGGCTGCGTTTACTTGAACTGGCAGCACTTGTCCCGCCGTGTACGAAACTCAATTTCTGCAACGGCATAAGTCACGTGTTCGTTGTACGCCGAGGATACGCTGAGGATACGTCGAGCACGGCAGATATACGCTACGAATACGTTGGTCATACGCTCGCCGATCGCATACGCTGTGATACGCTGTTATAAGTTAGTGATACGCTATCAATAGCCTACGTTAGTCATACGCTATGTGTGCGTTTAATACGCTATGGATACGTCTATTCCATTACCGATGTTGACGCAATTCGTTTGGAAGTTGGACGTTCTTGGACGTTTTCGGACTCTGACAATTTTCGAGCTATTTTTTGAATACGTCGGCATACGTTCAGGCCACGTTTAGGCCATACGCTATGGTGTGACAGGGCCTTCACGGTAGCCTATATTTTTGCAAATAATACATTCGGTGTTGAAATTAAAATTGAGTTGCGCATCGCTCCTAAAATATAAATGTTCATTAAAGGCATTTTATTTGATCTTTTCCAGAGAGCGCCTTCTATTCATTATTTTTTTTAGAAAGTAGATTTTCTTGCAAATTTACATTTTCTGATCACAGAGCGATACGATTCCTAATTACTAAAGGATTATTTTGTGAAATCCAAATTATCCTGATTTACTGCGATAAGGCCTGCGCATTGATTTTTGTTGGTGGCTTTCCTGTGTTGTAACAACCCATGCCTTGGCCAATCAGGTTTGGTGTTTGCTGACCCGCGTAATTTCTTTTGTCGGCAGTCATGAGTTTTATTGTCCCTGGCTGCTATTAGTATTAAGCCAGATCTTCTTTTTCTCTCATTGCGTTTTTTGCCAGCATACCAGTCGGAAGCTTCTGAAATTTCCCACCCACCCACCCTGTAAGCTGTGACTTGGGTTAGGTGGGCTTGGTATACATTTGGGGCTACAACATCATTTTAAAATATGGAAATTAATAAAATAAAATAAATAAAGTAAAATAAGGTCAAATTCCCCTTTACCAATTTTTCCCGTTGGGAGGGATGCCGGGTTTTTCGCGTTCGCTGCCTTGTGAATTTTTGATACACATTTGATCTTATTTACTAAGAAGTTTAGTGCAAATAGATGCATGGTTAATATAGTGTTAAGGCACACCACAACATTTTATATATAAAAGTATGGTGTTGAATTTGACAAATTGGTTAACCTTCACAGATTGCCCTTCTGGGAGGCGGTTTTTTCTTGTCCTGATGCCGTCATATATAAATATATACCGTTCGGTGTTCTGAGAGGTCCACACCAATTAGTGTTATTTTAACACTATCTTGGTGTTACATTAACACTTACAGTGTTACATTAATGGTGCACGTAAGAACCTATTGAAATTTGTTGCTAAGATTGCGTATAAATGAAGTTCCATCGATGTGCAACTCATTTCTAAAATAAAAAATAGGAGTCACCGACTTCGTTTTTCCACGAGAATGATTTAAAAAAACACTTTTTTCGTGCAAAATAACACAGAGGTCTATGGGAAATATGGATTTTTTTACACGATTTGCTTCATAGCAAAAAAACTAGATTGAAATGTTATGCCGGATTTTTTTTAAAAAGATGCGCAAGTATATGGCCTTTTTATTTCTTAAATAAAAAATGGGGGTCACCGACTTAATTTTCCCACAATTTAACGAAAAAGTGTCCTTTTTTTTAGTTCAAAAAAGTGCTGCCGTGGAATACCGCGTATGACGCGAAAGAAAAGACGCTTTATTGCCTGCGTATTTATTTGTACGCGTATTCACACAAACGCCCACCCACCGCGCGCACCCACCCACTACACACACACTCCCTATTAATTCATGACAATGATAATAGCGTAACCTTACCGGGGACGCTTGGGTATCTCCCTCCCAGGATCGCCTTATTTTCAGGTGTCAATCCGTCAGTGCTAATGAATATACGGGGTATCCTAATAATAAGATGCAATGTTCCACGTCACAGTCATGTTCATCTGGCACTGTTTATAAGCTGCTGTGTAAAAGGGATGTGTATGATTGATTGTGTTATAAGGGAGTGTTCAAAATTGTGGTGGGGAGGGGGGCAACTTGCATTTGATCAGTGTCTTACCCTCCACCCCCTTTACAAACCGGAAAACTCCCCCTCCCATTAGTGCAAGACTTTTATGCCCCCCCCCCCCCCCTATCGGTTCAGATTTGTATCATAGGCGTAAATCCCGGGGTGAAGATGGGTGTGTGAATCGTTGGATCATTAGGAACAAAGCCAATCGCAAATACTATTCATCAACATGATCAAGTGAACTTGAACCCAAGATCACAACGTGGCGTATCCAGGGAGAGCATCAGGCCATGCCCTCCTCCCCCTCCCCCCCCCCCCCCACCAAAGAGTAATAAAGAACAGAAAAAGGAGGACGACGAGAAGGAGGGAGGAGGGGGTAAGTACCAGAGTAAGGATCAAGGCGGCGCAGATGTGGTGATGGGAGGGGTGTGGTGGGGGTACGGAGTAAAGTGTTAGGTAAATTTTCCCCACATTCAAATTCTAACTGAACATTAGATCATGATTGTTTGCTCAAATCCAAATTACTTCAAAGATTTGTTTCATTAAGATAAAGGTGACGTCGGAAGCAACAAAATTTAGGGTGAGATGCTTTATAATGTTTCAACCTGTATACAAAATGTGCGCGATATACGCTCATAAATGTTCAGGTTATTTTAACTAAAATGGTCCAGAAAAACGTTCCTGAAGCCATATATTGTTCAGCTTGAAAAATAATGAAGCACTGAAACTATTTCGCAAGTGCGCAGAAATTGGCAATTTTAAATGTTAACACTAAAAGCCATGATGTTTGTTTGTTTGTTTAAACGGTTGGTCCATGTACGGACACACGCTTGGGTCCTGCCTCCTGAAGGGACCCAGGCTCACGCAAAATGCTCGGGCCAGGCTTAAAAAGCCTACATGTATAAGCATGCTGGCTGAATGAAATTATGTGATTTGGTCAAACCTTTGTGAACATCCTTGAGTACTCAACACTTTTTGCCCCCCCCCCCCCCCCTTCGGCAAACTCAAGCTGTTTAAGGGCGGCGGTCTAGCCCCGCTCTCCCCTAGTGCACAAACTGGCGGTGGTTAACATGCACCTTTTGCAGTAATTCACCACATTTTAGCCTATAATTTCTAAATTGAACATTTCTGGCCCTAAGATTTTACAGACATGATAAACATATGGGGATTTATTTGATATCAAATATCAAAATCATAGCCAAAAAAAGTGATTAGAACAGAGCAGTTAGCGTATCTCGGGGCGGATTTGACCGGGAAGGACAGCTCAAACTACCGGACTAAAAAAAGGTGAAGAAACAGAAAGAAAGGGTACGGAGGAGGCGAAAAAGGGGGAAGAAAAGAAAAAGGGGCCCATGAAATTCCAATTTATTTGGTTTTCAAAATTTGATGTATTATGAAAGGGCTTCATAGCAGTATAAATAGACAAATGGAATTTCGGCGCATGATTTAATGATATAAAATAATAATAGTAATAATAATAGGCCTATAATAATAACCTTAGTTAATAAAATGAATGACCCTGGGTTTTTCAAATGTCTCTAAATTATAAAGGTTTATGAAAGTTTATAGGAAGATGTCATACCACATCGATTAGTTATAGGCCTACCTGTTTACGGTCCGCAAAGTGTGACAATATAGGCCTACTTTGCATAACAAGCTAACCCGTGGTTTTTCCATATCATTTATTTCTCTGTAAATTGCCAGCTGAAGCCCTTCACGCTCTCTTCTCGAGAAGTATAATTGCAGGTTCTGATAGGTCGGCAATAGGCTATATCCAACATAATTTGCTGAGAGGAGGGTACTGCATTATCCTATGCTGTTTGTGCAATCGTCCCGGCAATCGTCTCCTAATAGTATTGACTCCCTGACGGCAGAACAGCAGTTCCTCTAAAACGGATAATTTTCAATGAGTTTTCGGCCGGTATCCTTCATTTTGAAGATTCCGCACGAATGTTTTAACGTTACATGCTTATACGCGAGCAATCTTGCGCGTGGTCAATTTGAAATGTGCGCGCGTCTCACAGTTCACGCAATCGTGAATCATTGTTAAATACATTGGTAAATTAGTGTATTGTAAGTTCATATTCAAAGACCGTCTCTTTTCGGTCGATCTTTGATTTGTGTGCTTTGTAATATAATTTACGGGAGTTTATTATATTGGTTTTATCGTTGAGATTACAAGAAATGTCAGGCAAATGCTTTGAAAGAGTGTTTTGGCATAGCGCAATATTGTAAGGCATCCTTGAACGGGTCCCTGTAGCTTAGGCCTTTGCCTCAATAATGCCTTGTATGCCTTTTTAAAAAATCATTGTGCTTGTTAAAGTTTTCATTGTATTTTGTGGTAGATAACCACCAGACTAGTCAAGCAAGAGTCGAGTATAGGAAACAATTTCTAAGACACTTGGAATCCTTTTAGTAAGTTTTGTATAAAGCAAGACTTGTGACTTGTGAAATAAGTACTCGTTTAAGAACCTCGTGTATATATGTAAATAATAAACGTGTAAATATAATGTATAGGCAATCAAGGTATATTTACGTTCATGTAGTTAAAAAGTTGACAGTCGTGCCAATTCAGAAAAGATGGACACAGGAACTGTCTACGTCACCAAAATGGGACGATATTTGGACTATGAAAACTATTCTAGAAAAAGAGAGAAAATTGGCAGAGTTCAATTACAAATTATTATATAGAACCATCGCTACCAAAGCTAACTTATATAAATGGAATAAGGCGAACTCACCCAATTGTTTTGAGTGCACACATCAGATGATTATCTACATTCATTTATTGCCTGTCCTTTGGTTTCTATACGAATTTAAAATGGAGAATTAGTATCTTGAGACACAGTGAAAATGTGTGGCATAAGATTGGCAAAAGCCTACATAGCACAGAGTAAATAGTAGGTTCTGATATTCTTCTTGTAAAACACATGTACATGACAGCCCATATTATATATTGCTTTGTTTGTCAACTCAACTGCGAAGGTCATGTGCCATTGATGATCATTAGCCATCTATCTTCATGCAAATGGTAATTGTTGGTACATGCTGTTCGCTGGTAGAGTCATGTTTTTTCATATTTGTAACCAGTATGTTTAATATATTATTATTATGTTATATAACTATGTATAGAATATAGATGAATGAAAAATAAAATTAATGGAGAAAAAAAAGAAAAAAAAAAAAGACTTGTGGCATTGCTCCCCAAAAGAGATGGTTAAACCTGATACTTGCTAAATAGATGGCCTACCCGGGGGCATACCTTCTTCACCAAATAAGTAATTTTATTGAAAATATCCGAAGATTAACATTTAAATGGTTATCTGGTCAAACTTGAACGATAGGTATACTGTCTTAGCTCATGATAACAAACCAAAATGAGCATCAATTGCGAAAAATATTATTGTTTTCCACACTGAACATGGCAGTCGGTTTTCAAGAAAAGGAAAGAAAAATCCAATCTACTATATAAATGTGTAACTGAATTTAAAGATTCAATTATGGAGAGACTGGTTGATTTCACTATCATCAGCAAAGTTATTGAGAAAGTACACTTTCATATATAGTATGTAGGCCTATTGTTATTATTCTGGTCCAATATGTTCAATGCAAAAAAGGTTTCGCGCAAAATCAAAAGTTAAAAATTGACATCATGAAATAAGTTGAGTGAAAGAGCAATAAGAACATCAATTATCAGTAATGACAAAGCAATTCTGTGTGCTTGGCATAATAAAAAGAGGTTTTTGTTTCATTTCAATTTTGGAATAGCTGGCAGTATGTAGTTTTGATTGCAATTAGAACTACTTACCTTGATTTTTTCAAAAAATCGAGGTACTGTATTCCAGCGGTTTCTTTCTTCTTACCTTGATTATTTTCAAAAATCGAGGTACTCTATCTCTACCGTTTCTTTCTTCATCATCTTCTATTCTGGCAATATCTACAAAATGCTTCTTCTCCTACAGTTTACATGCTACAATCCCCAGAGTTGGTCAGTAGGACCCCCTACCAGACCTTCATTACAGGACGTCACAGTTTGGGGTCAAAGGTCACAGGGGGTCACTAGGGGCCAAAACGTGATTTTCACTTAAAATGCATTTCCAATTTAGTGAAATGACCTAGGATCGTCAAAATTGGTCAACATATTTCTTATGACCGTACGATATATACAATAGGTAGGTTTTTAAAATCAGAACTTATTTGGGGTCACTAGGGGTCAAAATGTTGAGATATGCTCCGATTTGGACCGGGTTTGTTGCATCTTGTTTGGATTGATGAGCCAAGAAAATAAGTCAATAATATTGACCAGGTCAAAGGTCAAGAAGGGGTCAATACGGGTCATTAAACTTTACAGGGGTAAAAGTTAAGACATGATCCGATTTGGACCGGGTTTGTTGCATCGTATTTAGATTGATGAGCTAAGAAAATAAGTCAATCATATTGACCAGGTCAAAGGTCAAAAAGGGGTCAATAGGGTCATTGAACTTTACAGGGGTAAAAGTTAAGACATGATCCGATTTGGACCCGGTTTGTTGCATCTTGTTTGGTTTGATAAGCCAAGAAAATAAGCCAATCATATTGACCAGGTCAAAGGTCAAGAAGGGGTCAATATGGGTCATTGAACTTTGCAGGGGTAAAAGTTAAGACATGATCCGATTTGGATCGGGTTTGTTGCATCTTGTTTAGATTGATGAGCCATGAAAATAAGTTAATCGTATTGACCAGGTCAAAGGTCAAGAAGGGGTCAATAGGGTTCATTGAACTTTACAGGGGTAAAAGTTAAGACATGATCCGATTTGGACCGAGTTTGTTGCATCTTGTTTGGTTTGATGAGCCAAGACAATAAGTCAATCATATTGACCAGGTCAAAGGTCAAGAAGCGGTTAATAGGGGTCATTGAACTTTACAGGGGTAAAAGTTAAGACATGATCCGATTTGGACCGGGTTTGTTGCATCTTGTTTGGATTGATGAGCCAAGAAAATAAGTCAATCATTTTAATCAGGTCAAAGGTCAAGAAGGGGTCACTAGGAGTCAAAACGTCGATTTTCAATCCGTTCACCTAAAATGCTTCTCGTCTCAGAGGAAATGACTGATGTGCATTAGAATTGGTCAAAATATTCCTTAGGTCCATGCCCATACCAGTATTTCAGCGATTAAAATTGATATGTCGTATGGGGTCACTAGGGGTCATTGACCTATACAGGGGTAAAAGTTAAAAACATGTTCCGATTTGCAAGACATGCAAGACATCTCAAACTACATAACCATAACATAACCTAGGCCCTAAAGGGATCATAACACACAACCCCTAACCGCCCCGCCCCCGCCCCGAGGCAACCCCAAGGCCTAAACCGAAACCAACTCCCGTGGCGCAGCGTATTTCTACAATATTTGCCCGCCCGCGTGTGTAGGGGTGCGTGGGTGTAGTGCGCGTGCGCGTTTATTTTGCATGGCGCACTGCTGCGCGCTATGTGTAACGCGCGCCGACTGCATGGTTACAGTGTACGCAGAGAAAAACAAACACGGCCCGTAGAAATTAGTCTCAAAAGCCGGGCTGAAAAGGCCTAAATTGGACATAATTTTGCTCATATCTCGGTCAATTCTGTACGGTTTTCGGCCATTTATAGCTTATAACCCGTGTCCGGTCATTATTTAGTATCAGTGAAATAGTCACGGCTTTAAAATGTAAAATGAGAAAGCCTTTTCAGGATACACACATACATACACACATACATACATACAACATACGGTGAATTATAGTAAGACTAGCGGCACGCCCGTCCTGCGGACGGGCTCTCCCGCTAGGGAGTAGGGCCTACCAGATAGACACCTACAAAAATAAAGTGTTGAAAATTTATAACGAATCACATAGGAATAGAACAATATTTAAAACATTTTTGTTTTAAATCAAAAGGTTTTGTAGCCTAATTCAAAAGTTTTTAAATTTAAATTTAAAAAAAAAATGAAAATTACCCCCCGCCCGCACACGCCCCGTGGCATATTTCAACACCAAGGCCTAAACCTTAACCATCTCCCGTACCCCACCCGTCCCTCCACCTCCCGGCCCGCCCCCGTCCAGTGGCATATCCGTTACGCAATTTAGCATCACATTTTTTCATTATTTTCAGTCTCCCAAACCACATTACATCATTACACACAACTCCCATTCGTCACCGCCCGCCCGCCCCTCCCCGTGGCATACCTCAAGCCCAAAGCCCAAAGTTCCCCGCCGCAATTTATCTCAACGCCAAGGCCTAACCTTAACTATCTCCCGTACGCGTAGCGCGGCGTACTTCTCCAATATTTGTCCGCCCGCGTGTCACATACAGTATCAAATCCCACATCAGACACCATCGTTACGCAATTTAATAATACATTTCTTTATTAACCCCATCCCAAACTACATAACCATAACATAACCTAGGCCCTAAAGGGATCATTACACACAACCCCTAACCGCCCCGCTCCCGCCCCGTGGCTTATGCAACCCCAAGGCCTAAACCGAAACCAACTCCCGTGGCGCAGCGTATTTCTCCAATATTTGCCCGCCCGCGTGTGTAGGGGTGCGTGGGTGTAGTGCGTGTGCGAGTTTATTTTGCATGGCGCACTGCTGCGCGCTATGTGTAACGCGCGCCAACTGCATGGTTACAGTGTACGCAGAGAAAAACAAACATGGCCCGTAGAAATTAGTCTCAAAAGCCGGGCTGAAAAGGCCTAAATTGGACATAATTTTGCTCATATCTCAGTCAATTCTTAACGGTTTTCAGCCATTTATAGCTTATAACACTCACATTATAATCATCTTTCATCGGTGCAACGTTCACGGCGTTTAGACGTAAAATGAAGGAGCCTTTTATGGATACACACATACAAACAAACATACAAACATACAAACCTACAAACATACAAACATACAACATACGGTGAATTATAGTAAGATGTATGTGAGTATGTGAGTATGTATGTATGTATCCTGAAAAGGCTTTCTCATTTTGCGTCTAAGAGCCGTGAACGTTGCACTGATAATAGATGATGACTTGACACGGGTTATAAGCTATAAATGGCCGAAAACCGTACAGAATTGACCGAGATATGAGCAAAATTATGGCAATTTAGGGCCTTTTCAGCCCGGCTTTTGAGACTATTTCATGTTTGTTTTTCTCTGCGTACACTGTAACCATGCAGTCGGCGCGTAGCACATAACGCGTCGCATTGCGCCATGCAAAATAAACGCGCACACGCACTACACCCACGCACCCCTACACACGCGGGCGGGTAAATATTGTAGAAATACGCTGCGCCACACGGGGTTGGTTATGGTTAAGGCATTGGGGTTGAGATAAGCCACGGGGCGGGCGGAGGCGCGGGGACGGGCGGGGACCGCAGGGCGGGCGGGGGGGGGGCGGCAGCGGGTCATAAGGTATAATAATGTGGTTTCTGATAAAACAAAACATGATATGGTGAATCTAAATTACGTAACATGGTGTCGGATGTGTGATTTGATACTGTATGCGACACGCTGGCGGACAAATATTGTAGAAATACGCCGCGCTACGGGAGATGGTTAAGGTTAGGCCTTGGCGTTGAGATATATAAGCCACGGGACGGGAACTTTAGGCCTTGGGTTGAGATATGCCGGGCGGGGCGGGGGCGGTGATGAATGTGGGGGGGGGGGGTATAATGTGGTTTGGGAGGCAGGGGGTTAATGAAGAAATGTGATGCTAAATTGCGTAACGGATCGGGCGGGAGCGGGCGGGGCGGGGCAGGGCGCCGGGTAGTGACTGGTGGGCTACGGGAGATGGTTCGGGTTTAGGCCTTGGAGTTGAAATATGCCACGGGGCGTGGGCGGGCGGGGGTTCTATTCCTGTGTGTTTCGTTATAAATTTTCCAACACTTAGGCCTATGTGTTGTTCATTTGTAAGTGTTCTATCTGGCAGGCCCTACTCCCTAGCGGGAGAGCCCGTCCGAAGGACGGGCGTTCCGCTAGTCTTACTATAATTCACCGTATGTTGTATGTATGTATGTATGTATGTGTGTATGTATGTATGTATCCTGAAAAGGCTTTCTCATTTTGCGTCTAAAAGCCGCAAACGTTGCACTGGTAATAGATGATGACTTGACACGGGTTATAAGCTATAAATGGCCGAAAACCGTACAGAATTGACCGAGATATGAGCAAAATGATGTCCAATTTAGGCCTTTTCAGCCCGGCTTTTGAGCCTATTTCATGTTTGTTTTTCTCTGCGTACACTGTAACCATGCAGTCGGCGCGTAGCACATAACGCGTCGCAGTGCGCCATGCAAAATAAACGCGCACACGCACTACACCCACGCACCCCTACACACGCGGGCGGGTAAATATTGGAGAAATACGCTGCGCCACACGGGGTTGGTTATGGTTTAGGCCTTGGGGCCTTGAGATAAGCCACGGGGCGTGGGCGGAGACGGGGACGGGGCGGGGACGGCAGGGCGGGCGGGGGGGGGGGGGGGGGGCAGCGGGTCATAAGGTAACGAAATAATGTGGTTTCTGATCAAACAAAACATGATATGGTGAATCTAAATTACGTAACATGGTGTCACTAGATGTGGGATTTGATACTGTATGCGACACGCTGGCGGACAAATATTGGAGAAATACGCCGTTCTACGGGAGATGGTTAAGGTTAGGCCTTGGCGTTGAGATAAGCCGCTGGGCGGGGAACTTTAGGCCTTGGGGTTGAGATATGACACAGGCGGGGCGGGGCGGTGACGAATGGGGGGGGGGGTGTAATGATGTAATGTGGTTTGGGAGGCAGGGGGTTAATGAAGAAATGTGATGCTAAATTGCGTTACGGATATGCCACGGGCGGGGCGCGTATTTTCTTTATGAAACTATAACGGGATGCATAGACGACAGATCGCTACACGGAATAAAGCGCAGTAACACAATGGGATGCATCCCGTTATGGTTGCAGAAAGAAATTAAGCGGCCGGGGCAGGGGCAGGCGGGGGAGTGACTGGTGGGCTACGGGAGATGGAGTTGAAATATGCCACGGGCGGGGCGGGGGCGGTGACGAATGGGGTTGTGATGCTAAATTAACGGATATGTCACGGGGCGGGGGCGGGTGGGGCGGGATGGTGACGGTTGGGGAACGGGAGATGGTTAAGGTTTAGGCCTTGAAGTTAAAATATGCCACGGGGCGTGGGCGGGCGGGGGTCTTTGAATTAAAACAAAAATGTTTTAGATATTGTTCTATTCCTATGTGTTTCGTTATAAATTTTCCAACACTTTTGTGTTGTTTCATTTGTAGGTGTTCTATCTGGTAGGCCCTACTCCCTAGCGGGAGAGCCCGTCCGTCTTACTATAATTCACCGTATGTTGTATGTATGTATGTATGTAGGTATGTGAGTATGTATGTATGTATCCTGAAAAGGCTTTCTCATTTTGCATTTTAAAGCCGTGAATATTTCACTGATACTAAATAAAGACCGGACACGGGTTATAAGCTATAAATGGCCGAAAACCGTACAGAATTGACCGAGATATGAGCAAAATTATGGCAATTTAGGGCCTTTTCAGCCCGGCTTTTGAGACTATTTCATGTTTGTTTTTCTCTGCGTACACTGTATCCATGCAGTCGGCGCGTAGCACATAACGCGTCGCATTGCGCCATGCAAAATAAACGCGCACACGCACTACACCCACGCACCCCTACACACGCGGGCGGGCAAATATTGGAGATACGCTGCGCCACGGGAGTTGGTTTCAGTTTAGGCCTTGGGGTTGCATAAGCCACGGGGCGGGGGCGGGGCGGTGACGGTTAGGGGTTGTGTGTAATGATCCCCTTAGTGCCTACATGTAGGTTATGTTAGGGTTATGTGGTTTGGGATGGGGTTAATAAAGAAATGTATTATTAAATTGCGTAACGATGGTGTCAGATGTGGGATTTGATACTGTATGTGACACGCGGGCGAACAAATATTGGAGAAATACGCCGCTACGGGGGATGGTTAAGGTTAGACCTTGGCGTTGAGATAAGCCGCGGGGCGTGGAACTTTGGGCCTTAGGGTTGAGATATGTCACGGGGCGGGGCGGGCGGGGGCGGTGACGAATGGGGGTTGTGTGTTATGATGTAATCATGGTAATGTGGTTTGGGAGACAGGGGGTTAATGAAGAAATGTGATGCTAAATCGCGTAAAGGATATGCCACGGGGCGGGGGCGGGGGAGTGACGGGTGGGGTACGGGAGATGGTTAAGGTTTAGGCCTTGGGAGTTGAAATATGCCACGGGCGTGGGCGGGCGGGGGTCTTTTTTAATTGAAATTTGAAAACTTTTGAATTAATCCATACTACAAAACCTTTTGATTTAAAACAAAAATGTTTTAGATATTGTTCTACTTCTATTATGTGTTTCGTTATAAATTTTCCAACACTTTAAGTTGTTTCATTTTGTAGGTGTTCTATCTGGTAGGCCCTACTCCCTAGCGGGAGAGCCCGTCCGAAGGACGGGCGTCGCGCTAGTAACTATATAATTTTTAACATAGAAAAGAATAACATATTATAGTAGTTGACATGAGATTAACAGAAGGCCTTTTCCCGTTCAAACGCGTTAATAAACAAAACAATTTGCTGCACTTTGTCTTTACACAATGGTGTGTATCTTCAGTCTGATAAATCCGATAATTATATGATCTAAAATTCTAATGAAAGGGGGTAACAATGGACGAATCTCATGGGGTTTCATATGAAAAACATTAATGAACTTGGGAAATGATGGGTACTAATCATTTTTGATTAGGCGCTTTATTATTATTATTATTATTATTTTGGACAGTCTGAAGACCCGTTACTGTATGGAACAGGCCTCGTATAGAAGAGGAAAAACATGCGAGGATGTATGTGTCCTGGTATTTAAGGTGAAATAATATGCATTTAGGATGTGTCTGAAAAATCAGAGCATTATAACCCTACGGATGGCCTAATATAGCAGATAACACAGTTCCTTGACATAGCCCATTGTCAGATATGTGGTGGCAAGAAAATATATACAAATCCATCAAAATAAATGACCAATTACCATTAAAACGTCCTAATTCACACTTATGACGAAATGAGCCCAAAAAGCACCCAAAATCACCCCAAAAGTAGCCCAAAAAGGCCCCAAAATGACTGCTATTTTTATTTTTATAGATTTACTTATCACATATTCCTAATTATACCATAAGAGGTGGTGTGCAAATGTTTTACATGCCAAGTACTCCCATTTGATCAATTTCAATACCATCAAAAAGTCAAAATAAGATGGCCGCCAAAAGTAGCCCAAAAAGCACCCAAGACACCACTTAAAAAATTCCCACCAAGATTTTTTGGAATCTACACAAAATGTTGATTAAAATATGAAATTTGTGGAGATTGTTTATAAAATGCCCGAAGGGACGAAAAATTGAACATAAGCCTATGTACTATGTAGTACATGCAGAGTATTATACATAATTCTGGAGAAAGCCCTCAAAGAAGTACTATTGTTGTAAATTATTTCATTTTTGCTTGATATACATGTATGTACAGTGGCGTAACTAGCTAGGTATTTCAATTTTTTGGGGGGAGGGGGTCAAGGCCTCTGACAGGCATGAGCATTTTCAGTGTTATAAAAGTGAATTCTGGTGTGTTTTTTGTGGTCCAAATATCTGCATTTATTTTTAAATTTCAGCCTGTTGTTTGCCCTTTTTAGCTCGATTTCACGCACATTTTCTTTTTCTTTTTTCATGTTTTTTTTCTTCATTCTCATGCCTGATATTTAAAGAATAACCATTAAGAGGTAAGTGATATCAATTGATAAGACCAAAGAGCTGCTTGTGTTTTTTCTTATTATTCTCATTTATATTTTCTTTTCCTTTGCCCAGGAGCAGCACCTCTTTGCATTCATCCACCAACACAGTGATCCACCAGTGTGAAATGAGAATTCAAAAATACAGGTAAGTGCACATTTCATAGCAGCTTTATTCTTTTGTGGCCATAAGGTGACGAAAAAATAAACCCTGTTGCATGGGCCCGACCAACCCATTTTTTGACGGGGGAGATGACGAGCCCGTCATTTGAAACGACGTTTCTAAGTCGTAACCTTTTCACAAACCCCTAAAATTCGCGGCATTTGCTAATATTTATAACTTGCATTAATCATCTTCTGAAGCGATTTTGTTGTAAAATGTAATTGATATTGTTATAATATGAAGGTAAGAGGACACAGTAAGTTATTTCAGCTATTTGGATGCCATTTAGTAATATACTAAGCTATTTGGATGCTATTTTGTATTATATTATATGATTTAGTAATATACTGAGTCACTGAGTCCACGGCCACGGCACGGCCTCTTTGTTCCGTGTTGCCTTGGCTCTCGCAATTAGCCCAATGATTATGGCGAACCCTAGGCTACATCCCCCAGTCATCAATATTACCGTACGGACGCTAAAGCTGTACAAATATCGGAGCCTGCAAGATAGCGACATAAGAGGGCGGCTGAGAGTTACAGTCTAGGTGAACCCTTCAATATGATTAGCCCAATGATATGGCAACAACCCCTCGACCTTTGCCATGCACTGTTAGTGCAATGCAGTGCTGTAGTGGTGTATGCGTGTGTATGAATACATCGATGGTATGGACGGCCGGAGACATTTTGGAATATTTCTTGAGACATTTTGGACGTTGTTGTTTGATACTGGATCATCAGATTTCAATTCTCGTAGGAAATTATATACTGGTATGTTATTTTTCAAGCCATATCGGTGTATAATTTCACCAAGAATATGTAATCTAAAACCATCATGGAATAATACAACGCTACGGCTTGAATGCCTTTGTTTGATTGACTGAGATGAATACCTCATCAAATCTCCAAATAACTTGGTAAATATTTCAAAATAAATAAGAAAAATACTTGTTGTAAAACTTGAACATTGGCCAAGGTACCAAATAAAAGTGTACACCCTCCTCTATTTAGTTAAAAAATCTGTAGATTTTAACTCTTCTCAGATTATTGGCTAAACTATTTTTAAAATCATTATTCACCTCTAAAAAGTGTCAACAATTTGTTTAAATCGCGACTGTTTGCGATGCGTAGTATTCCCAATGACTATGTATCGCTAGAAAACCTGTCGACTTCAGCCCCTTAAAAATCCACATTTATCAATAAATTTTATTTTCTGTCATCGATTGTTTTTATAATACACATCATTTGCGATAAATTCTGGAGTTTCATAATAATTTAGTCATGACTTCGACCAAAAAACGGCAATTTCACAACGTACTTTCAGGGTGGAAATGTTGGCGTATGGTATACATGCGTTGTGCAGAGATTTCCGCGTAGCTGACGGCCTGCAGATGGGTCAGTGTGTTGTATACGTACACTGCGTGCACTGATGCCCGGGACTGATAATGCTGAGCATGTTTAGCAAAGTCTAAAACCGCCGCAAATAAAATGGATAAGCCTATTTTCATTTTCAAACTTTAAACAGAAGGTACCAGTCTTTCATAAAAAAAGTTTTACATAACCTATTTCTCAATGTGTCCTTATAATATTTCTGAATGATTCGGTGTCCACCATACAACTTTAATTACCCCAATCCAACTTCTTCATCAATGTTAACCATACGTCTTAAAGGTTGTTGACCCTATTCTAGATTTAAGGGCATCATCAGTGTAATGAGAAATGGGACCTTTCATTTGATATCAAAAACACTTTTGAATCCCTTAGAGTTAAATTGTTAGGAAACATAGTAGCAACGCTGTTTGTTAATGTCTGTTCTTGAACTTTCAACAGTCTTCTATCTCCCCCGTCCAGTTTTTTTTAAATACCTTGTTTCACATAACATGGGTGCAGTACAATAGAGCATCATAAATCATTTTGGAGACTGCCCTCAAAGTATATATCCTACTGTACACTTGTCTTTTTCTGCCTGCTATTAAACATCCTACCATTATTGTAGGCAAGATATTGAGAATTAAGAGGTAATAATAAGTGACATTAATTGATTTTACCAAATCGTGGCATTTATTGAAGTTATTATGGTTTCAAAGTGAAAGTGAATGCCTTTCGTAGTACACAACAGGTAGGCAGTAACACCATAAAGTTGTATTACTGTTTTCAACAGTCAAATCACTGTGGCATTGACGTTAACAGTAATTCCTTCCAAAGTTGAGCTCTTAGTTAGATCTAGGGCCTATATTTCATGATGGTCAACAGATGAACTCTTAAAAATCTTCTAAAGGCGGGTTCAACACCTGGGAAGAACTTTTGTGCAATAGTAAAATTAAAGTATACCATCAGACAGTTATGTAGGGAAGAGCGGGCGCGATTATTTTTTTCGTACATCATTTTAACCAAAATCAGTTCATTTGTTTAAAAAATGTAAAAAAATCATTTTATTCAGTGAATTTTGCTTTATTTCGTATTAAAACAGAATAAATAAAATTTGATTCAAATTATGTACGAACAAAATAATCGCGAGCGGGGCTAGTCCGCCCTCGGGGCAAGTCCGCCCACCACATGTTTCTCATCACGTGACTGATGAAAAAGTATCAGACTGGTGTAATTTGGTTGCACTGGTCATAGCAAAGTAACTATTAAAACTTCAGACTCGGATACATCTCCCATAAGGGTTTATTTTGAATAATTGATTTTGAATAATTAAAATAAAATTATTTGTCATTAAAAATGTTGCATTAATTAATTAGTCATTCAAAATGTAAGGGCTTTGCCTAACATATTACAGTTAAAAACTTCCCATTCCGTGTTTAGTAGGCATACCATAAAATGAGCCCTGGGGCGAGTTCGCCCATTTTCACCGAGGTGAGTCCGCCCATGCCCAATTACACGCTAAGTAAGAAGGGGCGGACTCGCCCCAACATGATTTCATATGTTGGGGCCACATGGCCTAATTTGTCATAGTTGTGTCTAGTTGACTTTTAAACAATCTTTACATGGAATAACTGATAGTTTCTGCAATATTTAACTTGCCTATGAAGCCGGACGAGCTTGCCCACTATGAGGGCGAACCTGCCCCGGCGTGAGTAGTGTGGGGTAAGTCCGCCCTGTTGGTTATATTCCTTACTCCTGCACTTGCTAATAGTTCTAGAGTTCTGAAACTAGGGGGGTATGTTACCGTATGTAGCTAAAAACGTATACTTTCATTTGAAAGTAGGATAGCTTTCTAACTTGTAAAATGATTCCGCTAGGCAAGCCTGAAAATTAGAGGGCGGACTAGACCCGCTCTCCCCTATTATGCCTCACCTCTCTAGTCTATAACATGTTTTTGTTTGTTTTCACAGAAACACAGATATGGTGAAAGGATGCAAGATTGTGTTGCTGTGATTGAAAAGTCGACAAACTTCAAGATTCTGTACCCACAAGTGATAGATAGCGACTTTCCGCCAGTTTCATTGATACTACATGTAATATTGTAGTGGCTTCTCTTAATCAACCAGCTGATGCGCTGTTATGTGTCTAATAATAAACATTGATATAACATTACAACGCAATAATCGAATTTTGATTCTCTTCAGCCAGCAGGGAGGTCACGCTGCATGTCAGATTTTGTTTTGCGCAAGAAAACAACGGAGTCTCAGTGACTGCAATAGTTGCTAGAAATAGCTTCGGAAAATGGTCTATTTGGGCATCTCAAAAACTGAGAAACGTGTTAAATGGTAAAACAAGGGAAGGAGGGGGGTTTTTTCAAGACAAAATGGCCTCATGTTTACACGAAAAAGGGGGTCAAATTAGCAAAATTTTGCCAAACGCCGTCAAAATGGGGGAGGGGGAATTTCAACCCGGTCCTGGTTACGAAGAGAAAATATCGGGGAAATATCGCAGATATATATTCTCGCAAGTAACACTATCTTCCATATATCATTTAAATCGTTTCTATCTTTTATATCATTTAAATCGTTACTATCTTTTATATCATTTAAATCGTGTCTATCTTTTATATCATTTAAATCGTTTCTATCTTTAGTATTATTTAAATCGTTTCTATCGTTTCTATCTTTATATCATTTAAATCATGTCATCTTTTATATCATTTAAATCGTTTTCTATCTTTTATATCGTATCATTTCCAAAATGGTTTGTAGCATTTAAATCGTTTCTATCTTTTCTATCATTTAAATCATGTCATCTTTTATATCATTTAAATCGTCAACAAATCTTGCCTATCGTCAACTATCTTTTGTATCATTTTTTTTTTAATCGCATCTTTCATATATCATCGTTTCTATCTGTTACATCGTTTAAATCGTTTCTATCTTTTAACTTTTATCATTTCGAAAATGGTTTAAATTATTTAAATCGTTAGGCTATCTTGTATATCGTGTCATCTTCTATATCATTCAAATGGTATTTATCTTTTATCATATCATTTCCAAAATGGTTTATAGCATTTACTCAGCTTTTAAATCTTTTATTATCAATTCATATATTTAGTTTCTTACATTTATATCATTTAAATATATGCTATCGTGAACTCGAGATTTAAATCTTTTATATTTTTCATATCGTTTCTATCGCTTAGGTACATAATATATTTCCAAAATGACCAATCGTGCATGCACCTTACTGCTAATTTTAGGATGATATGAAAACTACCCCTTGTTCGCGATTTTCAATGAGAACGATCACACCATGAGTATTAATAGTACCCAAACATGCGAAAGTCGTCGACTGAATTTGAAACCACTGGTATAATAATAAAAGTATTATAGCGCGTACACGATCGCAGCTTTGTACTTGCATGGTACTTGGAAGGTTCTTCTTCAATCATTCGTAATTGAAATCTTCTCAGACCGGGCGAGGGGAGGAGGGCAGAGGCAGTGGCGTAGCCAAGGGGGGGCAAGGGGGGGCAGCTGCCCCCCCTGTGGGGTTCTCTGCCCCCCCTGTTGCCCCCCCTGTGGGAAATGTCAGTTGAAATAATTTGGGACTAACCTATTCACAACACAAGGAAATTCAATCCTCAATTTGGTTGTTGCCCCCCCCACCAAAACTCCCGGCCCCCCCTTTGCCCCCCCACTGAGAAAAACCTGGCTACGCCACTGGGCAGAGGACCTTTGTGCCCCCACCTCCAAGCCCTAATTATAGTGCCCCTGCCAACTAGCCCATTCTCCGGATGTAGTAACTTACATGGGTCCTCCCCCCCCCCCCCCCCCCCCCCCCCCCCCCCCCACCCCCGACGAACGAGACAGTGACGCTTGACACAGTTCGTTATTGTATTATACGCTGTCACCCGGACCACAGAATTTTGTCAAAAGGAAATGAATGCCGGACACTTAATTTTGGCACATTTATAGGATGTTTTTGAATAGGCCTACCCATGTGACGAGTTTGGGCCTAAGTTTTAGTCATTGGTGATTTGTGATTTAGTGATCTTATTTTGTATATTATAATGGGCGGGCCAATCAAGTGCTAACCCTCGCCTTTTGACCACCTTGTTATGTTTTGAATGCTAAGGCTAGTCTGAACTGGTTATGTAATTTACTAGCTCTTATACATTATTACTTACCTTAATTTCTCATCTACTTGGTGAAAAAACATTTATCTATGAGTTTTATGTATCGACTGTTACAAGTAAATGTAGAATACAAATCTTAATTATAACCGTAAGTAACACGTGCAAGTATCGTATCTCGCATAAGGTATGTTTCTTTTTATATAGGCTGCTTAAAGCATAGATCCTTGCTTAAAGTAATTGTGTTTATCATCCCACTCGGCACTCCCTCCTCAAATTCTAGGGTTCGTAAAAAGGTCGACATATTTTTGAATATTCAGATAGTTTATAGGGTTATGATGCACTCATGATTTTCCACAAACGTATAGAGATTTAAGTTTAATTTAAGTATTTTCTTTACTTTAGGAAGAACCTAAGGTCGAAAAATGACTCATTTATAACAAATTATGATTGGATGAACTTTCACTAGGCCTGTCAAAAAGTAATAAAATAAGACCAAAACAAAGTATGTTAAAATGTACATTGTATGAAAATATTATATGATATTATGCACTGCGTTTCTAATCAAATAAATATGAAAATCGAAGAGAGGAACACCGTTTCAGTATTGAATGCGTCAGGGAAACGATGTTAGATTTTAAACACTATGTACACACAACATGGAATCAAGTGTAAACTTAATCAAGATTTATATAGCTTTGTACCCAGCTTAGCGCCTATACACTGTCAAAACGCAGTTTAACAATTTTAAACAACAAAAGTTAACCAATGCCTCGCTCAACATCGTTTACATGTTTAAACAATGTTGCTCAACATTTAATTAACTTGTTTAAAATTTGAGCAATTGTGTTTTGTTGTTTAAAATGTTAAACAAAGTTGAGCGATTCACTAGTTAACTTGGGTTGTTTAAAATGTTTAAACAGCATTTTAACAGTGTATTTATGGTGGATTCAACAGTCTATCAACTAATCACGCCCCCCCCCCCCTTGAATTTCACTGAAGTAAATCCCAGTTTTCATGGGCTTGCCCAGCTGGGCCCCGTGATTTACCCAGCTTTCCCCCAGCATTTACCCGTGATTTACCCAGCATCTCCCAGCTGGGCCCCAGCTGGGCGATGCTGGGCGATGCTGGGCGGTGCTGGGCGGTGCTGGGCTTGCCCAGCATTTACCCGCGATTTACCCGTGATTTACCCAGCATCGCCCAGCTGGGCCCCAGCTGGGCTTGCCCAGCATTTACCCGTGATTTACCCAGCATCTCCCAGCTGGGCCCCAGCTGGGCGATGCTGGGCGGTGCTGGGCGGTGCTGGGCGGTGCTGGGCTTGCCCAGCATTTACCCGTGATTTACCCAGCATCGCCCAGCTGGGCTTGCCCAGCATTTACCCGTGATTTACCCAGCATCTCCCAGCTGGGCCCCAGCTGGGCGATGCTGGGCGATGCTGGGCGGTGCTGGGCTTGCCCAGCATTTACCCGTGATTTACCCAGCTACGGTTAGCGCCCGCGAACATTTCCCCCAGCATCGCCCAGCTGGGTCCCAGGTGGGTCCCAGCTGGGCGATGCTGGGCGATGCTGGGCGATGCTGGGCAAGCCCAGCTGGCACCCGCGGCCAAAACCGCGGTGGCCCCAGCTGGGATTTCGTGGGCTGAAGCCGGGCAAATCCCGGGCGTTACAAATCTGCCCAGCATCGCCCAGCTGGGCCCCAGCTGGGGCCCGCGATGTATTGGGGCCCCAGCTGGGGCCCGCGATGTATTGTTGGCTGGGAATTGGGGTACGACCCCGTCCCTCGTCTCCTCAGGTAAACATACGAGTATGACCTCGTACAGGTCGTTGCGTGGAAGCTGTGGACCACCGCCTGAATAGAAGAGAATTATTTAAATTTGGAAACAAAAGGAAACAGATAGTTATACAAGACAATTGATTAAAAATGAAATAGTTTCTGATCTTGTCCCTCCTCCTGAAAAAACCTAGCTATACGCCCAGGGAGCTTACATGGACGGACCTGTCAAGCAGGGTCGGCCGGTTGGCCGGGCCGCGATTTTTTTTTTACTAGTCAACATTTGTAAAATTTATTTATTTCGTTTTAATACGGAATAAAGCAAAACTCACTGAATAAAATGATTTAAAAAAGAAGAAAAATAGTCAAACTGATTTGACCTGTGAGCCCATACAAATGTTGACTAGTAAAAAATAATCGCGGCCGGGCCGGTTGGACGTTCTTTTGTTTAACAAATTTGCAGTCGTGAAGCAGCACGGTCATACAAAATGTTACTTCCTTGGTTCATAAATACTTTGGTGGGAGGGGGGGCTTGATAATTTTATTTTTGGTATATCAAAACTTGTTTGACCCCCCTCTCGCCATGCCTTAAACCTTTTTGACCCCCCCCCCCCCCCCCCCTCTCGCCATGCCTTAAACTTTTTTGACCCCCCCCCCCCCCTGTATTACTGCCTGCACCTGAAACCTTCTTTGCCCCTCGCCCCCGTTCATTGTTATCAAGTTCAGAGAACATAGATATGATATCTTTTATGGGATTTTTTTACAGAATTTGACCATGTATCATATTCTATTTTGATGGACCTATTACATCTAGGAGGGCAGGTTGTACATGTAGAATCTAGAGTGAATCAGAACTCCCACTTCGATTGCAGGTGTCTTTGGTTTAGTGCGCCATGGTCTTTAATCCCTAAATATTCACATATTTCTGCACGGATCTCTGTTCTTGAAACCAATTAGGATGCTCCCTCCAATTACATATCCTGGCTTTAAATACAATATGCGCGCAATTGTTGTTTGCTATTGACATGAATTTGGCCTTCATTCTTTTTAGCTGGGCTGGCTAGTACATGAAAATAGGTCCGTTGACATCTGCGCGCATAGCGTGCCAAAAAAATAGCTATTTGTACGTTGATTTATGAACTTTCCGTAAATAATGTCCATACAGGTAATGTTTTAAACTTTTTTGACCCCCCCCCCCCCCCCCCCCCTCTGTTGGGGTTTTCCAAAACTTTTTTGACCCCCCCCCCCCCCCCTTTACAGAGTATCAACACTTTTTGGACCCACCCCTATAATTATCCACCCCACCCCACCAAAGTATTTATGAACACTCCCTTAGTCAAACGAAAATGATAAATAGGGCCTATAGAACCGAATGCATTTCAAATTATTAGTAAAATGTTGGTATAGGCCTACCTGTCTTGTGCTCTTTTCCATTCCTCCCTCCATAGCGTGCCAATCGGTATTTCTTGGCAAGAGAGGCCACATCCTGCCATTTCTTACGGCATTTGAAGAATGGCCTCTGCTACCCGCCTCCCGCCCGTATCTTCTCTGCACATTTTTTCCATGTGGCGACTTTGATGCCTTCGACCCCGTGTTGGCCCTTCGACCCGCTTCCAAACAGCTCGACGCTGTTGTCTCTTACAAAGTAGGCTAATATCTCCACTTCGAAATTGTCCCAGTTTGGGAGCCGTGTTTTGGGGCCAGGATCCTGACAAATATAAATCAAATAGTAGATTACTATAATTATCATCATCGTAACATACATTTCATATCATAACCATTGATTTCCTTATTTAGGTCCTCCCTACCGCTAACCCCTGCGTGTGTGCCCCTGCATACAGAATTTTGACACCGCCCTCTAACATCACAAATCAATCCTTCTTATGGTACAATAATGAAATAGTAACGGGTGCCTTGCCCCAAATATACTCACCTCCATGCACAATTGCCATCAAACGTGCATAAAAGACCTTTAACTCTCATAAAAATACATAATATAATGATTAGACCTATACCGATTAAATGATTAATTTATTGTTTCATTTCGTCCACATCGGAGGAAATAAACAGCACAGACAACGTATACATTATTTTAATTTATATATCGATTTCGTTATTTTATAAAAAAATGTAACGGCTGTCAAATAGTCCACAAACTCATTAGGCCTAGTGAAATAATTAAACGTGTTTCTCGTCCCCGCTCTAGCCTATTTTTAAAGATTTTTTTAGTTTTTGGTTATTTTCCTCTATAGCTTGGTCAACCCCTGGACACTCATTCAGGGATACTATTAACTTTGGGATAGGAAAGTCGTATACTAACGTACGTAGCGAAAACGGACCCTTTTGCATATTTGAATAAATTATGGTTATCGTCCGGAATGTGTCGGTGACCGGCGTTTAACGCGTTTAACAATGTTTAACCAGGTTTAACGGCAGGTTAAACGGCATGTTAGTCAGCATAGGTTTGGGGGCGCTGTAGATTTAAACAGACGACGGTGGCCACGCGAAACCTAAATTTTGAATTCGTAGTGAATAACACGTAATCGCGAATTTTAAACTATCATTTTGACAAATACATCATAATTAAAAGGATTTTTATCGTTAACCGGGCGATGACTGTTAAAAATAATTCAAAATGGTGCACTCCCGTTGCCAAATTGGGTCGTCTGAGAGACGCGTGGCCAGCGTTGCGTCGTCTGCTTACAATCATCACGCCTGATCGGTATAGCGCCCCCAATTCTATGCTGACTAAGTTCAATTTAAAAGTGGACCCGATCGGCAAGCTCAGTGACATACCCCTGACTCATTGTCTATAACAATAGAAAGCAGAGACGGTCATGAATGTACAATGAATAATCATGTCAATGAATATTAAAAAATACACGTCATTTGTAGAGTCGAAAATTGAAAATACCAGACGATGGTGGACACGAACGGCCGTAATTTTTAAATCTCCGTTGGTTTCAATGTTATAATGGATGGATTTTGATTATAACAACAGAAAATTCATCCCATGTTGTAACTAAATTATTATCATCCTAAAACCGCTGGAGCTGGATAACAAATTCAAGTGTCAGTATCGTCAATAATTTTGAAGTTATTATGACATTGAAACTTGCAACATAAAAGGAGCCTGGTATTTTTGCGCTAATATAAACATTAACTTACTGGAAACTAAAAGATGGACAATACCAGTTTTTATGTTTTGTTGCATGTTGTTACAATCTATTTTTAAAGACCTCGACCAATAGCTTTGGACCCGGGGTTCTCACTATATAGTGGTACTACGTATTAACGTGCCTACCTTTTGGAGTGCCTTTTCGCGAAATTTGGTATATCGATGGGTGGTAATCAAAAAGGTTTTCATTATGCCCCCTCTTTGATGGTATAGAATGGCCCGTACTTTGTTAGATAGGTTTATTGATTAAAATACACTTAGAACCCAATTTTGGTTAATTTATTACACTTTTGAGAACCCAATTTTCTACTTACCTTCTGTTTATTGTTTGTATATACAAGGGTATGTACAAGGGTAGGCCTATACTGATCGGTAGACATTTCACTTTGGTATACCGATCGGGTGTTAATTTTGCATATGATGCAGGTATAGAAAGGAGGCACATGCACTTATGTTTCTTCTACCAAAATCAAACGTGGAAGGCACAGGCTACGTATGATTTTCGTAGACCCCCCCCCCCCCCCACCCCCCCCCCCCCCCCACCCCCGCTTTGGGCCTGAGACTAATATATATTAGTCTCAGCTTTCGTACGTCCGGCATCGTCTGAAAATCGAAAAGGCTCTCTACTGCCCTCTAACCTAGAAGGGGACTTCATTTTTTTTCTACGCATGCGTGCGATTTCTTTGGTTTGTCCACCAAAATCGTTGACAAGTTCCTATTGAGTATGTACTGCAATGCAAGCAGTGGCGTAGCTCAGGGGAGGGGGGGGGGGGGGGGGGCAGGGGGGCAAATGCCCCCCCTGATGAAAAAACCCAATTTGTGCCCCCGCCCCCCACCCCTCTAAAAAAAAAGGGGTGAGAAAAAAAGTAAATATGAAAAAATTGAGAAAAAAGGCCGATGTTATTAGCCAAATAGAAGGCAAAATTGTACATGTAGTACATTTACTGTGCGATTTTTTTGGACTGTGCGATTTTGTTTGGACTGTGCGAAATTTTTTGACCCCCCCCTACTTACGTGAAATTCACGAGGGAAGTGACTAGAATTTTTTGGGGGGCAACCTTTTACGAAAATTTTAGAAATCTTGCCCCCCCTGAAAAAATCCTAGCTACGCCACTGAATGCAAGTGACAGAACTTCTTGTGATGCGCTAATCAACAGTATATCTGTCCCCCGGCCCTGTGAGACGTATATTTTTTTAAACTGCATATAACTTGTCATAATTGATGTTTTATTGACTTTTAAATCGCAATGTTTTTATCAATAGCAGCTGACTGTATTTTTCTCCTATGGCTGTTTTAACAAATTTGTTTGTATTTTTTGAGGTGTTCTTTGCATTGAATATATTTATAATCTTTTTATCATGTGTTTTAATGTATGTGTAGTTTTTTAAGATATTGATCATTTGTTTGTAAAGCGCATTGGTGCCGTTGCTTTATGCGCTGTGTGTTATTATTATTAAAATTTATTATTATTATTATATGCTAAACCGTCTCTAACGTTAGTATTCTACTGAATAGCACACATTTACACGTGATACATGCGCTATCTAGCTGAAGGATACATGTAGCACACATTGAATTAAAAATTCTTGCACACATATTAAATACTAGTAATGCCACATGTGACGCATGCGCTGTCTACTAAAATAGCACATAGTAACTTGCCACATGTGACTATGCGCTATCTACTGACGATAGCGCGCCACCGCATACACATGTGCTAACATAGCACACCTAGTAATGCCTCGTGTGAATGTAGTGTGACATCCGTATAATAGTAGTAATGGCACACGTAACTATAGACTGAATCCTTCAGTCTCCTAACATGACGCACGGACGCGAAGCTGTGCCTCAACAAGGCCAACGCATGCGCACAAAGGATAATGCGGGCCGACGTTGGGGGACTGGTGGAGATAGTCTACACGTAACTATGCGCTATTACTGCCACCACGGTTATACATGCGCTTATCTACTGAAGTAGTGCCACATGTGATTGCGCTATCTACTGAATGAGACAATATGCACATATCTTCAAAAGAAAGAACAAAATCAATTGTTTCTGATGGTGTTCCGAGTGCTGGCTATGGCGCCTCTGAGCATATACCATCGGACCAGGCTTTCAGTTGACGTACGCATAGGAGCATCGTTGAAGCGAATGTCCCCTGGTAACCTTTATTCCAGATCTTAAATAAGAAATCTTGTTTTATTATACAGAGAATCCACTTTACTCATGCGTGCCCATAACAAAAGGTTTTAGCTCCCATATTATTCGTTGTTCAGATCAAGTCAATGCACGACCTTCAAGCAACCCTTTGAATACAAGCGTTAAAAGAATGATCTATAGTACACTGGCGGGTTATTTTCAAACGAGTATCCATCAACATATGTGTGTTGTACAGAGTAAGATATATTCTGATGGTGTTGCTCTTATTGCATCAGATTGCATATTCTTGGACATTTAGGTCTTTCTACATATACATGGAGGCTGCCATTTTGTTTTTAGTATATGGAAAATTGTCTAAATTATTTTGCAGTCTTTGTAAATTACATGTACCTATGCAGTTTATTTTAACAGTCCTGCAGTCTGTGATGGAGTCAAAGCTTTATTTGTTTAGCCTTATACACGTTACAATTGTGGTCTCAGATACTACTGAAAAGCTCAGAGTGTCAACTGTGTCATTAAACATGGTCAAGGTTTGCATGAAATATCTATGTGTATGAAAAATTTCGCGACTGGCTAGGATTGGTGAAATTGTCATGCTCACAAGCTTTTAGTATTCTTATTAGACATTATTAGAAAGGTGTACATTTGTAAACATTTCATGATGAAAAATGTGGGTTCTTCTGCATCACGAACATTAAATGCCGCGAAAAATAGTGCTTGCTTTAGAATAAACCATAAACCTACCGTATGTGTCCTTCAGATGGTACCTCCCCCCTCCATGCACAAACATCAACTTTATTGGTTTCCTGTATTATTTTTAGACTGTTGTGTTTTGATTTGGGGTGTTTTTTGTTGTTTGAAAGATACATACTATATCCCTGGTATTTTGGTGCAACAGAATGAACAGATGCTTCAGAAAATGGTTACAAAACATGATTCTTTCTCTTGGATCGCCCCCATTCCATTTCAATGGAATTTTTTCTATAATTCTTCTGCCACATAATTTTAGCAACTAAAAGCCGTATTTACAAATGTTGCTATTTTTGCTCTTTCTATTTGCCTTATATCGCAATTTCCTTTTGACCGCCAACTTTCCATTTTAATGGAATTTTTATTATATTCTGAAACAAACTTTAGCTCCCCATCGCCGATACGTGTATTACCTCTAATCACCCTTCAGTGGTACAAGACTTGATCGAGTCTATCAATAGTTATCTAATTCCCTTTTCCACATAGATTTCGACATCATTGCGTCTCCCAATTCGTTTATTAAAAAGCTAGCTTATTGTTTTGCTACAAGCTGAGACTAATTTATATTAGTCTCAGCTACAAGATCTGACTTTCCTGAGTGAAGTTGTATCAACGATTTTCTAGAAATTCATCGGTTGTACAGATTTCCAAAAGAGCCTTAAATTGGTAATCATGGCAATGGTATTACGGTCCCGTTTCTCATGTTTCTCTGTTTTTGGAAATGTGTTTGCTTCTTGTATACATGTAGCTACAAATAGTATATTAACCTAGCTATAACAAACTAAACGTGATGTACACAAACTTGCGCTGACTGGTAAAATGGTTTTACAACAAGTTTTGCTATCATTATCAAACCGAACTCAAATTAAATCAAATTAAATCACTTATTAAGTTAAATAAATCAAAGAGATAAATGATAGAAAAAACAACAACTATAAACGCATGGGCCTTTATAATTTACAAAAATTGACATAAATATGATGCTACATTAATCCACCGTCAAGTTTAAAAAAATATATAAAAAGCATGGCATTCACGGATACACCGGGGATCGAACCCGTGTTGCCGTTTGCAAACAACATGGCCTACGATGCACGCCACAGAGATCGACGAGTGTGGTTGGTGATAGTTTAATTATTTAACCATTTATCCATTTATTTATAACGAACGGATTTTTATCGTGCCATTTTTGCCATTTTATACCATATTTGTATGTTACTCTCGCACAAAATGTGTTTATAATGTGATTATAGGCCTACTGCTTATTTTTGAAAGAACGGTAAAAAATGATGACATTTTCGAACACAAAAAATTGCATCATTTATACGGTCCACAATCATTGTTAGACTGGACGTTGTGTGACGTGTTGCATAATTCATGTATTCAAATTACTGCTTCGAATCGATCTGTTTTATGTACGCTTTTGTTATACTTCTCGGTCGCTCATCGCCAACGCTGTGCATGAGAACAAAAGAAAAGTCCCCTCTCAGGTTAGAGGGCGGTATCTGTGACCTCTCACAGCCAGACGACGGTGGCTACGAACGGCCGTTAATTTTGAATTTCCGTTGGTTTCAATGTAACAATGGATTTTGATTATATGACCCCATAAAATTCATCATAGGTTAGAAGAAAATTTTTCCAATCCAAAACCGTTCGGGATGGCTAATCATCCCAATTGTAAATGCTATTTTTTGAATTTAAACCGTTGTTAAGCGGTCGTCCCATTCACTTGATCAGGTAACCTCGTTCGCATATTTTAACCTGAATACTCGTGAATACGCCTATGTCCAGCGTCGTCTGTCACAGCAGGGCATAGGGTCAAGGCAGGGTTAATCATATTAATGACAAATATGCAAATGAGCTAAGTGTCCCCTCCTATTATATATACTCCTTGGCTTGGTTTCATTAATTGTTGAGATAAATGAGATGATAGAAATGCTTGGAGATCAAAATGAGGGCTTTCCCGTTTTTGGATTGACATAAAGCTTGAACAATTACAATGGGAACTTAGCACAGAAATGAATAACAAATAATAAGGGCCTCCCTGCCCTCACAGAATTTTTAAAAAGTCTGGACGAGAAATACGTTATTTTTGTTACTTGGCCTTAAAAGAAACGAAACAAATTGTTTGAGAGGGTAAAAGAGGGCTTATTACTTATAGTCGATTCGCAGACATTGGCCGATTCACCATTTCAGTCAGAGGTAACAGAGGCAAAAAGGGGGAGGCGCTAATTGTAATATGCAAGGTTAATACCGTGTCATCATGTGCCTATACTACTGTGTGATGCAGTTACCACTTCATACCTAGTGGCAGGGAACTTGCGGCTGAAATTTGCATAACTTTGCCTGCAAACTGTTTTTTCGTATTTTTGATAAAGAAATGTAGTGTTATTCAGATAAATTGATAAAGGTATTCAGGTGGTCTCATAGCCAAAAACTCTTTAAGTAACGAACTTATATTTCGTATCTTGGTTGATATAACTGTTTTTCCATTTAATTAGGACAAATAGTTTTGTACCTATAGGTTTATACAAATATTATGATTGAATTTCTCGCAAGTAAATACGTAGAACTGTTAATGTTTCCTTTATTTCACGTGCATAATAAAAATGGAAATTTAAAATAATGAAAAGTATCCACTAAATTATGAATAGGTAAACTGACAAACATAATATTTTTCTTTCGAAACCTGTATACGGTCGATGATGGTCACCGTGATGGTCGATCTGTTTTTATTGTGGTGACCGCTTCCAAAGGGATAAGATATTCCAAGCTGTTGGATTAAGTATTTGTTGTCGCTATTGTAAAATTACATGATCAGCCCTATTCTGTTATAGTTGACACGATTGTTGATTACCGTTCAGAAAATATATACTTTTTATGGGGTAGAACAAGTAGTTATTGCGATATGCTAATTCGAATCTCAGATGGTGTAAAATGTAAAAATCTGGACATGCAACGGGAAGGGTGGCGAGTTCAAAACACATGGCCATAAGTAAACTCTGAATCAATTTTCATGTATGAAATTATATTTCAAAATGAGCATCCTCTTATACTATAGACCTAGGACTATGCTTTTCGTATCGCAAAGTTGGTAATTCGTAGCGCGCGAAAAACGTGCTATTTTACAGTTTGCTATGATTGAGGCTTGCCTTCATAAAAGTTTCATAAAGATAAAGTTGATGTTTGAAGTCACATTAGCGCGTAGCGCACAACATTTGATACTAATTTGTTATGAAGCTAAATGTAATGTTTGAAGGTTCATGCGAGCTTAGCGCGCAAAATTGCATATTTTACACTAATTTTGTCATAATTGAGCGACTTTTTTTGCTGATAACAAGCTTCTAAAAAGAAATGTAAATATTTTGAGGTTCTAAAACATCCACCCACCCTTCACCCACCACCCTTCACCCCCGGCACCCGCTCGGCCCTCGGACTCTCCCGAAACGGACAATAAGAAATGAAGTCACACAAGGACTGGTCCCAAGTCTTATCGTTTGGGGCATGTGCGTGCGTAGCGCGCAATTTTGTTTGCTATTCTACATATTTTGCCAATTTTCGCTGGTACAAGCTTAAAAACTAAAGCAAATATTTCGAGGCACATGAGCAAAAGGCGCAAAATATTGGCTTCTCAACACTAACTAATTTTGTCATGATCGAGATACATTTTGTCTTAAAATTAGATTCCAAAATTAAAGTTAACGTTCATGTCACGTGCGCACGTAGCGCGCGAATTTTTTTGGGCTATTTACATAAATTGTGCCGCGATTGAGATACCAACCACGCAAAATTGACTTCTTTACATTAATTTTGCCAAGATTGAGATACATTGTTGCTTCTATTAAAATGTCACATTTTATTTTTATTTTTTTACGAAAACCCCTGGCTTCTTTATACTTATTTGCCACATTTGAGATATATTTTGGCCTTATGACACTGCTTTTATTGTTAAATGTTTTGCTATTTTACCCGGTTTTGCTAGGATTGAGGTACATTTTGGCTTCAAACTATCTTCTTAATTTGCAATGAATTTATTTTTTTGGGAAGGGGCACATACAACGAAAAATGCTATCTTTGTATTTGAACGTCATAATTTAACAAAATTGAGGCGACAATGGCAAAATTGGGTGACAGGGGAGAAGGAGCGGTCGGCCCCTTCTTAACCCTCTGGCTACGCTATTATTGCCTTGATATGCCGGGATCTGTGCCGAGAACGTACAAAATAAGGGGTGGGGCATGGAAACTTACTATGTAACAAATAAAGAACTCTATATCCTCTACTATTTCTCTTTTCTTTCTTCCTTTTTCTCCTTTTTCTTTCTTTTTCTTCTCCCTTTTCTTTCTTTTTCTTCTCCTTTTTTTTTTTTGGTGCCAGGGACCCGGGGGGCACGTGCCCCCCCCCCCCCCCCTGGCCCCGCCAATGATGTACACTGGGTAAAACATAATTTTATGCAGATCCTACACAGTACCACATGTTCATTGCTCACTAAAGTTATGAATCTGGCCGTCATCTTGGTTGATGGAAGGAAAATAAATACCTTTTAGAAGAAGAAAAAATGTTGCCTCCTTTGGCTTTAAAAAAAAAAATATTGCCTCCTTTGGCTTTGAAAAAAAAAATGTTGCCTCCTTTGGCTATGAAAAAAAAAGATGTGTCTCTACTGGCAAAACTAAAATAAAAATATGTTAAACCCTGGTGGAGAAAAAAAAATCAGCCTGACCCTAAACTTCCATGCCTCCCCCTGGATATCTAATGGTGCGTCCCTAACTGGAAAAAGTGTCATATTATCATTATTAACCCTTTTTCAGTTGGTGCATAATTGCAACTAGTTGAACCCTGACAACCCTTTTTACGCCTTTTTTTTAAACGAGGATGATATCCACCTTCGTATACAAGTGGCCCCCGGGATAGAATCCCTGGTTGCGTGTGAAATAGGGGACGCACCATTTGATTCAGGAGGGATCATGGAAGTTGGGGTCGTGGCGATTTTTTCGCCACCGATCGATGTCGGCGATTTTTTTTTTTTTGTCGCCGCCCGAATTTTAATAGCTGCAAGTTTGTGTTTTTTGGGCAAAGGCGGCAAAGTTTTTTTTTTTAGATTTTAATGTTTACTTTACATTGAGTTGGGTGAGTCAAGTTGACTCAACTCTTTTTTTTCCAGGCAATAGTGGGCAAAGGTGTTTTTTTTTAGAAAACTTCCATCTCCCCCTGAGTATTTAATGGTGCGTCCCTAGGTCTTCTCGGGCAAATCCCAGAGGGGTGCAAAGTAGACCCTGTCAGCACCCCAACTAAATAAAACACCTGTCGCAGAGTTGGTCAAACATCAAACTAAATTTGCATAAATGATTGACCTCTGCTTTCAGTCTGTCACTTGGATACGACAAAATAATATACAGTATACAATGGTCGTAAATGGTGGTGTAACGGAAATGTCAACATGGTCAATGATTGCCTTTCAGACAAGTGCACTTGGTGATACTTCCTGGAACAGCTGTTAACAGTTAATCTGTAAAATGTGGTGGTGGTGCAGATGTGATGTCAAAATAGCCAAAAGAAATTAAGTGATGGGATGATTGATGTGGAATTCATTGATTGATGCAATGCATTGTTGGAATATTATGGTTGACATAGCAGATCATAGCTATAATTCGTATCGACATATAAACCATGATGGACAATGTCAACAATAATAACATGGCTTCGAAAATGAAATCTTCTACATCTTATAGACTTGAGTTAGAAGCTCAGAAACAGAGTGTGTTTGTCACACAACTTGGGGAAAGGTGAGCCTTTTCTGTCAACTATTCACAAGGCAATGCTAGGCCTATGACGTTTATGTACAGTATGATTATGAATGATCAGGGAGGTGTAACTTTAAACATCTCTCTGATGAGGCCGAGGGTGAAGTGCTGGTAACCTCTCCCCTCAGCGTCCTTTCACACTGTGTTTCAATTTCCATGGTAATGTGCAACACCTGAAATATTTGCAATTGGATTCATCATGTTCATGGTATATCCAAAGACTTTACATGTAATGCCTTATCACCGTCATGTCATTTGAGATCCATTCACGGGCCGCAGTGATTGTCAAACCTTCCAAAACACGTCAGGACGAGTGATTTAATAGGGAAGCTTAGGGGGAAAAAAATCCTCAGTCCATTACTCATTGAATACCAGATTTCTCTTCGTGTAATTTCCTCTTCTTACTTGCTGTTGCTGCTGCAAGCTGCAAGCACCATTTTACCACGCAATCATGCCTCGAGTCATATACTAAATGCAGCGCGTCACCCTACTAATTATAAGGGAGCACACCACTAAATCAATCCGCCATTTGTGTAAACCTAGGGAGTTCCGGCTAAAACGGGCCGCATCAATGGGAATTTTTGGATTGCTTCGCGGGCCGCAGATTAGAGGTTGGCGGGCCGCATGTGGGCCGCAGGTTGCACACGCCTGCTTTAGATTTAGAAGGTATCCAAGTGAAAATGGGTGACAGAGTCACGGTTGTATAGTCCAACGGGTTGGGTTCTATATTATGAGAAAAAGGTTTTATAGTAGGCCTACTAAGGTTTTATAGAATTAACGTAATTAGGCCTAAGGTTCAATAATCTGAAGAATCTATCATCTGAAAAAAGTCCTTTCCAATTATTAAGAAAGGGTCTGCAATTCAAATATTAAAGCAAGTTCTGTAGTGTAAATTTGAAATGAGGTTCTTTGTTCCGAATCATAAAAAAGTGCTCTTTAGTCTGAATCTTATGGGTTGTTATTTGTCGATCTGGAAAACTTATTTAAAAACGGTAAGATTTTCATCCGACAATGGATTATACAAAAACTTGTTTGTGTGTTTGAAGGATCAATTTTCATCTTTCAGACTACAAATTTGCAATATTCAATCTTTTAATTATTCATATTATTGAGCCAATATCAGTTACGGATTAGTTAATTTCTTTTACACTCTATACAAATTTGGATTATGGAACTTATTTTGTTGGATTTATGGAACCAGAGAGATGCACCTAAACCCATCCGACTTTAGAACTTTTAAAATAATGAACCCATTGAGTGGGATTTTTGAGGCCTTTAACTGACTTGGACTTGTACTATAGAATCTTCATACCATAGAGACATCGGATTGAAGACTTGATGTATTACAGTTTGGGTTTGGGGTATTCAAGTTTCAGACAGCACTTATTTTGTTTATTGGAAATAATACTACGAATACAAATGAGATATTCATTTTAGTGAGTGCGTTTCATAAATATATTCCTTAAGTGCAAACAATACATAAACATAAGATCTTTTATAACATGTTGCATTAGAATTCTATGATTCTACACTCAAATGTTTAGGAACTTGCATGTGGTAATTCTTTCACCGTATCAAATTTGGGATGCTTAATTGTGTTAGAATGCAATTGAACGATATTGTAGGGATAGGATTTTGCAGTTTTGAAAGCGCTGCACTGCATACAAATTTAATTAATTAAATTTAATTGTGCTGATGGAGGCAAACGGTAGGTGCATGGTATGCTAAGCATTTTCTAAACTTTAAACACTTTGTTGCTTGTGTGTGCCATTCTATTCTTAGTTAAATTGTCACTTTCATTCAAAATTGAATTCTAGGCTTAAAAGAAGGCTTTGGTTAATGTTTTTAGCGCATTTTCATCCCCTACAATATACATCATCGTCAATAAAGATAATATATTATTAAAAATCCTGGTTTATTACTGCTGTATACATAATTGTGGTTGAAATTGCAACACTGCCCTGGTAACATTGTAGAGTGTAGGAAATAAATCTCATTAAAACCCTAACTCTACTACACCATACGGCAACTGTGCGGAAAAAGTGTTTCTATAACCCGGCGTGCAGGTTTTTTGGCTACAAAACGGACCCACGCTATATAACGAGGCGAATATACTCGCCGAGTGTCGACTGGGAGCCGTGGTGTAGTGGCTAGGATCTGGGCCCTGATGCTGGAGGTCCGTGGTTCAAATCCCGGGGGGATCGGGGTGACCTTTCTGGTGTATTTTGGGTGTCGGAAAAAAATTCTGTTGCCGTGTGGTGAAATAGAGTTAGGGTTATACAGTAAATTTTTTTATTTTTTTTTCATTCCAAATTTGGTAATTTTCATCATATATATATAACCCTAACTCTACTACACCATACGGCAACTGTGCGGAAAAAGTGTTTCTATAACCCGGCGTGCAGGTTTTTTGGCTACAAAACGGACCCACGCTATATAACGAGGCGAATATACTCGCCGAGTGTCGACTGGGAGCCGTGGTGTAGTGGCTAGGATCTGGGCCCTGATGCTGGAGGTCCGTGGTTCAAATCCCGGGGGGATCGGGGTGACCTTTCTGGTGAATTTTGGGTGTAGGAAACAAATTCTGTTGCCGTGTGGTGAAATAGAGTTAGGGATTCATGAGCTTACAGTTGGTTGAAAGTCAGTATGAATTACAGTTTGACTGTCCTGTGCTATAAATTATATGGGTACATTGAAATTGAAATTCTTTGTGAATTGTTCTTTACCTCATGATTATACATGTACACTTCCGGCCAAAAGTCTGTACGCAATCCCTTGAGAGTACCTATTCCCTAGAGACAGTCTGGTGTGTCTGTTTTCCCCCAATCGAATGCCTGTTGTTTAGAAATACAACCTCATACCACGCACTGTCATGTACTGGAAGTTGGGCTCCTTTATATTAAAAACGAATTACATGCAAGAAGTTCTAAACAGGCTAAATCAATGATTTTGAACTACTATCGGTCTGAAGTATTAATATCCAGTATATTGATTGAGCGCATGTGGGAATTTCAGGAGGCTGTCTCTGTACACATCTTGAAACAACCATAACAAAACCCCACTGCTGGTCAACACACACGTTTTGGATTGGGGTGAAATGACGGGATACACCCCTTGCTAATTGCACAATACAAATAGGTCGCGGGAAAAAACAATATTTATCTCATGTGAATGATGCGTCAACAATGTTACTAAATCCTATCACATAGATAAATATCATTCTCGTAGGCCTTAAATTGTAGACTATTTCTTATTGTAAACTTTCAATATTAGCGGAATAATATACCAATTATTTTTAGATTCCAGGGGCCCAGTGTCCGAATTAAAAACGGGGAATCTACATGCACTGGTGCATGCAGAGTCAAAATTCTACATGCACAGCATCAAAGTTACATGCACCAAATTTCCTGGTGTACAAAAACATAAATGATAAAGTAACACTAAAACAACATAAAACTGCAGTATAATTTATGATTAGGCCATAGGCCTACTTACATGTACCCTGTCTTCTGTTATGATGCCCTTAGGTTAGTGATTGCGCTGGAATTGTTTTTTTCGGAGGCATTGTTGCTGTCTATTATTTCGTTATTTCCTACGAAACTTTTAACAAATCAACAAATCGCACATGTGATTTCATTGTCTAGTAATAGGGGTATCAATTACCCTGCCTGACGTAATCATAATTAACGCTGATTTGTCTGTTCTGCACATGTGACCGGGACATGTGTTTACCTGACAGAATACGATCATGACGTACAAATGTACATACGAAGTTTTACGAACGTAAATATAGGGGTTTTCCCAACTTCGCTGAGTATCGTGAGCTTCAGTCTGTGAAGTTCGCGACTTTCGTGTTACTCAGTGGAAGCTAGGTCAACACAGGGGACAGCAGGGGATTTCCAATTTTTCGTAAGGATTTTGCCAATCGTTCCAACTCAATTGGATAGTTAATATATTAATTTACAAAATTACTTTTAACTTATTTGAATTTTGAACAGAATTTTTTCTTTTTCTTTCTTTTTTCCTTATGATATCCCGAATTATTATAAAGGGGTCAAAAAAAGTAAGTCCCCCCCCCCTAAAATTAGATTACTTTTGTTTACATAACTTTAAACACAATTACACGTTTCAAAAAGTTGAAACGATTATGAAACGAGAAAACGCTTGGCTACTAATAGAAAGTTTTACATTTTCAATATCATATTTACATTTCTCAAAACAGTCACATTTCCCCAAAATGATGTTTTCAGAAAAAGTGGCACTTGGTCCATACCAGTCAATTTAAAAACTCTCTTTCGTGAAATTTTTGTACGAAAATTAGACCAAGTTTGTTTGCATAACTCCGCACAGGATTAATCTTTTTGAGAAATTTAAGAACTTTTGAAAAGAAAAAGTGCTTGGCGTCTCACAGAAAGTTTCTCTTGTTCAATATCATGTTTACTTTTCCCAAAATTGTCTCATTTTCCCAAAACGATGTTCTCAGAAACAGTGGCAATTTTCAAAATCCTATACAATTTTGTTTGCGTAACACCCCCACACAATTTGACGTTTTGAGAAATTGAAACTTTTCTGAAAAGGAAAAACGCTTAGCTATCCGTACAAAGTTTTCCATTTTCAATATCATGTTTCTGTTAACATGAAATTTGCCAAAATCCAATACTTGTGCCACTTTTTCTGAAAACATCATTTTGAGGAAATGTGACTGTTTTGGAAAAAGTAAACATGATATCGAAAATGTAAAACTTTCTATTGGTAGCCAAGCGTTTTTTCTTTTCATAATCGTTTCAATTTTTCAAAACGTCTAATTGTGTGTGAAGTTATGTAAACAAAAGTAATCTAATTTTAGGGGGGGACTTACTTTTTTTACCCCTTTATGAGCAGTATCCCGATCTGCCGATCATTTACAGATTACAGTGTTGCTTCTTGATTAAGCTTAGGCCTACATGTACATGCACAGTGTGCATGCAGCATAGAAAAGTTACATGCACTAGCAAAAAAACTACATGCACCGGTGCATGCGTGCACCCGACTATTTCGAACACTGCAGGGGCCAGGCCTCGAAATAAGAATAAAAATCAAAGGGTCCTCTGGACCCTTGCCTCTGAAATTCCAAGGGTCCTCACTTATTTTCAAGGGTCCAAAAACATTTGAAATGTGACATGATAGATTGATAGGGCTACTTTTGGATTCAAGACGTCTGGATAACAACATAACATGTACATACAGTACAGGATCATAACATAATGTGGATTCCCCATATTTTAAACCCTGCTGTTAATGACTGTTAAAGTAATACATCATAGGAGATTTTGCATCTAATCATTATGTTGTAGGCCTTGTCATCAGCAACATCTTCCATTTTAAAAATGCATAATTTTCTGTTTATCTAGTGTTTAATTTGTGTGGGTCCTGAGGACCCCTATCATGAAAGAGTCAAGGGTCCTCACCATTTTTTTAGGGCTTTTGACCCGAGGGCCCTCCTTATTTCGAGGCCTGGCAGGGGCCATCGTAAAACAAAGGACCCTTCACCCATGCCGAAAAAATTGAGTTCTCTTAAGTTTAAATTAAAGAATATTAGATTTATCCAAATAAAATAATATGAGCTCATAACATCTCGTATCATATCTATGCACATCATAATTGTATTCCTTTTCGCCAAATGAAACCAACATTTATTTTTCAATTAAATTACTAGATTTTGGGCTTTGGTGCATGGATACAAACGTCAAAGTTCATATAGACCCCGTACACACTATAAAATCGCTTCATTCAATGAACATTAGTTGATCTTCATTAGTTAATGAAGGGAGCGTACACATTACTACCAAATCGCTTCATAGCTTCATTCAATGAACATTAGTTGATCTTCATTAGTTAATTAGTACACATTACCAAATCGCTTCATTGAATGACCCCATACACACTATAAAATCGCTTCATTTAATGAACATTGATCTTCATTAGTTAATGACGGAGTGTACACACTACCAAATCGCTTCATCGAATTAACATGTATCATCATCGAAAGAACCTCTTTAGCATCATTGGATGAAGATAAGTTTTGCTTCATTCGATGAAGGTAAGAGCGTACACACTACACATTTCATTAGTTGATCTTCATTAACGCTTAGGGTAGTGTGTACGGGGTAGAAGTCCAGACGACCCCCAACTGTTAATTCAGTGCATGGTTGGTACTGTTTATTTAATGGCGGTACTGTAGTGGGGCTATTTAGCATGCTATCTGTGGCTGGTGTTGCTCTAGTAGGAACCATAGATAGTCAACAGATAGTCAATGAAATATCCAACTTTATTATTTATTTTCGATATCTTCGGAAATACAAGAGCGTTTTCCCTCGTTCGACCAAAATTCTGATGTAACATAGGCATGTTTTTGCCATTTTTGCCACTTAATTCATGTTTAGCCACAAAAAACGGTACATTTTTACCACCAGAGTCAACCAAAATCGGCCCCCTACCCACCTGAAAGCCAAACTATATGCCCAGATTAACTGGGCGAAAACATTCTTAGTTTTGTAATTTTTGACCAAAAAGTGATTGATTTTTTATCAATGATATTGGTGCAATTTTGCCATTTTTTTACCAAAAACTGTTTTTTTAAATGATATATAAATATATATTACATATATGGTTTAATTAAAGTATTTTTGTTGAAATACATCATACACTCTCTAAATCTTCTTTTTCATATTTCCTTTGTCCTCTGTTAATTTTATTCTCTGACGTTGACCAATTTTTAAAAAATATCTTGTTTAATATAATTTTCAGAGAGGAAGAAGAGTTACCAGAAGAAGATGTCAATAAATATCCTATTGTTAAAGAGGTAAGAAACATGCATTAAACATGCATTAAACTTAGTGGGCCGTATTCTTAAGGTTAATTAGGGGTTTCCCGTGATCGGTATTCACGCCGCAATTCACGGTTTTCATGCTAAATCACGGATTTTGTAAACAATACCGTGAAATCGCGGAATTGTTATTTCAGCCGCGATAATTGTCCGACGAGCCGATTTTTACAGTTTTATTTAATAACAAAAATCAAATTTTCCGAATTCCTATTGAAATATTTCCTTTCAAGACGATATCGATGCACAATTGTGTACAGTGCATTCATCTCTAGGCCTACTTGACACGACTGATTGTTCAGTTCAATTGACAGATGATTTAATCGAATTTATTTGAATGGGATAAACAAAAGACCGTCTTCTTCTAAAGAAATAGGTAGGCCTACTTCAAACCAAATTCAAAAGAACGAAGAGATTGTTTACATACGCCACCCCCTTCAGAAAGGTTGTTAGTTAATCCAGGGCGTTAAATGGGTGATTATTCATTCATATCGATTGCATACAATTACATCGTATTGAAAATACGGTACCGAAAATACATGCACGTGGTAATTATGAACGACGCCATTGCGGACAACAACAAACATAATTCATTGATGAAAATAAATCATGTGATGATGAATAAATTACAATAATAATGTTGTAAATAGATCGGGGTTCTGCGATTGGTTGAGATGAGGTTTGTGTACGACTGGTACGTGCGTGCGACTTATGTTTACATGTCTTCCGGTCACGTCATGACCTCGCAATGAAAAACAAAATAATGTACATGTACAGTAAAAAAAAATGTAATATGAAAAATATTAACAAAATGTTTTTGGGGCTATATTTGTACAAGTGGTTGCGCAAAACAGCTTTATTATTAATTTCAACATTGTACAAAACATTTTGTCTGCATTTAGTACGAAAAATATAAGTTTTATGACTTACTTACTTTCGATATTTCTAACGAAACGTGTACATCAAAACAAAGGCAGAAAAGCCCGCTAAGCCGGCGGAAATTGGTAGATGTTACGGTGGCTTTTTCTAATGCCTAAAAATATGACCGCTCCGTAAATCCAAGGCATTACACACAAGTCTTTGGTAAATCACAGAATTTTTCTTGAAATCTCAATAATCACGGTAAATCACGGTATTCACAAAAACAGCACACGGGTTTCACCTAAAAAAAATCACGGGAAATCCCTAAGCTTACGTATTCTCGTATTAAACACGGTTTTAGCTTAAACCGTGTCTAACTTAAGCGCGAGTTTATCTTTTAAACAACGTGTTTAACAAAACACGGTTTTAAACTCAGCGAATCTCGTCTTCAGAGTGGTCGCGATCGTGAGGTACTGTATAATACAGGTATTTATTTTTGCTGTGGCCCTAACGGATTACAATAGATATCGACCTAATACCTCAAAAGCACATGTATTTTTAATACTACACGATCTGAGCGTCAGCTTGCAGCAGGCACGGTTGAGTGATTATTCAAGGCATCAGTTGGTGTATGAGTTTAGTTATAAACGGGCTTTAAACTACCCCATACCCATGTTTAAAGTTGGACACTTTTAGTGAGTTAGACGCGTATTTAAGTTAACCCACAAAAAAGTGTACGCCCGGCTACAGTCCGCGGGTCCCTTAATTTCTTTCTGCCAAAACGGGATACATTTCTATGCGTTTCCCTGTGTTATTAGGCTTATTCCGTCAAGCGCATCACATTTTATGGTATACGCCTGGGGTGTACATTTGTGTAGGCTTAGCGTACGCCCGCTACACGCCCCGACTAACGGGGGGCACAGTTTGTACATCCCCTTACACTCTCTCGCATAGCCGGGCACCATATTTTGTACATTCGTGTACAGTCCTCGCCATGTCCCGGGTCCCCGGGGGCCAGGCTTGCAATTGATAAGTGCATTATGACCTATTTGTGTGTGGGGGGTCATACAAATAATCACCATCTGATAGTGATTGATAGGGGGTATGAAATTATTCGCTTTCATTTTGTCATCCCCTGCCGAAAACGACCGCCCCCTTAGGTATGTACATGTACTTCCAATCTTAGACTGGCCCCTTTTTCCGCCAAAAGCAGACTATATTATTATTGGCGACTGTACATGTACATGTAGGAAGGCGCATTTGGGCTGTATATTGTGCATGCTATTACAATGTACATTGACAACAATAGGGTTAAACTGCAAAAACATATTTTATTATTTGTGTTAATGGAATATAAATATAAAGTACAATGTATCAGTTACAACAGAAAGACACACAAGATTATATTGAGTAGACAAGAGTTATGAGAATACACAAGTTTATTCTCTATTGCGTTCCTTAAACGCGAATAAAGCATTTATAATTCCGCATTATCCTCTATTGACAAGCTGAAACAAAAGACATGAATGTTACACCTTAACATGGGGAGCACCGAGCTTTGATTGTGAGACACAGCAGTACGTAGTGGAGAGACAAGGAATCATTCAACTTACCCCTTCCTATTGACCTCTTACCATCCTACTTTCAGACCTGCGCACCTTTCCTCCACTAAACAAATCTCTCCAATCTTGACCGGATCCTCACACATTTCTTCCTGTCTCTATACAAAGTCTGGTTACCACCGCCAAGTCCTCCTAGATTCCGTAAATTTAGCTGCTGCTGTGCTGCTGATCAAACTCAGTCTGTGACACCCGTCTCTCCGTCATCCATCACTACACCTCGCCTTACGTAATTGTATCTGGAAAACACTCTTATCAGATCGATTACTTAGCTTACTATTATAAATATATTTATTCTCTATTGCGTTCCTTAAACGCGAATAAAGCATTTATAATTCCGCATTATCCTCTATTGACAAGCTGAAACAAAAGACATAAATGTTACACCTTAACATGGGGAGCACCGAGCTTTGATTGTGAGACACTCGCCTAATCTCCCCTTGTCTGCATAAAGAACGGGCAGTCAGAAAATAAATAAATTTCATCAGGCAATAATTTATTAATATCAAAAACAATACCGGTGGTATTGTGCACCCCATAATATCACATAAATATAATATCAAGATTAAACTATGCATAATCACCATGGACAATATAACAGCCTTGTTGGAATTACAATCCCAAATTAAGGGATACAGCAAGTCTGTCCTTCATAGAATCTTTAATATAACCATCTTTAGCTGTCTCAGAACGCCAACGTCCATGTTTTTTGAACAATCTGTCCGGGACTCCAAAATTGGCTGCTGCTGAAGCACCGCCACTTCGGAGGCTATGTAAGCCAAAGCTCTTAGGGTCCAAACCTATGGAAGCCAAGGCCTTGCGAAGAATCTCTAAACATCTAGTATACGACATCTTGCGAGATAACAAAACATGAGAATTAGTGGACTTCATATAATTAAGGGGTCTAAATAAGAATCCTTCATCAGAATCAGAACTCAGCTTAGCAGCTGACAGGTACTTCCTTAAAGCTGCCAATGGACATGTAAAAGAATTAGTTGCACCAATTAAAACCCATGCACCTTGGCGATAAATATCAGTTTTGCTTTTAAGTATGAAAATACTCACATGGGAAATATGAATGTCTAAATCACACCGCCTAATACTGCTTAACTCGTCAAATCTTAGAAAACCTGCATAACAGATGAGTATCATAGCACACAAGCGAATGTCTATCAAACTAGATGAAGCACCGTATTTATGCATGAGTTCTCTAAGAATGTCCGGTGAGATTGGCTCCTTTTTTACTATCGGTTTCTGTAACAGTCTTTTAAGACCTTGTAATACATTACGCAGGAACTTAGACTCACAAGGATTGTAAATTACTTTGTACTGACAGTCATAGTGCCACTTAAGCGCATAAAAGAACGACTCCATCCTAGAGTAAGGAGCTTTCATTTGAAACATATACAGTAGAAACCTACTAATATCTTCCGCATCCGCGGGAACTTGATTTACTTGGTTCGTAAGGCACCACTCATTCCACCCAACTAACGCTCTCTTGTATTTGTATACAGTGTTGTTGGATCTGGACGCGTCGAGCACTTGCGTCAAGATGTCACCATATCCATCAGCTGACAAAATCCTGCAAAATATATAAATGAAAAAAGATTCTGTTTCTCTGACATACAAAAAACCAGTTAATTAAATCACCATACTATAAGCTATCCAGCTAGAGTAATAATTAGTCAATCAGAAAAGTATGGATGTTAAAAGCTATCCAGCTGCATCATACATAGAAAATCGAAAACTGTGTTCACATGCGTGTACCATAACACTGAATTCGCTCAGTCCCGACTAGCGTCAACCTATTGCTAGAATGTACACCATAATAAGCCATGCGGCTGTCATTCTTATCCCATAAGAATGCTTACGATCTGTGCCAAGTGGCAATCGTGAAATTCAACTGAATACCATACACTGGTTGAGTTCATGATAAATAAGCTATTCAGCTATCATATTCATTAACGGCTATCCTGGGTAGCTATGATTGCATTAAAAACCATTAAGCCTCACACACAAAACTGGGCTTTTGAAGTTAGGTCCGAAAATAGAGTGTGTATTATTACCCAGCTTGTAAATACCCTGCGCATCCTGAAATCTAATCACATGAGATACAGTACTATGAAACGCGCTATGTTTTGAAAATAGCAGTGGCCAAAAATAAGCTGAAGGCCAACAAGGAACCACCAAAGTTGCCATAGCAGAACAAATCCTGACATGATCTAGAACTTGACCGATCAGCCCAATAGGTGGGACTAACCAATTAGTATCACCTGTCCAATTGCTAGAGAAAGCGTCAACTTGCAAAGAATTAGGACACCAAAATTTAGAATTAAATCTAGGCAATTTAGTATTCTGATCATTAGCAAACCTATCAATGGAATGCGGGCCCCATAGGCCATCCATGAATAGAAAAAATTCATTGGAGACGCCCCAATCGTCAAAATCAATCATGCGACTAATTGAATCAGCTATTTGATTCTCATTTCTAGGTACCCAGTGTACTTGAAGTGAAATCTGCTTATCTCTGCAACATTGAAAAATTCTAAGGCTCATATCTTGTAAGTCTGAAACCATACTGCCTTTTGCCACTACTGACACAACCCCTTTGTTATCCGTAAACAATTTCACTACTTTACCAGACCATCTTGGCGCAAATGCCCGCACCGTTATCTCTACAGCTTTCAACTCTCTCCAAGTGGAGCTCTTCTGAGATTCTATAGGATTCCAATTCTGTTGGACTGTCATATTGTCGGATTCAGTAACCCAAGCTCCACAGCCCACACCACTAGCATCAGTGTACACTATTATCTGAGGAATAGAATATTCAAAAAGCATACGTTTATTAAGAGTATTGACATTGTTTTTCCAGAAAACCAACTCCTCCAAAAACTTACAATTACTGGACATAGTATATTTCTTGTCCCAATGACTCCTGGAAACCACTTCATGGTACATATATCTTGACTTTAACTGACAAATAGATCCCACTACTGGGGCGAGTGAAATAATCTTACCCGCTAATGATGCAATTTGTCTAGCTGATACATACGGCAAACATACCTGAATTTCATGAATCTTGTTCAGAATACCATCTACTCTCCTCTGAGTTACCTTAATAGATCCTTCCAAACCATTCCAGGTAAGACCCAGCCAATCTAGGCATTGTGTTGGTGACCAATGAGACTTTTCTATATTCGGTACCAGCCCTGCATCAAGCAGGTCTTGTTTGACTATCTTACTTACCACCTCGCAATCAACCCGGGAGCTAGAACGAACTAGTCCATCATCTAGATATAAAACTACAAAAATACCTTTGGTACGCCATCGCTGTACTAGAGGTCTGAGGCATTTGGTGAAAACATATGGGGCAGTAGAAAGCCCAAAAGGCAACACCTGAAATTTGAAAAATCTGATACCACTACCAAAGTCCCAACTAAAACCAAGGAACCTAGTGTGTTCACTAGAAATCTCAATATGATGATATCCAGATTTCAGGTCAAAGGAGAAGAGAAAATCACCTTTCTGAAAGTAATCGAGAGCTACCGACCAATCCTCAAAACGAATTTTCTCTTTCCATAAAAATTGGTTAACAAATCTCAGATCTAAGATTAATCTCATTTTCCCAGAACTCTGTATAGAAACTGATAATGGGTTGACAACATGAGGTGTAATGGCACACTCTAAAATAAGATCCTTACTCAGTAACTCATTAATAGCATCTGAAACGAACTCACTCTGTGATAAAGCAGATTTATTATTGGAAAATAAATGCTGCGGAGGCGTATTAATAAAAGGTAACTTATAACCGTTACTAATGATATCAAGAACAAAGGGAGAAGCATCAATGTTCTGCCAAAAACTAAAGGCAGCATGAAGCCTGCCCTTAATAAGGGGTTCTGTAGTACCTTTCTCATAATCAAAATAATTATTCAGATAAAAGTCATGATCAAAATCATCAGAGTCAATATTGTTCAAATACTGAATATTGGGATAACATGCGTACCCAGTATAAGCTTGATATCCAACATCATTAATATCCGGATCAGGGAAAGAAGATTGTTGTTGACATGGTTGATGTAGAATAGATGTATCAGTACTATCACTACCTGTAATGAATCCTGGCAAAATACCCGCTGGCTTCGATTGAGCCTGATGTGAAGCTGTATAATGATAAAAATCAACGAAAACACATATCATATAAAATTAATTGATGAAGCACTCGCTAACCAGTAGAATAAGCTTACAAAAATAGCCAAAACAAAAGTATTATTTATAATCTGCTATAAATCCATCTGATAGTAACAAAAAAGATCAGTTAATCATCATAATCATAACAAACAGTCACAGTGGTAATTGTACCGAATTTAACTGAAACTGTAAAAACACAATAGTCCTGGTGTAGAACTGCATACTTCACTGCCACAACTTATAACAAGTATGCCACTGTCTGTACTACAGTCTAGTATACCAATTATCATCAACATCATCGTCACGCACAACTTACTATACTATCTAGTCTCCAAATGACATGTATTGTGATGTCATGTATACGCCCCAAAACCAAACGGAATGGACGGAGAAACAACAACAGTATACTATCATATATAATCAACATCATATCAATCAATAATCCCACTGAATCAGTGTCAATTACCTTTAGGTGCAAGAACATGAAATTTATTATCGCTGGCCATGGGCGCCGCCATCTTTGTTTGTTTGTTGACCGAAAACACCGGGACAATTTCTCCTCCAGTGGCCCGCCTTTCCACACGAGAAACAGAGATCATTGGCATTGAATCTAGCGCCTCCAGCGGTGGATTTCCACTGGTGTTGTGGACCGTAGGCTCCAGTTGCGCCAAAATCATATCTGTTTCGAGAATCATATTGGTTCCGAAAAGAATTATTGGCAGGGTTATTGCCACTGTAACTAGCAGAACGCGAATCCATTCTTCCACGGCCATGTTTGGTGGGACGTGATTTAGACTGCTTTCTTTTGAGTCTAGATGCTCTAGCCTGTGCGGATCGTATGCGCTTCTCATCTTCTGAATCACTCGCCAAATCATCACTTAGATACTCCTCCACAGCGACCCAACCTATATTTAGGATCAAATTAATAATAGAAAGTCAAGCCAATATTAAACCCCGCAAAACAACGAAAACCACACCTGTAAAAACTACAAAACCAGGAAGCGTATCATCCCTCTTTCATCACCATGTTTACGCAACGTAACGTAACAGCGGATAATCATGAGCTATATAATAGGATGATGTACACAAGCATCAAAACAAAAAGGTTAACCATGCATAACCCTATACAATAAAGAAAAACGTACATGAACACGTAGTATCACTCCCGGTATACTCGGTATAATCAACATTTATGAAAATTAACCATAATTTACTGACCTGCGTCTGATTTATCAGCCAAACGAATATGTTTGTTACGCTTTCTAAGATCTACCAAGGCGGCTTTAACCAACTCTCCTGCTCCTGTAAACTTTCCTTCTTCAAAAAGCGCCTCTCCTCTATCTAAGATCTCAATCACGCCAGCATTAAACTCGTACTGAGTCTTGTTACCTTTATAACGAAAAGATACCCCCGACGCTTTCTTGAGTTGTTGCGACGCTTCCAATAACTTTCTCGCGTTTTCCTCCTTGAATTGCTCCAAGGAATTATCAAGATAGGATTTAAATGATCCAAAGGCTTCCTTAACTACCTCACCAACTGGTTTTGCAGATGGGTCTGGATTTGCAGAACGTCCTGCCGTATCCGTATCGTCGAACATCACTATACAGTATTAAATACTGCTACAGCGGAAAACGTAGTAGACAATTTTATCAACCGCGCGATTCAAAATTTAGCTGCTGCTGTGCTGCTGATCAAACTCAGTCTGTGACACCCGTCTCTCCGTCATCCATCACTACACCTCGCCTTACGTAATTGTATCTGGAAAACACTCTTATCAGATCGATTACTTAGCTTACTATTATAAATATATTTCTTTCAAACAATCTGTAATAGCACACACATTTTTTTAGCACTTTGTCAAAAAGGTAAAATCACCATGATTTACATAATGGAGTGTATCTTGAGGTTGATAAATCCGATATTCATGATCTAAAATTCTAATAAAATAGTACAGTATGACAAAGATGATGTAAAAACAGCGGACCTAATTCCATCGATTTTGATGATGATAAAAATGATTGAACTTTGGGCATCGATGGGTACTAATCATTTTGGGACAGCCTGTATGTGTGTTATAAAGAGCGCTGATGCGACCAATTGTTATGAAATAAGAAGAACATCATGAAAGAAAAATTCAAGGAACGTTTGGCGCGCCCCTCCCCTGTAGTCCGTCGAGAAGTCCCCTCGCCCAGTGAGCTATAGAGCGCCCCCACACGAGAACCGACAGGCCCGAGCCGAAGGCGAGGGTCCTTTGGCATACGTCAAACCTGCTTTGGAAAGTCGAAGCAAGTTTGACATTACAGTTAGCCAATCAGCGTTGACTATGCGTTCGCCCTTTAGATTGCATTAAAAGCTATTGAATCTGCTATGACCCGTTACCACGCGCCGCAACGCGCGAGTATGTATACGCGGTACGCTTGTATTTTTAATTTGAGAGGGCAAGGCGTACATTTTAATAGTTAACTATTAAAATAATGGTTGGACACTCACAGAATAAGTGTAGTATGGTTTCTTCTGTTTCTTTATCAAATGTGCAAAAATGTGAGTCTTTCCGCGGAAAGACTCACATTGCCCTATGATTTTTCCAAAACAGGCGAAATTGGAACCATCTTAATATTATATCAACGGTCCATTGGAATGGTATAAGAAAAATAACCGTTCATTTTTTTAAACTATAAGGCCTAGTAAAAAAATAAACATGTTTCCCGTCCCCGCCCGCCTCCTCTTTGGCCACCGCCTCCTATTTTTAATTTTATCCTTCATCAATATATTCCTGTTCATTAATTGGTTAAAAGTGTGTCACATGATCAAAAATAGTCTCACCATTAGGCAAGAAGACCAAAAATGCTATTGACGAGGGAGAGAGGTACTATTTGGAGAATGAAATAGTCTACTATTACCCTATGACCTCGATTTACGTGTCAAAGTTCTCTTTATGTTAATATTATGACAGTTGACTTTAGGATTGACAAGCCTTAAAACGTAAACAGACAACAACAGTTTCAACAATGGAGGCTGCTGGTGAAACTCCACGGTTTCGGCGTGTAAATGAGGATCAATTGACTCAATTTATTGACAGCGCAGACAGCGAGACCACTGAAAACAAATTAAGTATGGGGTGTCAGTTTTTCGCGAATTTTGCAAGGAAACCAACGCCGATTATACACTTTATTGTTAAAAACGCCATACTCGACATATTGCTTTCCAAGTTTTATGCCGGTGCCCGTAACCGAATGAAATTTGAATTGAACAGTTCGTGAGTTGGAACTTTTTGAAACTTTGAAACTTTGAAACTTTGAAACATATATTGCAGCTACTCTATTAGTGCCAGGTGGTGAGTAAAATTCTTTTTTATATTTCTCGTTGCCTACGCCCTGCCATGCATGACAAGGAAGTATTGACATGGCTTCTCAAATACTACAGTAACTATAGTTCCATGGGGACCAAATACATGTACATCCTTTCGATCAATGATGTTTTGTTCCTCATTCAACCTGAAAAATGAAGAAAATATAAAGAAACAATGTGTACTTGGCTCTATATTAGGTAGACTTTTTCATATTTTTATTCCTCTGGCAATTAGACACAGTCAGTTGGTCACTTTCGACTTGGCGCCCATCTTGAAAAAAAATAGCAAAAAATGGGAAAATAGTAAATAGTAAGGCCCTCCCTCCTCCTTTTTTTCAAAAGTCCAGACGGGAAACATGTTATTTTTTTTACTATGCCTAATATGTCTAACTTGCTTTCCCATTTTCTATAAATTTTTGTTTGACCTTTTTAGACGAGATTAGAGAATCATAATTATATTAACCTTTTTTGAACATTTGATGTCGAGTGTTATAATTTTAAAGTAAATTACGGCTCTATAAATTTTCGTTTGACCTTTTTAGACGAGGTTAGAGAATCATAATAACCTTCTTTCATTTATAACACTCGACATCAAACATGTCAAATATTCAAAGAACTTCTTTGAACATTTGATGTCGAGTGTTATACGACTTGAACATGTTAAAAACAAGTTGAGCGTGTTTGTTATTGTTCTTTAGGCAGTGATTGAACGGTATTTTAAGGCCATATTAAACAATTGTTTCTAATCAGTGGCGGCTCGTGGGTGTTTTGAGGGCCGGTGCTAATCGGCGCGCAGCGCCGCCGCATAGCTATTTGAAAATATGCAACGAAAATGGTGCAATTTGGTGCATACGTTTAACCAATTTTTCGACGAATATGTGTTCAAATAATCAAGACAAAATACATGGGAGGCTATCAACTCTTACATAATATTAAATAACCTCACTAGACCGGGGGACGGGGGTGCGTATTTGATATATTCCACCACGCGCCCTGCATTAATAATGTACCCTATCGTACCTATCGTGTCTGCATGGAATCGCCCATTCCAGCTTGCTGGCATCATATACAGCCACGCTCTGCACTTTAATTATCGGTATCGACTCGTGCTAGACTCTAATGTTACAGCGTAGTGCTAACAAGTTATTCATGCGGATATGTAATCTGTGGAAAAGACTAGACTTGCAGTGCTCGAACACCATCAGCACTGGTTATGCTTGTATTGCGGCGTTGTTGGCTATGGACTTCCTACTAGCCACTAGTTTTCAATAAGAAACAAGAGCACTACCAGTGCAAAAACTCCTATTAGAACCGGTGAAATCAGCTAGCGCGTAGCTGCCCTAGCATAATATTGTGTCGGGTGGGTGTATGCAGTGTATGGTTTCTACTATCAGTTGATGGTGGGGGCGACTCGCTCGTGCTGATACTTTTGGTTAATCAGCGCTGACTGTTTGAACGCAAGGGTTTAAATCTGGTTTAATTTAATTTCATATATTTTCGGGATATTTTCATCAATATCTTGGTTGGTTTTGTGTGAGGACTGGAGGGTATTTATTTTATTTTTTGCTTTGGAAATTTCAACCGGTGCTAAGAACCGGTAGAACTAATTGACCAGCCGCCACTGTTTCTAATGTTATATTCGTCTAAAGAGAGAAAAGTACCATTTTACCAAAACGGCTTAATCCACTCTAATTCCTCCGCATTAAAAAGTCTTGGGATCCATGTAGCTTTCAGGGCATAGATGTAAGATTGAATGTCCACCATCCGTATAAGCCACCGTTTTCATAATTCTGAATCATTTGATTTCTCATTACCCCGGCCCGTATTCAGGGAGGGGCTGACCCCCTCCCCCTCACCCAGGGTCCCCAAAGGGAACAAATAAGAGAGGGGAGGGGAGGAGATATGGAGGGGAGGAGGAGGGAAAGGGGAGGGAGGGAGAGAGCTTTTATTAGTGTCTCTCACTTTATCTATACGTCTCCAACCGTGTCAGTGTTTTATAACAAATGTAAATATTGATAGCAAGGAGAGTTTAGGTCATTCAGACAAGAGTTAAAACCCAACAGTTCGGCCCCCTGAATCCCAGCCAACGACATTCCCCCACTACCTGTGGCCAGCGTTCATGATAACCGGTGTCGCATCGCGAAATGCTCCGCACTTTTGAAGTATTGCTATTCAATTGCACAAATGTGTAGCTAAAAGTGCGATGCAAGAAGATTCCCTACTTGATATTTGATCACGTTCCATCAAAGCCAAACCTAAAAAGATTGAGTTTCATCTTCAAATAACTGTGTTACGTGCGCATGCCAGATTATGTAGAACGTGCAAAGTTGATGAAATATTAATTTTATTACTAGAAAAAAAAGGTGCTATACAAAATTTGTGAATTGCTACACAAAACTAATAGTGCATCGCACTTTTTGCTACACAAAAAAAATGCTGGAAATTGAACGCTGCCTGTGGCGCCACCAGGGGCCCCAGCAGGCCATGCCCACCCCCCCCCCTCATATTTAAAAAGAGTAAAAAATTAAAAAGGAAGACAATTAAGGAGGAAGAGGAGGAAGGGTAACTAGCATAGACAGAGCAAGCGGGCGGGGGCACGCCCCCATTATTTTCACGGTGGGGACCCCCCCCCCCAAAAAAAAATGAAAATGGGTGCTTTGTTCAATGTTTAATTATTTAAGCTTAACAACGTAGTTTCAGGAATGTTGTCTGGACCAGTTTCGCGTGAATTAGTTTCATTGTTTAATTATTCAAGCTTAACAATATTATTATTTTTTAGGAACGTTGTCTGGACCATTTTAATGAAACAAGACTAGGCACGCCTAGTAGAGCTGGTCGGATATTTGAATGTTAACAAATGTTTTTGTATTGTAATATGGCAGAAATAATTTGGAAAGTGGTGTTATGGTACTAATTTTTTTAACTGGAAAATATGATTGACTTTATTTGTTCACACAAAGTTACTTACACATATGTTATTCTTAGGGAGTGTTCATAAATACTTTGGTGGTGGAGGTTGAAATATTTGAGCTTTGGACATATTTTGTTCTTGATCACCCCAAACAGCGTTATTTTTTTTCTTGATCCCCCTTTTTCGTTGATTTTTTTTCTTGATCCCCCTGTATATCCAATTAATCAAGCAATAGTAGATTTGACTGCTCACGAAGCATTTCTTTCTGATCCTCCCTCCATTTTTTCACCCCCCCCCCCCCCCATAAATAATAAATTCATTTGGACAATCCACTGAATAATTTTGATGAATGTTGTGGAATTCTGAGACCTTTTTGCCTTTGTCATGACAGAGAAAGTATTATGATGTTATAACCCCACCCCCATAAATAACGAAGCATTTCTTTCTGATCCTCCCTCCATTTTTTCCAACCACCCCCATAAATAATAAATTCATTTGGACAATCTACTGAATAATTTTGATGAATGTTGTGGAATTCTGAGACCTTTTTGCCTTTGTCATGACAGAGAAAGTATTATGATGTTATAACCCCCACCCCCATAAATAATAAATATTTATAATGAACACTCCCTTTGGTTTGAAAAGGTAAACAATTTCATTATGGTTTAGAAAACATAATGGGCCTCTTTTGACTATAAAGTAAGTATATGTAGGACAGTAATTTTACTCTGGGGAAACTTATCCAGTAAACGAAATACTAATATAATGAAACGGAACACCGTTTTCGGTTCGTCACATATTCTAAAGCTTACCCTCTACATGTAGCCCCCGTGCAATCAGGCCTGTACGTATTCTGTGTCAGCCTGAACACACTAAAGCATAGGGGAAAATAAGCTTATTAAAAAGTTGACTGATTAGATCGCGTACTTCAACTTTATAATCTCATCTTTTTACGTTCCCATAGTAATCCTTAGTTACATTTAACAGTCAGGCAACTTATTATAGTCTTCAAATGGTCACATTCTGTGTATTTTGTGTGTAAATGTGATTTGTAAACTAAATCTGGTCCCGATATTTTGTACGATGTATGATCCCCGTCCTCAAGGGGTTGCCATATCATTGGGCTAATCATATTGAAGAGGTTCACCTAGACTGTAACTCTCAGCCGCCCTCTTATGTCGCTATCTTGCAGGCTCCGATATTTGTACAGCTTTAGCGTCCGTACGGTAATATTGATGACTGGGGGATGTAGCCTAGGGTTCGCCATAATCATTGGGCTAATTGCGAGAGCCAAGGCAACACGGAACAAAGAGGCCGTGCCGTGGCCGTGGACTCAGTGACTCAGTGACTCAGGGACTCAGGGAGTCAGTTACTTTTGCTTTCACAGGCTGTTCTTACGACCAGCAAAAACTAGAAGTTTTTGTCAAAAGGGTAAAACTGCCATGTCTTCTGCACAAAAGTGTATTACCACCTGACACTATAAGAGAGGATAGACGATAAGAACCAATATGTAGCGGCGTCTCTGTGTGACTCATCAAAAGGTTGCATTTATTTTAAATTGCATTAATAATAGATCAATCAGTTGGCAATTTATATATTTCGCCACACATGCACGGAAAAGTTTCAATGCCAATTGCCGCCAGGAAAGATCCACGGCCCAAAGTGTGAAATTATAATTCAGATACATAAATTAATTCATTTATATGAGGAATTCCACTCTGGGAAGACACCTTATCTGAAATTAAGTGTGAATTTGTCAAATTAGAAGAGATGAGATCAGCAAGTTTGAAATTTTCTCCCTTACCACCATGCACGGAAAAGTTTCAATGCCAATTGCCGCCAGGAAGGATCCACGGCCCAAAGTGTGAAATTATAATTCAGATACATAAATTTATATGAGGAATTCCACTCTGGGAAGACACCTCATCTGAAATTAAGTGTGAATTTGTCAAATTAGAAGAGATGAGATCAGCAAGTTTGAAATTTTTCTCCCTTGCCACCGTACCGGATTACAACACATGGAATTTCCCTGAGTTTTGATCAATCAAATTGTAAATGCGCTTCTTGGCGCCATCTTTCAAATTAGTAAACAATTCACGCATTGTCTTTCACAAATTTTCATAATAATCACACATTTTCTTACCAAATCACAATTTTTCTTATGAATATAACTTTATCAACTGCTATAGCCGAAAATACATTTATCGTGACTGGTAATTAATATTTTCAATTGATCTTATACCTGACATTCAAATATTTTATCTAGTTATACTAAATAATCTTTCATTTTGAATTGCAAAGACAAAGAGCATGCACTACCCCTCACTCTGGTGAGGAACCCAACAGTTAGCCCCATCCCCCTCATTCAAAATCGGGAGGGAGGGAGGGAAAATTTTTCTCCTTTTCTTTAGGAAACAGGAGCAAAAATAATACAACCTTTCTGTCGAACAGCACAGAAATTATGACAGAGGAACGTGCTACAAAAACTGGTCTCTCCCCCGGAGAGGAATAAACTACGCGTCACTGAGCAAGAATAGACCTGGTCTATGAAACCAGGTGCGGCGAACAAAAGGCCAAAAAGCGATCGCGGCATAGTCCATTTTATAGTGCGGGTGGTAAAATGAATTTGCTTTCACAAGCTCGCGCAAATTCTGATTACCACCTGACACTATAAGAGAGGATAGACAAGAACCAATATGTAGCGGAGTCTCTGTGTGACTCATCAAAAGGTTGCATTTATTTTAAATTGCATTAATAATAGATCAATCAGTTGGCAATTTATATATTTCGCCACACATGCACGGAAAAGTTTCAATGCCAATTGCCGCCAGGAAGGATCCACGGCCCAAAGTGTGAAATTATAATTCAGATACATAAATTAATTCATTTATATGAGGAATTCCACTCTGGGAAGACACCTTATCTGAAATTAAGTGTGAATTTGTCAAATTAGAAGAGATGAGATCAGCAAGTTTGAAATTTTCTCCCTTACCACCATGCACGGAAAAGTTTCAATGCCAATTGCCGCCAGGAAAGGATCCACGGCCCAAAGTGTGAAATTATAATTCAGATACATAAATTTATATGAGGAATTCCACTCTGGGAAGACACCTCATCTGAAATTAAGTGTGAATTTGTCAAATTAGAAGAGATAAGATCAGCAAGTTTGAAATTTTCTCCCTTACCACCGTACCGGATTACAACACATGGAATTTCCCTGAGTTTTGATCAATCAAATTGTAAATGCGCTTCTTGGCGCCATCTTTCAAATTAGTAAACAATTCACGCATTGTCTTTCACAAATTTTCATAATAATCACACATTTTCTTACCAAATCACAATTTTTCTTATGAATATATATAACTTTATCAACTGCTATAGCCGATAATACATTTATCGTGACTGGTAATTAATATTTTCAATTGATCTTATACCTGACATTCAAATATTTTATCTAGTTATACTAAATAATCTTTCATTTTGAATTGCAAAGACAAAGCGCATGCCAAACAAGTTTATGACTTTGTCCTGACAAAAAGGGAAAACTTGACAAAACGGGGGGGGGGGGGTAAAAAAAAAGACCCCTCATACTATCTAATGCCCACTGAGAGGCTCTGGGGGAAGCAATTGGCATCCGGGTTTGCGTTAAAGTGACACAATGCAGCTTGCCAATTCTCTAACAGACATTGCTTGCCTTTTCCAGAGGGGTGTACCCCGTCCTAAATGAACATGGAGTGATCATCGTTTTGAAAGTAATGAGAGTGCTTAATGAAGCAAGTGTTGGGCATAGCACACGGCAAACTTTGTGAGCATATTTATTGATGTTGAATGCACATCTCTTACCTGCATTACGGGATGCCTCATTCAGATAGAAAGCTCGGTATAAAATCATGAGAGTAAAACCAATGACAGTTATATAAATCCACACGATGGCCTTAAAGTACGTCATCAAATATGTACTATATTGTTGCCAGTAACCCATTGGAATTTACACATTGTGCACATCGGAGTTAAATTACAAGGGTGAAATTCAAAAATGAATGATATATTTCACACAAATAAATGAGGTGTACCTGCACGTGTCGCCAGTCGTGGATAGATACCGGGGTTAACACCCATTATTATCAGTGAATTTACTGGCTAAAATCATGACTAGTAGTTCATGTGGCATAATTTGAAATCACTGTGCATAATCAGATTTGTCTGAATGACGTTAACACTCATGGTAACAAGCATTTCCAATTGTTCTTGATACACATACCTATATTACGGTATCCGAGTAGTCGTTGAATCGAAACTTGAGTTAAAACGCCAGAGTCCGTGCTGAAAAACTCAGCAGCAAATCCCAACTCATTTATTCGTCCTAAGCTAGAATTAGAATGCATTTTCTAATGAGCTAAGGATCCGAGTTACTTCCGTTGGGGATCGAACACCGGAAAACACTGATCAAACCGCCGACTATCTCCGCGATACTCGAATATCATGCATACCTGTATGGTATGTCCCATATTACCATATTAAAGCGACGAAACCCTTTGTCCCATAACTAGTTCTATGTCATGTATGGAATCACAATGGATCCATGTGTCGCCAACATATTTGATCAATGTATTTTACGATAAGATGATGCCAATGAGAGCTTCATTGTGCTCACTATTTCGGCTATTGATGCTACATATCTGTTCATTGAGGATAGCCACTTTCCCGACCGACAGCGCCCCGGATGACGGAGAATGTATAGGCGGATCTTTTAGGCATTTGAACTGAGGCTAACTGACTGCGGTATCGTGATCGACAGTCAAATCATAAATCATCGGATTTGTTTGTTTCACTGATATGAAAGCAGTGAATTCATCCTGCATATATTGTACCCAGATGAATCACGAAGGCGGGTAGACATTTATATGCCCACTTACATGGTGATGTCGTCGTCATTGGTACAGGTGACGTGCATTGGCCGGATGCGAATCTATTAACCGTACTCACTCACTGTATAAATGTATTGCTGTACAATGTACAAGTGCTCTGCACTTTACTCCGTCAGGTATCAAATGTTGTTTACGGTAATAAAGATCGCTGCCCCGGCAGATGCCTGCTACAGGCCGGATACCCCGCCTAAGCCAAAGGCCTACTGCAAGAAAAACACAGGTGGGATGCCGAAATATACACCATTCATGGCAGCCACTTCTGAGTTCTACTACTTCTTCCCTGAAAAGAATCGAAAAAGAAAACAGCAGGAGCAGATCTAGAGAGTACAGTCATATAACCACAGTTTTAAACAAAAGCATAACATATAATACTATAATTCATTGAATGATCGAGGCCCTGTGATGCGATAATGTAAGGCCTTAGAAAGTGTTGATCCAAATTATTGAAAATGAGCAAATCAGTCATTATATTAATAATTATATCATGTTTTATACGTAACGCCTGTTATCGCTGAGTTCGTATATCTAATAATGTTCAACTGCCACTCCCGAAGGCCCGTTTATAGCACAACTTACAAGTAGCAAGCAACACCCCATTTATCGTTAACGTAAAACAACCCTACCATGACGTCATTGCCGAATACACCCGTAAAACATGTCACACACAAAATCAAAGTAAAACTGCAGAGTAGAATATATGCAAATGATATTATTGACATAATGATTTGTCTTGGCGACAATGGACAATGGAACTATTATTACTACTAATGTCATGTACACGACAGCTTGCGCAGCCATGCAAGTAAAAAGTTCAGAATCAAACGATACTGCGTGTAATTTCTAAGTTAATTAACTTGCAGGAGTAACCCATATAATGTATGTCTGAAAGAGCCACAGCTCTAGCTTTGGTCGAATAATTATGAACCAAGCATATTATTATTATAGTGAGTTCATCGAAGAGCGATCAATTGGTGCCTATACACAACACTGTTCCAATGCATAACGAGAGTCTTGTTGTTATAATACACACATACATGTATACCCGTAGCTATGACAGGGGTAGAATTTCGTAACCAACCGCGAGAATCCGTTAAGATTCTTGCGGAAGGATTTTGCGAGAATCCAGATTCTCGCCAATTATACCAGTCATTTTATGTCCTGTTTTGAACTTGGATTTTTTTTTTTTTTTTTGCGGGAATCCACCTGGATTCGCGCGGTAGTGATTTGACGCGAATCGATTCGCGCCGAAATTCTACCCCTGTATGACTTGTGTACCCATTCAGAGAGTGACAATATCGAACCACTTGCGCATTATTTGAAATCAAAAGGCATTGAAATCGTCACCTGTGATTCCGGCATATGATAAAAACACAAAGCCGAAAACGATCGAAAGTGGAAACTTGGAAGATTTACCCCGACACAGGAGGACACAATTATTATTATGGCGCTATTATTTTTATTATTTTTTATTTTTTAATTTTAACCCTAACCCCGGTTTAGGATTTTTGACCGGGATCACAATTTTCGAGGAAAAAACACCAACTAAATCTCCGGGAACCTGCCGGGATTCGATCCGGGGACCCTCCGTTCTCGAGCCCCACCTTCCTAACACTAAGCCACGGCCCTCAGCTACACATTCGTGCAGTATACTGCACTCATTATATAGGCTCGGTTGACTACGTCATCGAAAACCGACGGCGCATGCGTTTGGAGAGGGACTTTGGATTAGCATTTTTTAGCACTCAGGGGGGTTAGGGTTAATAGAACACGAAAAAAAAACTTTTTTTTTTTTACCATAACCCTAACCCCGGTTTAGGATTTTTGACCGGGATCACAATTTTCGAGGAAAAACACCAACTAAATCTCCGGGAACCTGCCGGGATTCGATCCGGGGACCCTCCGTTCTCGAGCCCCACCTTCCTAACACTAAGCCACGGCCCTCAGCTACACATTCGTGCAGTATACTGCACTCATTATATAGGCTCGGTTGACTACGTCATCGAAAACCGACGGCGCATGCGTTTGGAGAGGGACTTTGGATTAGCATTTTTTAGCACTCAGGGGGGTTAGGGTTAAAGTAAAAAACTTCCCCAACAATACGTAAACTCGGTGATCAAGGACAATACAGTGTTAAGTTGGAAGCAGAATAGTAACATACCAACAACATCCATAGTCTAATTAAAGGCTGACATGCAGGATGGCTGACAAAACATAGCCTTCCATACTCAAATTTCATGACAAAACAAAACTTTATGATATTTAAATACAACCCCCGGAACTCCAGACTGACGACGCAAAAGATAGACATGACATAGTCAGACTACCACAATATCACTGCAACTTAATTGAATCCAGATGAAATTATTGGACTAACATCAAGGAATCATCGCCAGAAATAACAACCATAATCCATGTTCCGGATGGAGAACTCGTATTGGATAAATTATCACATCAATTGAATTGAGGTACTCGGCAGCAGTAGGAATGTAAATGAAACATAATATCGAGGTACAACCTGGATTTTAGTGACAAGTGAATCATGCTAACATAATATTATCTATTATGGCCATATATTCCATTATAAACTGATTCCAAGACCCCATCGATATATTCGACAGAAAATAGACTCCTCTCCAAGTGAATGGAACGTCTGGGTGACGTCATTGGAAGAATCGTCTCAGATGGATCGACTATAGATCAAGAGATCGCCAAAATATTATAAATGCCACTAGCCGAAAGACCAACAGAACCGACCACAGGCTTCGTATCCCACCGGATCCCAGAATTATTTTATTTATTATTTTTTATTTTTACGGCAATGTAGGCCATTGGATGCGTCATCCAAATAAAATCATGATCGTATAAATATCCTAGACTATTAGTTTACACCTTGACACGCCTACGCCCAATCGAACGAACTGGAAAAGGTACGGACAAGGTACGCCAATATGAGCCTGAAATGATGACCTTTGCCCCACAATGTAGACTACGGGCTCAGTCACATATGAAACCATAAATATCGAGACCACCAATTATAATACAATTGAATTCTTGTTAATTCAGTTCACGCCAGAATGTCCGAGTTACTATATTTACACAAACCAAGGTACGGCAATTGACCCGAAATGATACCTTGACCCCCAATGCAACTACGATCTCGGTCACAAAGAAAACCATTATCGAGACCGATTATAATACAATTTAAATTCTAGTTAATCCAGTTCACGCCAGATTGTCCGAGTTTCTATATTATTATTTTTTAACAATTAATTTAGACTACGATCAAAGCGCTATACACGTATACAAAGAGAAAATACAAAAATGTATTACCAAGAATTTAATCCTAATGATGAGGATCAAGACGGATTTATGACATGCCATGTATGTAGTAGTCCGCCCCACACAATGTGTGCAACGTTTTCATTTGAAAAATCCATATAACACACGCCTTACCCGTTAGCAGATCGATACCATGCACCATATTGGGGAAAGCACATAGACACGTTTCTATTCATAGTAAATGATGTGTCAATATTCAGAAGCGTGTTGACTGATAAAAACAACAATGTTATTCAAAGTGACTTTTTGTTGCGTGGCGACTCTCGCCACGCATCGCTAATCTCAATGCACGCATGATGCAAGTGACACGACCGTAACAAAACAGGGGACATGAGAAGCTATCGGCTAGTCATCGTATTATATATATAATGTAAATCGATATTAACCCAACAATCAAACTATTCGAGGTCGATTATATTTATTTGAATCAACAGCAAGTATGACTACCGGTAAGCGGTAATTATCTATCAACCCCATACCATGTAATAAGATCTATACAATAAATAACAATTAATATGCTCTCACCGTTTTAATTTTACACTTGTAAATCGTTGTCTCCTGGCAAGCAGCAGCACCCGGTCTAACGGACAATGAGTCTAGTAAAATAAACATTCAACCGGCGCGAAGTTCCTCTCCTGGCCTGAACCGATGTAATATCGCCAGCAAGAAAATCCTGTTACAATATCGAAGTACGCGTAGACGATGCCCACCGTGCAAAACAGGCCTTTGGAAACTTGTGTGTGAAAGTTATTTGAAAAAATCTTTTTTACAAATTAAAAATTTTCTCCTTTTCTTTAGGAAACAGGAGCAAAAATAATACAACCTTTCTGTCGAACAGCACAGAAATTATGACAGAGGAACGTGCAACAAAAACTGGTCTCTCCCCCGGAGAGGGATAAACTACGCGTCACTGAGCAAGAATAGACCTGGTCTATGAAACCAGGTGCGGCGAACAAAAGGCCAAAAAGCGATCGCGGCATAGTCCATTTTATAGTGCGGGTGGTAAAATGAATTTGCTTTCACAAGCTCGCGCAAATTCTGATTTTCAGTTTGATAAGTCCATGCATGCGCAATGTTACAATGTATTCATGATGAGCTAAAATCAAAATACTAATGCACTGCAAAAACTCCGGTGTTAAATATGCAACACTGAGCCGGTGTTACGCTCCTGGTGTTAATGTTGGTGTTAGGTCAACACCATAGGAATAACTGATGTAACACTTCTCATGGTGTTAAATTTCTTGTGTTAAACTTGGTGTAAGAATAACTCCCATGGGTGTCACTATTCCACACATGCGCACAGAGGTGGGTTATATTGGTTTTTTAACACTTTGGATTGTATATTTATACATTTGATCTAGTGATTCGATCTGCAACATGCACCATTCCATAATTAAATGAAGAACATTAATTCACAAAAACGGTCAAGTTTTAATAAATTTGAACTGTTGAACAGTGAAATATGTTATTTGCAAGTAAAGACATCAAAAAAAGTAACTCGGCTGTTGTAAAAGCACCTATATTTTTAAAATTGTTACTCATATCCTAAAAATGAAAATACCAGGAGACGGAAAATTTAATTACGGTGATTTTGACACCTTGTTTGTTAAAATCGATAAAGTATTGTTGTCTCGGTATGTGCTTACAGATGAAAAGTGCCCATTTCCATTGTTGCAGTAACTCCTATTGATATCTCTGATTCAGCGTGAAGATAATAGCGGGAATTTTGATTAGCTGTTCTTGTTGTGCTGTAACAAGAACCCGTGAATAGTGAATCCGTACTGGTGTTAAATTTAACACCCGTGGTGTTAAATTTAACACCACAGTTTTTGCAGTGTGGAAGGTTTATATGTCAAGGATGAAGAAAAAACAACTAATATAATTCATTGATTTTCATACGAAAAATGAATGAACTTTGGACATCGATGGGTATAGTAGTAATCATTTTGGGACAGCCTGTGCGTATGTATAATGAGTACAGGGTGTCCCAAAAGTTTCGAAACCATTTAAAGATTTGTAACTCGCAATACCATAACATTGTTTGATTTGCTGAACGCCCTGTTATAAAGTCACCGTTTATTTAAAATCCTTGAATAATACAATGCTTACAGTTGGGGGAACTTTCGTCTGTATTTTAGCAACACAGATAGCTGTTATTGTATGCTTGGTACCAAAATAAATCTACAAGTCTTCTCTATCCAAAGACACTTCTCTCTAGGAGCACATTTTTTTGTTTGTTCATAAAACTGTTTAGTTTTTAAAATGTTGACCAAAAAGTGTCAACAAATTGATTTTTTTAACCTCAAAAATTCAAATAAAATTGCGCTCCTAGAGAAATGTCTTTAGATGCTGTCTTAGTGCAATTTCGGCATTTTTTACAAAAAACTTTTGTTACGGTGTCCGGAAAAAAATGGGTCAATATTGTACAATTTTTTTAGTGACAATTGATGGATTCTCCGACTCATTTCCTTTCCAATAATGTATACTTTTATAAACATCACTACTATAGTTCAAAAGTTTCAGCGCTTGATAAACTTCATGTCGAAAGGGTTAACACCCATATCCATCTCTTCTGAGCGAGGATTGTCTTATAACCAATTGTTGCGCGCTTTGAGCGAATTAGTTTCGGTCTTATTATTCAAACTTAAAAAGATGGCTTCAGGAACGTTTTTTAGACCTTTTTATATTACAATATTTTCCGCTCAATATGGCTTCAGAAACGTTTTTCTGGACCATTTTAAAGTGTTATACAATAACCAATTTTTGCGCGCTACGCGTGAATTAGTTTCAATGTTTTATTATTCAAGCGTTACAAGATGGCTTTAGGAACTTTTTTCTAGACATTTTTATTTTATAGTCGATTCTTTTCGCGCTACACGCGAATTAGTTTAAATGTGTTATTATTCGAGCTTAATAGCGTGGCTTCAGGAACAGTGGCGTAGCCAGGGGGGGGGGGGGGGGCGATTGCCCCCCCCACCCCCCCCAATATTGACGTCGTGTCGGTTGAGATTGGCACTGTCGGTTCATTTGACCAGAGGAATCATGGATTCATGATTGTCAAAAGTACACATATGGCTCATTCCATGAAGTTGGGGCATATTATGTGACATCCAAGTGAAATTTTCAAAATGGATATTTTCCAACTCTTTCTTCTTTTTTAGGTTCTACATTTACCAAAGTCCAATGTAGAACCTTTTTTTTTTAATGTAACATTTGGTGTAAAATAATGTTCAACAGTTGGATGACATTTCCAAAAATCCTGATGCTACATGGACACCATTTCCCATTTCCATATCATTTTCTAATAAATTAGCTTATAGATGTGGGCCAAGTTTCTATACCTCAATTTACTACTTGGAACCACAAATACATGAAAAGAACCCAGATTTGTCTAGGTTGAACATAACTTAACGAACAAGACATCGTAGATTAACTGTTTTATGTAAAAACTCATTGAAAAGTGACTCTTTATTTTGCAATTTGTATAATGAATTTAAATAAAGTACATATCAATATTTGTTTGATGTAAAGTACTCTATAAACCATGCACATTGATTACATTATAGTCATAAAGTAAGTATATGAAGTATTATTTACCTGTATAATGTTATAAAATGCACTACCGATGCTACATGGACACCGCGTCTTGTAACATTGTTAATAATAAGACTATTCATACTGTTACAATTATTTGAGTGTGAATGGTTTGTCTACTTGTTCATCATATCAAGTAAATACACAGAGTGAATTGCTTGAAATTTATCTAAACACTGTTCATGTAAAATTTACCTTTTCTGTGTACTTTAGTATTACGATGCTACATGGACACCGTGCCCTAAAATATTTGGAACAGCTTGAACAGGTGCATCTTTTTCAGATCAATAGAGAGGATGTACTATAATGTTAACTTTTTATGTTATAAGCACACGATAAAATTAATAAAATGGATTGTAAAACTACAAATTACACAAAAAGATAACCTGCCATGAAGCATAAAACATAATTACCTATGATACACATACACCATTTCTTACAATTACACAATAACAATACACCATTGATCAAAGAAACTTAAGATGTCCACTGAAACAAACTTCATGCAGTGTTGTTCTTAAAGTACCCTTTGTGATCTTAGTCTCTTTGCTCGTTTCTGATTGAATCATCCTCTATTATTGATAAAGATGATTGAAAAGTTTGATCACTTAAAAAGTCAGTTTGCAAAAATATAATTTAATTGCCATGATGGATTTCTTTGGAAAGGTACTAGTTTTTGAAAATGATGGGTTCCTTGTCTTCATCTCCATAAATTCCAGGACGATAGAACTGTCTTCTGAATTAATGTCAAGAACCTGCAAAGCAAAACAAAATAAACCCTATGGCTTAGTATCTTCATGGAACATTGTGTATTGATATTGGAGTAGATTATTTATTCATGTTGCACTTTTTGTGTTGCAGGAAAATATTTATATTAAAATCATGCTGGAGTATTTTATTTATTATTCATTTAACATGAAAAAGAATAGCAAAGGATAGAGAACTTAAATGATTTACAATTATTTGTTTTATTTATAGTAAATAAAACTAAAATAAGGGAATGTTTATTGTGAATTCAGTGAAATGCTAATGGAAATGGTGTCCATGTAGCATTGTGTATTAATATATTTCATTAGATATACATCTCTCATAATATGCCTTTTTTTCTGTAAAGTGTAGTAAAATGTAGGCAATGTTTTGAATGTTTTGGGTGATGGATAATTTCGAATAGGGTAATTGTTTTAGTCTAATTAGGCAAATTTTATGAAATGCTACATGGACATGGTGTCCATGTAGCATCGTATTGGTAAGCTATATTATTAGCATTAAAAGAGCAAAAACTAATTCATTATTAACTTCAAAGTTTATTAATGATGTGATTCTACAAAAAAAATACAATTTCAACTAACTATAACGATACCCAATGCAAAATATTGCCCATGCTATGCCCGATGCTACATGGACGCCAAATTATTATGGCGTCCGTGACTCAAAATTAATATCATAACATGAAAAGAAAATCTGATTCAGTGTTTCCCTTTCAATAAAAATGCATTAATAAATACAGACATACAAGCAACATTAAGAAATAATTACAATCGCACTTACCATTCACAAAACTATCCAATGTTTACATTTTGATGCTACATAAAAGTCCCCATGCTACAACAGGACACCAGCGACTGAAACCTTGATAAAACTAGCCCACATGTGGCAAATTCCAAATAAACCTGATAGCTATTGACCTCTATCCTTACAAAAAGAAATATGGAATGTTTTATTTATCTCCAGGGGGGATTCCCACAAATTGCATAGGATGTTTATCACGATGCTACATTTTATGGTTAGGACACCATGCACACGGCACGGTATACTTTTTCATGAATATATGGAATGGTCTTCATGAAATTTATTCTCATTTGCAATAGTTTTCAATTGATAAATGCTCTTAATTTTGGAAAATAATTTAAAAATGTATGATAGAGAACTACCCCCATTCAGCAATGAAAACTCCCGATGCTACACGTGTATATTTTGTGGACACCGTGCGTAGCATCGGAAAGGCAATTTTCATGTTGCTTGGGTGAAAAATCAGTCCAGCGTGACGAGGTGTTTTGGTCAGTAAACTATGAATACATGTATCTTTTATTAATCAAATCGATTTCCAAGCAATTCTATGATAGTTTTGCTTACATAAAACTCATATTAATTGTTGTGTTTTCCATGTCACGTTTTTTAGCAAAAATGGTCTTGGACACCACCTCATTTTTTATTTATTTTTTCTTCAAGGAAGGGTCAATTTTTTTCTTTTCTTTTCATGGCTCAATACTATAACCTAGTACTGTTTTTGGACACTAATTTTTTTTGATATACACAGAGTAAAACAGTTTATAAGCTGCCTAAAGTACCAAATTCTGCTATTTTAATAAATACCCCAACTTCATGGAATGAGCCATATGAAAAAATTTCGCGCACTACGAGCGCATAACAGTCACCTAAATGCAATATTCGTTGGTACAAGCTTGTTTACAGCCAAAATGTACCTTAATCGTGCCAAAAATAGGTGTAAAGTCAAAAAATTTCGCGCATCTTCACTCAAAACAATCTTGTCGGTTCATTTTCACTTCTCGCCTCCCCAATATGAATAACCTGGCTACGTCACTGTTCAGGAACGTTTTTCTGGACCATTTTAGTGTTACAATAGCCAGTTTACGCGCGAAGTATTTTCAATGTCTTATTATTCAAGCCAGGATGGGTTCAGGAACGTTTTTCAGGACATTTTTATTTTTACAATAGCCAAATTGTTAGCGCTATGCGCGAATTATTTTCAAAGTTTTATTAATCAAGATTAATAGGATGGCTTCAGAAAGGTTTTTGTGGACCTTTGCGCGATGGCCATGTTGTTATATAAAATGTTGAAACCTAATTCGCGCGGAACGTTTTTCGGTACCAATTCAGTTAAAAACTGAAACCGTCTCACATAACCCCTGCCTGAAAAACGTGCTCGCTCGTGCTGCTTACCTAATGATTAAAGGGGCACTAAGAGATGTGTTGGAGACTGCGCCCTCAATTATGATAAAAACTGGGATTAGTATATTTTTATAATTGTATTACATGTATGATCTTACACCTATAAGGATTTAGAAAAATCAGCCCTCTTTGTACAAGAAAACGTCGATTCAAAAATGCTCGTACAGCCGCGACGAGCATTTAACGTCCGACAGTATTCCCCTGCAGTACGCGTGATACATAACGCGAACCATATTTTCATAGAGGGCGTTTTTCAATAAATAGCGATGATATTGTTTTAATCAAGTTTTGCCGTGTTTTTGTTAGTAGAAACAACAATAATGGCAATTTTTTAATGTTCATCTTGAATTCTGAAGTAAATATTTAAACATTTAAAGTTTTCAACACTACTTAATGTCCCTTGAACATAGCCTATAGCCTATACACCTTTCCAGATAATCTGCTCAGTTCCTTGATACATTCTTCAAGAGGATCAGGTAAAGTTCACATTAAGAAAGTGAGCTTGGATAACAATAGGTTTTGATATGTTTAATTTTCAATATTGTGAAGTTTCTTAATCTTGAACATTCATAAATTAGTTTTCTTATAAGAGATTCCATGACATGTTCAGTTCAAATTTACCATACTCTCGACATTAGTTGAGAATACAATTCTGAGAGCTTTAAAATTGTCCTCTGCATTAATAGACTCCCCTGCCGACCTGCTTGCCGAATGGTTCGATGTTTTGATCTGACTAATTTGCATCTCTCCCGGAGATGCGGGCATTCCAAACTGAAGTATTTCTAATATTTCAAACTAGAAACTCAAGGTGCCTACCATGGACCCAGAGATACAAAAACGCCTTCCGGTTGAGGGAAAGGCTGATCATGGAACGTACTCCCCGTACTGGGAGGAGTGTTTGAAGTCCGTTGACAGTCGCCTACGGGCGGCTATCCGGCTTTCTGCATTCAGTTCTACCGTAGCGGAACACCTTACGAGGTTAACTGCTGCGGGATCAGGCTCGGCGTCGGAGATTGCGCGTGAGGCGTATCTGTTGTCAGATCTCTCTCACAAGTCTTTGCAATCTTCGATGTCTGCGGCTCACCGCCTTACATCCCTACGCCAATCGAACGCACTCTCCCTCCTGAGCTCGACCTATGGGCAGCAGTTCGCTGACTCGCTCAATAAGGTCGAGCTCTCTACTCAGGGATTTCTCTTCGGTAACCGCTTCTGCGAGCTGGTGGAACAGCGAGCGAGAGAGGTAGTCGATGAGAAGTCACTGGTAGATACGGAGGCGGCGTTGAAGTCCCAGAAGAGGAAGAAGAAGTCGAAGAAATCCAGTAAACGGAAATCTTCGACGAAGCCTTCCACTTCAGGGTCTTCAGGTGCGGTTCCTTCGGTAGCCTTGCCCGCAGCCGCTTCGGCTCCTTCCTCTGGGAAGAGACGCCATGGTGGCCGGGGGAAGTCTTCTAAGCCAGCAGCGTCCAAGGGCAGTAAACGCCCGAGGACCTCTGGTAAGAAGCCTTCTTCCTGAGGGTGCGGCGCCTGCCATCCACCCGTCCGGGGAGCTCTTAGCTCCTCTGCAGACGGTGGTGTCACCAGTGGACTGGTATCCACCGGTGGGCGGGCGCTTGCTGCAGTTCAGCGCGGAATGGATCACCATTTCGCCGTCCAACTGGCTACTGGAGACGGTCGAGCGGGGTTACAAGATCGAGTTTACTCTCACCCCGCCACCGCACTCGCGTCGCAGGCAATCACATTTGCCTGCCGACAGAGTACTTCGATCACTCCTCACGTTCCGAGTGCTTCCGAAGACCAGAAATGGTTGCGTTTCCAAGTACAAGACCAGGCGTACATGTTCACATGTCTGCCCTTCGGCCTCTCCACTGCGCCCAGGGTGTTTACCCGGGTAGTGAGAGAGGTGGGAGCATACTTGATGGTTTTTCCATCCCCACCGACGAGTCGTGTCATCACGACAGACGCGTCACTGTCGGGATGGGGAGGCCATTGGCTAGACAACCAGGCCTTTGACCGGTGGTCGAGCATAGAGGCTCAGGTACACATCAATCTGCTCGAACTTTGGGCAGTGAAGAAGACTCTCCTATGGTTCGAATCCGATCTACAGGGACACAGTGTCCTTGTCCAGACGGACAACTCGACAGTGGTAGCTTACTTGAACAGGGAGGGTGGGACAAGATCTCCCACCCTCTGTTACCACACCATGAGACTCATCACATGGTGTCGAGATCACCAGATCATACTGAGGGCGATTCACATCGCGGGTGTCACGAACATCCTTGCAGACGATCTTTCCAAGGGACGAACGTCCGGCCCTACGGAAATGTCGTTAGCACCTCAGATAGCACAGACAATCTTTGTACGATTTTGTCACCCAGCGATCGACCTGTTTGCTTCGTACCAGAACAAACAGCTACCGGTGTATTGCTCTCGGACTCGCGACCCGAGGGCGTACGCCGCAGACGCTCTGTCAGTGGATTGGAAGGGACTGACGGCTTATGCCTTCCCTCCAATCTCGCTGCTTCCAAAAGTGGTAGAAAAGGTGGCCAGAGACGACTGTTACGTCCTGCTCATAGCCCCTTTCTGGCCGAAACACGTGTGGTTTCGACCGATGGTAGATCTTCTTGTGGGTCGCCCCATGTTGCTACCTCCACTTCAGGACTTGCTCAGGCAGGGAGTTCACGGAGAATTCCTACCGAACGAGCACCTACGATTGACTGTTTGGCCATTATCCGGCAACGATGCCAGGAGAAAGGCTTTTCTCGAAGGTCTGCAGGCTTGGTCGCCTCAGGTCGACGCCAATCCACGCTCAAGACTTACTCTAAGCGTTTGGCTCCCTACTATGAGTGGTGTGCTGAGAGAGATATCTCTCCCACTCGAGCAGATGTAAATAGCGTTTTCGCTATTTTTTAACCGAGAAGTTTTATTCAGGACTCCAGGCAGCTACTGTCCGGAATACTGTCCGGAATCATAGTCCGCAATCATGTCAGTCCACGTAGGTTTTGAGGACGAATCCTCTGTCAAGGACGACGGAGAGATCAGTCTTCTATTGAAGGAGATGTTCAACGAGAGGCCTCCAACCAGGAAGATCGTACCTGTCTGGGAGCTTAATACTGTTCTCATCTATCTCAAGGGTCCACCATTCGAGCCTTACGGCGAAGGCGTCGACCCTCAGGAATAAGCTCTGAAAACAGTAATTCTCGTAGCCTTTGCCTCTGCGCAAAGGTGTTCTGAACTCGCATTGTCTTTTTCGCCAATGACTCTTTCTCGCGCGGGTGCTACACTTTGTTTTATACCAGGGTTTCTGGCGTAGAACGAAACAAGTACGCACTCGTATTTCACCCTTTACCTACCCTCTCTGAGTTCGAATTCGTTCGTACACGATGAAAGGTTATGGTGCCCCGTTCGCTGTCTGAGGTATTACTCAGGTAAGATGTCCGGAGTACGTGGTAAAAATACATTGATCAGCTCTTTTTAACACACTCTGAGCCACTTAGCCCAGCGACGAAAAGTACTATTTCACGCTGACTAGTTCAGATAGTTAGAGACTCATAGGCAATTACTTATGACGATCGTGCCTCCGCGCACTCGACATGTAGTATTGCAACTTCATGGACATACCACTGGGGGTTGTCCGTGAAGGAGATCTATGAGGCCGTTTCTTGGAAATCCACGACGACATTTTCCGCCGCCTATTACAGGGCTTTTGGCGGGAACTCGTTCAGGGGACAGTTCGCCCGTACGGTCCTAGCCAGACCGTCGGGCAGACAGCCAAGAAATTAGGTGAGTTGGTTTATCAGTTATTTATTTTGAGGTTGAGCTAAGTCTTTTCGTTTTTGAAAAACGCGAAATTGAGACTAAGCTTACCTTGATTCGATTTGACCTTGACATCATGGCGATGTGGGTTTAATGATCTGATCTTAAAAATAATAAATACTGTACACGGTGTTTGGCTTTTTTTCGCGCTTCCTCCAGTGTTCTGTGCTAAACTGGGTTGATGCAAATTAGTCAGATCAAAACATCGAACCATTCGGCAAGCAGGTCGACAGGGGAGTCTCTCCCAGAACTTATTGTTCTTGGGACTCCCCTGTCGAAGCCTGCTTACCGTGGTTCGATGTTTTGATCGCCCTGCCACCCGACCCCCCTGCAATAAAAAGCAGAAGTAGTTTGGATATTCTTGCGAGGTGTCCAAGCGAAATTTGGGTGACGGGCTGGCGCGTGACATGGGGTGACGTCACGTCAGGGTGACCCGTGTTTCTAGTTTGAAATATTAGAAATACTTCAGTTTGGAATGCCCGCATCTCCGGGGAAGATGCAAATTAGTCAGATCAAAACATCGAACCACAGTAAGCAGGCTTCGACAGGGGAGTCCCAAGAACAATAAGTTCTGGAAGAATCTGATTCCGCTTTGTCGGTTCCATATGAGGGTAATTCAGATTCACCTGCTGGCGCACTACAAGCCAAGTGTTCACTCGGTGTCCAGGATGGTTCCTATCTCAGACCTGATCAAGGAGGAACTCCACTGGTGGTACCAACCTACCAACCTGACAGTGGGGATGGTTTTTCCATCCCCACCGACGAGTCGTGTCATCACGACAGATGCGTCACTGTCGGGATGGGGAGGCCATTGGCTAGACAACCGAGCCTTTGGCCGGTGGTCGAGCATAGAGGCTCAGGTACACATCAATCTGCTCAAACTTTGGGCAGTGGAGAAGACTCTCCTATGGTTCGAATCCGATCTACAGGGACACAGTGTCCTTGTCCAGACGGACAACTCGACAGTGGTAGCTTACCTGAACAGGGAGGGCGAGACAAGATCTCCCACCCTCTGTTACCACACCATGAGACTCATCACATGGTGTCGAGATCGCCAGATCATACTGCGGGCGATTCACATCTCGGGTGTCACGAACATCCTTGCAGACGATCTTTCCAGGGGACGAACGTCCGGCCCCACGGAGATATCGTTAGCACCTCAGATAGCACAGACAATCTTTGTACGATTTTGTCACCCAGCGATCGACCTGTTTGCTTCGTACCAGAACAAACAGCTACCGGTGTATTGCTCTCGGACTCGCGACCCGAGGGCGTACGCCGCAGACGCTCTGTCAGTGGATTGGACTGACGGCTTATGCCTTCCCTCCAATCTCGCTGCTTCCAAAAGTGGTAGAAAAGGTGGCAAGAGACGACTGTTACGTCCTGCTCATAGCCCCTTTCTGGCCGAAACACGTGTGGTTTCGACCGATGGTAGATCTTCTTGTGGGTCGCCCCATGTTGCTACCTCCACTTCAGGACCTGCTCAGGCAGGGAGTTCACGGCGAATTCCTTCCGAACGAGCACCTACGGTTGACTGTTTGGCCATTATCCGGCAACGATGCCAGGAGAAAGGTTTTTCTCGAAGGTCTGCAGGCTTGGTCGCCTCAGGTCGACGCCAATCCACGCTCAAGACTTACTCTAAGCGTTTGGCTCCCTACTATGAGTGGTGTACTGAGAGAGATATCTCTCCCACTCGAGCAGATGTAAATAGCGTTTCGCTATTTTTAACCGAGAAGTTTGATTCAGGACTCCAGGCAGCCACTGTCCGGAATTATAAGTCCGCAATCATGTCAGTCCACGTAGGTTTTGAGGACGGATCCACTGTCAATGACGGCGGTGAGATCAGTCTTCTACTGAAGGGGATGTTCAACGAGAGACCACCAGTCAGGAAGATCGTACCTGCCTGGGAACTTAACACTGTTCTCGAGTACATTAAGGGTCCGCCTTTTGAGCCTATGGCGAAAGCGACCCTCAAATATATTACTCTTAAAACTGTTATTCTCGTGGCCCTTGCTTCTGCGCAAAGGTCTTCTGAACTTCATGCATTGTCATATTCTTCAATGTCTCTTTCACGCGCGGGTGTGACGATTTCTTTTGTTCCCGGCTTCGTGGCCAAGAACGAGACTAGTTCACACTCGTGCTCCACCCTTTACCTTCCCTCTCTCAGTGCGGGTTCTTCCGTGCACGATGATAGGTTATGGTGCCCCGTTCGCTGTCTAAGGTATTACTCAGATAGGACGTCCGGAGTGCGAGGTAAAAACAATGATCAACTATTTTTGACGCACTCCGAGCCACATAAGCCCGCGGCGAAAAGTACAATAGCTCGTTGGCTGGTTCAGGTAGTCAAAGACTCCAATGCAATTATAAATGACGAGCGTGTTACGGCACACTCTACTCGTAGTATTGCTACCTCATGGGCCTACCACCGGGGGTTGTCCGTGAGAGAAATATGTGAGGCTGTTTCATGGAAGTCCGCCACAACGTTTTCCGCTGCCTACTACAGGAGCATACGCGGAAACTCGCTCAGGGGACAGTTCGCCCGCACGGTTCTAGCCGGACCGGTTGCGGGCAAACATCTAAGAAATTAGGTTAGTTGGTCTATCAGTTATTTATGTGTAGGTTTGAGCTAGGCTTCTTGGGTTTTGAGAAAAAACGCTAAACTGAAGCTAAGCTTACCTTGGTTCGATTTTTTGGTTCTGACATCATGATGATGTGGGCCTTTCAAGATCTGATCCTTCAAATTAAATAAATAATACACACGGTGTTTGGCTTTTTTCGCGCCTCCTCCAGTGTTCTGTGCTAAACTGGGTTGATGCAAATTAGTCAGATCAAAACATCGAACCATTCGGCAAGCAGGTCGGCAGGGGAGTCTCTCCCAGATTTTATTGTTCTTGGGACTCCCCTGCCGTAGACTGCTTACCGTGGTTCGATGTTTTGATCTCCCAGCCACCCGACCCCACTGCGATAAAAAGCAGTAGTAGTTTGGATGCACTTGCGAGGTGTCCAAGCGAAATTTGGGTGACGGGCTGGCGCGTGACATGGGGTGACGTCACGTCGGGAGACCCGTGTTTCTAGTTTGAAATATTAGAAATACTTCAGTTTGGAATGCCCGCATCTCCGGGAGAGATGCAAATTAGTCAGATCAAAACATCGAACCACGGTAAGCAGGCTTCGGCAGGGGAGTCCCAAGAACAATAAGTTCTGGGAGACTCCAGCCCATTTTACTGGGATTTCATTATATTGTATTTAGACTCACCTTTTCTGAGCCTATTTTAATATTAAAATATTAAAATATTATCCAAACTGCTTTAACAAATCTTGCATCTCATGGATTTGGCAGAACCATCAAGGAAGAGAACGGTATCATCAGCATCGCATCCATATTGAGAAAAACGATATTCCCTATCCGCTAGTAAAAACCCCTTTAATATTTTTATTTTTACGATAACAGTTATATACCTACGTAATTCTTATTTCATGAATTAGTCATTTCGATGCAGATGACATCAAAATTATTAGCACGATTCCCAGTCCCACATGTCATGATATTGCTTCATGAACAATATTTCTATAAACCAACCCTTTTTCTCATACATTATTACATTTCATGGTTTCTAAAATCTATAAACTGTAAACAATATTTTTTTCCAAATTTCATTTCTCTCTCTGCCCTTTTACACTTTGAAGCATTTTTTTGGTAAATGGCACAGATTTGACTTTTAGTGCCAACTTTATTTTAATCAAGCATATTTTGAGACAGTATAAAGCATATGAGACAAAACAAACAGCATCTGCAAGGTAATTTAATCGTCTTGAAGTTCCTATAAATGTAAATTAGTAAATTATTTAATAATCAAAAGTGGCACAATCAGTTTTTAAAGGTAGATGACCCGATCACATTTCCGATTTTCAACTTGAAGTTTTCTATTCTACATGAAAGGTCATCCTTAAAAAAGTCGTGTTCCAAAGTTTGAGTTGCATAGCTCTAATGGTTCTAATTTTAGACGCACAAGATGCTGTGAACTGTACCAATTGAGTAGTACACAAACTATATCGGTGGTTACCACCATTCGCGGTAATTCGACATTATTTCATCGATTTCTCCGTAATTATACCGATTTAGGCCGTCAAATTTCAGTATGATGATGAGAAAAATACGAGCTTTCATATGATATGAAAATCTCCGTATGTTTGAAATAATTCTGTGTTACGAAAATGTGATCGGGTCATCTACCTTTAAGTGTCCGTAATAGTCGATCAAGCATCTCGATTTCACGTGTTAAGCGAATTAATGTTGGTCAGGGCTCACATTCTGATTCATCATGAAATACAATTTAAAGACAAAAATACAATTTAAAGATTCAAACATTTGGAAATCTTAAAATGTTAGCCAAAAAGGTTTAAACTTAAGGTGATGAGGCCAATATAATGTCGTGAAGCTAAAAGTTCAATAGTGAGTGAGGACAGGTCAAGCATGAAAAAAAGAATTGGAGCCAATAGCAATTTACCTATTTTGAAAATAAGAAAGTGGCTCCCAAGAATTTTTACAGTATTTTCTGAAACCATCACAATCGATGGGAACCAAAATTAACCCTTGAGGCAGCCTTCTTCGCGATTTCTTTCGGGATGGGGCGGATTTTGTCAAAAGTGAAAAGGACGAGTGCCAAGTGGACCTTTTTACACTAAAAGGAGAGGAAGGGGGCTAACTTGTCAAACACACCCCAACCCTCTTTTGAACTTTGTTGTTGTTGTTAGTGGTGGGTTTTGTTGTTGTTGTTTTTTCCCATTTTTCTTTTTTTTTGGGGGGGGGGGGGGGATTTTTGGGGACTTACATCCAACCAAAGGAATTTTTTAGTGACTTCTGTACTTCTGAGGACCTTATGTCATGTACAGGCTGTCCCAAAATGATAAGTACCCATCGATGACCACATTTGACTAATTCTTTCATCATGAAGATCAATGATAATAAAAGGTTTTTGTCTCGCCTGATGTAATCAGAAAGAGACTATGTTATCACTATTTCTGTCCGCCGTATGCCGTCCGCCATATGCCGTCCGCCGTCAGCCGTGTGCTAAGAAATACCTTTGTGACGCGATATCTGGAAATCCGTAAGGCCTATCGTGATGGGACTTGGTGGAGGGAAGGGGGGTGGTGCGTTCTGTTGCTGATTGATTTTTCAAGGTCATCGGGGGTCATACAAGGTCATCGGGGTCAAATATGCTTAAAACTTTTGAGACGCGTTGTGACGCGATATCTAGAGATCCGTAAGGCCTATCTTGATGGGACTTGATGTCAGGGAAGGGGGTGGGGTGTTCTTTTGCTGATTAGATTTTCAAGGTCATTGGAGGTCATTCAAGGTCATCGGGGTCACATATGGGGTCAAATAAGATCCATAAGGCCGATCTTTATGGGATTTGGTGGAGGGAAGGGGGTGGTGTGTTCTTTTCGCTGATTAAATTTTCAAGGTCATCAGAGGTCATTCAAGGTCATCGGGGGTCAAACATGGGGTCAAATAGATCAGTAAGGCCTATCTTGATGGGATTTGGTGGAGGGAAGGGGGGTGGTGTGTTCTTTTTGCTGATTAAATTTTCAAGGTCACCAGAGGTCATCGGGGTCAAATATGGGGTCAAATAGATCAGTAAGGCCTATATTGATGAGATTTGGTGGAGGGAAGGGGAGTGGTGTGTTCTTTTTGCTGAATAAATTTTCAAGGACATCAGAGGTCATTCAAGGTCATCGGGGTCAAATAAGATCCATAAGGCCTATCTTGATTGGATTTGGTGGAGGGAAGGGGGATGGTGTGTTCTTTTTGTTCTTAATTTTTCGGGGTCATCAGGGGTCAAATATGGGGTCAAATAGATCAGTAAGGCCTATCTTGATGGGATTTGGTGGAGGGAAGGGGGGGTGTTCTTTTTGTTGATATTTTTCGGGGTCATCGGGGGTCAAATATGGGGTCAAATAGATCAGTAAGGCCTATCTTGATGGGATTTGGTGGACGGAAGAGGGATGGTGTGTTCTTTTTGTTGATTAATTTTTCGGGGTCATTGGTGGTCAAATATGGGGTCAAATAGATCAGTAAGGCCTATCTTGATGGGATTTGGTGGACGGAAGAGGGATGGTGTGTTCTTTTTGTTGATTAATTTTTCGGGGTCATCGGGGGTCAAATATGGGGTCAAATAGATCAGTAAGGCCTATCTTGATGGGATTTGGTGGACGGAAGAGGGATGGTGTGTTCTTTTTGTTGATTAATTTTTCGGGGTCATCGGGGTCAAATATGGGGTCAAATAGATCAGTAAGGCCTATCTTGATGGGATTTGGTGGACGGAAGAGGGATGGGGTGTTCTTTTTGTTGATTAATTTTTCGGGGTCATCGGGGGTCAAATATGGGGTCAAATAGATCAGGAAGGCCTATCTTGATGGGATTTGGTGGACGGAAGAGGGATGGTGTGTTCTTTTTGTTGATTAATTTTTCGGGGTCATTGGGGGTCAAATATGGGGTCAAATAGATCAGTAAGGCCTATCTTGATGGGATTTGGTGGACGGAAGAGGGATGGTGTGTTCTTTTTGTTGATTAATTTTTCGGGGTCATCGGGGTCAAATATGGGGTCAAATAGATCAGTAAGGCCTATCTTGATGGGATTTGGTGGAGGGAAGGGGGGTGGTGTGTTCTTTTTGTTGGTTAATTTTTCGTGGTCATCGGGGGTCAAATATGGGGTCAAATAGATCAGTAAGGCCTATCTTGATTGGATTTGGTGGACGGAAGAGGGATGGTGTGTTCTTTTTGTTGATTAATTTTTCGGGGTCATCGGGGGTCAAATAGATCAGTAAGGCCTATCTTGATGGGATTTGGTGGAGGGAAGGGGGGTGGTGTGTTCTTTTGGTTGATTAATTTTTCAGGGTCATCGGGGGTCAAATATGGGGTCAAATAGATCAGTAAGGCCTATCTTGATGGGATTTGGTGGAGGGAAGGGGGGTGGTGTGTTCTTTTTGTTGATTAATTTTTCGGGGTCATCGGGGGTCAAATATGGGGTCAAATAGATCAGTAAGGCCTATCTTGATTGGATTTGGTGGAGGGAAGGGGTGGTGTATTCTGTTTGCTGATTATTCAAGGTCATCGGAGGTCATTCAAGGTCATCTGGGGTCAGATAAGATCCGTAAGGCCTATCTTGATGGGATTTGGTGGACGGAAGAGGGATGGTGTGTTCTTTTTGTTGATTAATTTTTCGAGGGTCATCAGAGGTCATCTGGGGTCAAATAAGATCCGTAAGGCCTATCTTGATGTGATTTGGTGGAGGGAAGGGGGTTGGTGTGTTCTTTTTGCTGATTAAATTTTCAAGGTCATCAGAGGTCATCTGGGGTCAAATAAGATCTGTAAGGCCTATCTTGATGTGATTTGGTGTAGGGAAGGGGGTTGGTGTGTTCTTTTTGTTGATTAAATTTTTCACGGTATTACATCCCTTGCATTAACTACAATGCATACCTCTGTGACAGTGCTACATTGTATCATATGTTTCATCATCATTTCTTTCAAGTCACTTTTGATGAACAGGCGAGACGCGCCGTTCGAGAACCGCCTTGTTTTGTAATCTACTGTAAAATATTGTAACCTTTCGTGAGATTTTTAAATTATTAAAATCGGATCGAACGTATCAAACTGACAATAGGCTATACGCCATTTTGTAAGGGTTGGTGATTTTAAAAAAATCCGTCTTCTTCTCTAACCTTTTATTCCCATCTCTCTTTTATAACTGTTGTTATAGGCCTACAGTTAGGCCTAGGTTGTTCAAATAACTAATGATTATTTTAGTTTAAGTCAATTTTGAGGATATAAAAAATAATCGTCACACTTGAGTGATTTCAAACATTGTTTCTATTTGGCTACTTTCAGACTTTTGAAGCTAATTAATTTTGAGAACATATTTTATCTCAATCTATATTGACAACCTCTCAACAGTATGTGCATTCATTGGTGCAAGCCCTTTATTATGTGATATCAAGTAAGTAGATTATCTCTACTTCCTGCCATACCAGTAGCGCAAAATCACCAACTTGATCATCCAATGTGA